>CM039478.1:11154700-11182097 GCA_022433065.1 Begonia loranthoides
TGGACATAGAGATCATGTCAGCTGCATGGATCTCTATGTGATGGAGAAGCTCTACAACGGGAAAAGATTCAACGTTGCCTACGTGATTATTAATCTCATGAAGGAAATCCTGAGGAGTCTAAGGAGGAACCTCCCCCATAACTGGCTCATTCAGAAGATGTTGACAACAACGGGTTGGTTGTCCCTCCCAAGGAGCAACGAACTATTGAAAAGCCACTTGACGTCTACAATCAAGTGACATTGGCTTGGATGAGGTTGAATAAAGTAGGAGGGGGAGTGGGTATTCAAGGGCGGGGACACTCCCTCCACTCAGCCTACACATCCTCCATCCACGTCGGCTGCACCTTTTCCACCAAAGTCTGCTACACTACCTCAATCAACGTCAACTGCACCTCCTCTTTCGACGTCAACTGCACTAATTCTGTGGACGTCGGTTGCACAGCCTTCAGATCACGTGAAGGTGGAGAATGATTCTGTTCATCCCCCTCCTTAGTCCTGCCCCTATGTACTGATCACTAAGAAGAGGTAGCAGTGGCTTGTCACCAAGTTGGATAGACATGAGAGGCAACTTGACGAGATTCAAGCCATTATACTACAAATGAAAGAAGTACTAACAAGTATTGCAATAGCTCCTCCAGCAGCCAAGCCAGCTCCTTCATCAGGTTTTCCTACAACTTCAGATGTCGGTCCGGATGGATCAAAGTATGTCGTTTAGCTTACATGCACTTTCCATATATGCATTAGTATTGTTGATTAACAATGCGTTACAATCGTGCAGGTCTTCTATCATCATGCAACTGTCCCTTCCTCCAACCCTTGCAAAGTTTAGAAGATATTGGCAACGGGTTCTGCATCGACGGAAGTAGTTACAAGGCCTACTTCACTCCTGAAATTGCAAGTGGTACGTCTTCAATTTAGTTTTGTACAATGTGTTGAATTTACACTTAAACTAATTATTCATTGCAGTCTATGAAGTTGATGGATGAATTAATAAGATTGGCACAGACAAATACCAAGAAGAACATGGAGACGTGTTCTATGTTATGCGGCTCCATGGTAAGAAACAATATGATTTTAAAGTTATTCTCAGTTGTGATTGTATGGTGAAAACATTGTGTGGCGTGTTGTCGTTTTTCAGAGTAATGATGCTTGTTCAATAACAACCCTCATCGTTCCAAAGCAAACAAGCAGACTGGGTAAGAATGTTTAACCAATGTTTAAGATGCTATTATTGACAATAAATATCTCGCATTCTTAACATGTAGTACATGGCATTGCATGAGGAGGAGGTACTTTTAGGTTCAAATGAAGGAGGAACTGCTAAGTTTTGGTTGGATCCATGTAAGGCACTTGTATTCATTCATGCAATATTTTTTTCTCGTATAATATATTGATTTTATTTCAGACACACCTGAAGCAATCGTGTTTCATGTCATCGATTGACATGCACACCTAGTATGGGTATTAGTTGATGTTACCGGAGTCAATTGCAATTATCATGGCACCTACAGATAAAAACTGGTATATTTTCTCACCCTGCGTTTTGAAAGAAGTGACAAACTAATTTTGCCTCCCAATTGTAGCCCACATGCCATATTTCAAGTCTCATGCCCTTTATGGGAGTCGGTGATTGCCAAGTATCCAGAGAAAGGATTCCATCTTCTCAACCCGGACAAACCGGAGGTCCATTTCAAGCACACCACTCATGTTGAGATGAACCTCAACTTGTAGTTCAAGGTCATCGATATCTAAGGCAAAACTGCAAAACTACAAAAAATAATTGTTACATTACAATTGTGCAATTGAGATTTTGTACCATTGATTTATCTGTGTTGTACAATTGAGATCTTGTATTCATATTGTATCTCTGTTTATTGGTTATCTCTCCTTCGCTATTGTATTGCAATTTGGTTGTTGTTTTTTAGGGCAAGGGACGTCCGCTATAGGAGGAGGCCTGTCCGTTATTAGGCTAAACGTCCGTTTTACGGCGACGGACGTCCCTTATAGGGAGAGGGACGTCCATTATGGGATGGAGATGTCTGTTATGAGACCTCCAAGTGAAGTGATCAACCAGGTGCTGGAAATTAGGCAAGGAGGTCGATCAAGAACTGGAAAAAATATTACAGAGACGAACGATTTAGCCAGTGGTCGGTCAACTGCGTAGAAGGCGATCGACCGATCCAAGAATTACCTTAAATTGCCGCAAAACACAATACGAAAGGTCCGTCTTTGGAAGCCAACAACTCCCTCGTTTTAGAAGCTTTCAATTTGGCATTTGGAACACTCCTTTTTTGATGAAAGAAGAAAGAACTCTTTCAAGAAGAATGGAAAGAATCTCCACGTATTAGAAAATATGCTTGAGAGAATTTGAGTGGACGGAAATAGCAAGCATGCACACTTTCGATGGTTGGACACCTCTTCACATAATATTCCTAATTTACACCACATATCACATAATATTCCTAATTTATATCACCTATCACAATTCCAACATATTCACGGGCATAGCATTGAAAGTTCCTTTACTTATCCAATTCACTCCACCTCCACACAACCTTAGAATTGAGGCTTAACATATAACCATCTAAACATTCTATCGAAACTATATCTTTTACTTCGTTGCTTTTCCTTTACTTTTATAGTCAATTCTTTTACATTAAAATATTTAAATGACAATAGTGAGCTTACAAAGCCCTTGAGAGAAAACTAATATAAAAGATGAGCCAAAATAGTAAGTGAATACCCCATACAACTTGCATCACTCATCAACAAGTTTACTTACATGTTTAAGAATCTATATTCGTATAACTTCTCATTTATTTCGCATGGTTAATTATTATCATATAATATGTTAACATACACTTTTTAATGTCAACAATTTATCAGCAATCCACAAGGAAGTTGTCACACACACTGATAGCTTCTTGAGCTCTCTCCGGTAGGGACTATAGCACTCATCTTACATTACTTAGCATATGTAAAGGGTTCTTGTCTCTATCGATATATAGCTCCCCAATTTACACTTGTTCACACATACATTATGTTAAGGTTATTATCACATTTAATGCATGTCACAATATTTATGCATCAATTTAAGTGCACATTTTATTAAATAATTTATGAATAATTCATGCTCAAACACTTGCTATAACATGTAATTTATCATGAAAAAATACTAAAGCAAAACATCATACATATGTGGAATGAATTACAGAGATAAATCAATTTAATTGCATACGTAATTAAACAATTTATGTATCATCCAAGCTCAAAATTATAACGTGCAAAATGTCATGAAGGGTATCAAACAAAATATCAAATATATAAAAGAATTATTGAGAAAAAATTGTCAAAATAAGTTTGTAGTCGAGGCCATGGAGACCTAACACTGAGGGCACAAAGACAAATGAGGTAAAACTCTAAAAGTGCAACTGTGGCCTAGGCTCCCAAAATTGGAGTCCTAGTGTAACATCTGGAAAACATACACAAATAATCTTATATATATTATGTGACATTTGGAATTCGAATAGAATAAAAAGTGTCACAAGTAGAGAATTATATGTATTGTGTAATGAAGGATTTTATTTTGATTAAAATACTATGTTTTTGAAGTATGTTGAGCTAGGTGTGAAATGAAAATTCAAAGAAAAACATAGTGTCAATGTAGGGTGCTTGCTGATTGAAATTGGTCCACAGAAGCCTTCGTGTCTACATAAGAGTTGTAATTTGCTAAAGAGTTTGTATCCACAGGAAGGACGACGTCGTTTTGTAAAGGTGGTGTGTTGTGGTGAACAGTGGAGTTATGGAAAAGAACACATTTGGGGAAGGAATGTGTCTGCAAAAAGGAACGTGTCAACAAAATGGATGACATTGTTTTATAAAGACGGTGTGCCACGGTGAATAGTGGAGTTGCAAAAAAGAACTCATCCACGGAAAGGACTATGTCTGTGAAAAGGAACGTATCTGTGGAATGGAAGACATTGTTTTAGATAAGGAACATATCTGCAGAAAGAAATTCATCCGCGGCAGATAAGTAACAAAGAAGAAACGTCATTGTTTGGATTTTAAAATGTTACTAGATATTAAGGAATGTGTCCACAATAAACAGTGTGGTTGCAGAAGTGTACACATCCACGGAAAGGAACATATCCACGGAAGGAAATGCATCCACAACAAATAAGTATAAAGAAGAAAACATTGTCGTTTAAATTAAGCATATGCTAATGATAAGGATCCGCATAAAGAAATGCATTTGCAGTGGATAGTGTTAGGAGACAAACGTCATCATTTGGGTTGAGTAATCCATTGATGATGATGATCTATAGAAAGGAATGCATCTGCGGTGGATAAGTAAGGTACAAAACGTCCTCGTTTAAATCAAGGATCTGTGAGAAATAGTAAATATTTCGAGAGTGTAGGCATCTGTGGAAAGGAACACGTCCACAAATCAAAGAAATGTTGTCGTTTAAATATAAGGACCAATGACTAATAGTAAATATTGCAAAAATGTTGGTGTTCGCAAAAGTAAGTGTAAAATGTAAATGTGGCATATTGTCATTGGGGATGAAATGCAAGCAAACGTTGTAGCGGAAGCCCACACGTCTACAAATGAAGTCCACGCATCCGTTGTAACTGCAGACATATTCAAAACATGATTTATTTCACATGATCTGTGAGCTACGATTTGATTCTTGGACTGGTAAGGAAATAATAATTTCAAGATACGTTATATGTGGGATTCTTCCATATGATTTTTCAGTCTTGATAGTTTGTAAATATGAAGGATTGGGTTGAAACCCTAATCACTCTTGAGCCACAACATCTGGAAAAACTCTCTCAAGCTTTCTGAAGGTAGGTCTTTTATGATTAGGACTTTGTATCTTGCAAGAGCGATGATGAAGAATGATGAAATAGTGGGAGTTGTTTTTTAAGACTTTGAAACAGAGGGTAAAAGTTTCACTTTTTTTTTCTGCTAACCTAATTCCTTTTCTTTATTTCAAGGGAAGTAAATGGTGGAGAAGTAGGATATTAGAGACTCTAGGTAAGTGATGTGGCTTTTGGCCTGCATCACAAAGACGTTGGGATTATTTTGATGTTTATAGTTATTAGGTTGTGATTATATGATGCTCGAGGATATATTACATTGTTTGATAGTATATGTTGCATTATTTGTGATTTATGATGATGTGTTATACTATTGGATGATATGCGATGTTTCATTGACTCGAAGATGTGTTGTTATGTTATGTTTAATTCAAGGATATGCTATAATGTGTTATATTTCATTGTTTCGAGAATGTGTTATGATGTTGTGGCATATTCATATGATAAGATGAGATGCACTTATATTGCATATGTTTTCATGCATCACATTTTTTTAGAAAAGAACGAAAATATTTTTCATGCATATGATTTTATATAAGAAATAATGAAATAGAAAAAAACATACGTAAAGAAGAATACGAAAGGTTGAACCTATGGGGCATAAGCCCGTTAATGAAGGATGTCTTGGGCTTCGACAAAGGTTGCGAAGTTGTCATGCATAAGTGTAATACCCATAATTAAGATAAGACTAAGAATAATATTAATTGTGAATAGTTTCAGATTTTGGAGTGATTTTATTAAGGAATATATTATCCTAATTTTTCGTAGCGAAATTAAGTAAGGATAATTGAGAAATTAATTGGGTGTAATAGAATTATTTGGATGATTGTTGAAGATTTATTTGATGAAATTATTTGAATTGGTTAAGTGAGAAATTTGGTTAAGGATTAAAGTATAAATTGTTGAGGAAGTGTTAAGTTGACATATTTGGTCAACTGTGGAGAAATCGGTCGACTAAATGGTTGAGCGTTAAATATTACAAATTGCTACTAGAAATTTTAGTTGACGAAGCAGTCGAGCAACTTAGCCAAAATATATTACTGATTGCAATTTTGATTTTCGGTTGAGGGATCGATCGAGGATACTAGACCAAAACTGAAGAAAATAAGGCAGAGGCGAAGCAGCGGACGAGCGAACGGTGGAAGAAGTGGTGGCGAAATCACGTTGGACTGGTCGATATGTTATATTGACTGGGAATTGGCAGTCAACAAGAGTATTGTCTGCTCCCACGTATCAACGACTGAGTGGCTGATCTCCCACTATCGACTGGGAATCAGCAGTTGATGAAAATATCTACCACTCCCACGTGAAATTGGTTACCTGAGAAGGAAAATTGGAGATCCCAAGGCATGATTTCTTCTGTGATTTTTTCACGTCCTTCTCCTTTAAACATGGAAAATTTATAAGGGTGTTAGGTGAGATTGTATTAGGGATGAGTGAGGCTTAAGGAGGAAGACTCTTTGGGTGAAATACAGAGGAGGAGGAGGGAAAAGAGACAGAAGCTCTCTAGAGAAGTGGTGAAGGGTGAGAGAAAATCCATGGGAAAGAAAGAGAGAGATAAAGAGAGAGTTGCGAGAGAAAGAAAGACATAGAGGAAGGAACTCTCTGGTGAGAAGCACTTGAGGGATGAGGTGAGTGCTTTTGAGGAATAAGTAGAGAAGAAAAAGAAAAGGGGAGAAGCGGTGTGAAGCAGGGACAAGAAAGCGAGAGAAACAGGGAGGACTCTAGATGTTAAGGAGCTACTTTTCTCAGGCTCTTCTAGACTCTTTAGGTACTCCAAGCCATTTCATGAATCTTTTATGGGTTATATGTGATGAGTGCTCTCTGTTGTCTGAATTGTCATTGCTTTGTTAATGGTGTAAATGTTAGGTTAAGGGTAAAAGTTAAAGGATTGTGGTCTGTTGTTGGATATCAGATAGGATATGCTCAGTAGGTTGGAAATAAGTTCTGTTTGGATTAATACTTTGGATTTGGTTGGTGCTCTGTCGTTTGAATAATACTCCATTGTTGGTTGTTAAGTTGTAAATAATGGAAACTGTTAAAGTGACTTAGTGTATTTGGATTATGATATTCTATTATGAAATAAATGTGGAAGGGTTGGTTTAAAGCTGAGGTTCATTATGGGCGATAATTAATGATTAAATGTTATTAATTGTGATGGTATTGAAAAGGAAGAAGGATAACAATTAATTGCTGAGGCACATTAAAGCTTCGAGGTAAGTTGATATTGTATGTGTTTTGATCTTTGGACCCTACATTACAAGAATTATGAATTGTATGTTGATTGTTTACTATTTGAATAGATTATTAAGTTGGATTGTGATCATGTCCTGAGCATTGTATTGCTGCATGATGCTGTGTGTATTAGAAATAAGTTCTTTTAATGATGTGTTTATTTCTTTAAGTTCTTTAAGTTAAGAATTTGATATTAAGCATGTTTTGAGACCAACAAAGAGGAGATTGAATGGCATGCATTCACGAGCATCATGCATCATGGTTTTTAAACGATACGAAAGTGGTTTTTCATGCATGATTTTAAAGAATGGTTTAGTAGATGCTCATATATACTAAGCGTATGGTATTCTTGAGGGTAGATCACCCGAAGCGGACTACCATCATTTGGGATGTAGATATATCTATTTTACCTTGGAAAGTAAAACAAATAAGAAATGAGTTAAACAGAATAAATGTAAAAGATATGATATGAGATGTGAGTTGTTAGTTGGTTCTCTGTTGGAGTGAGGCAACGGTATGATGTGAGGTCGTTTCAGTGCTTGGTGCACACGGCCCCTAGTTGGGCTTTCGAAGTATGTCATTGCCACTAGCAGAGCTTTCAGAGTATGCCATTACTCCTCATACCAGTTGTGGGTCGTTGCTGTCATGGTACACAATAGTTAACATGCGGTTCGAC
Source organism: Begonia loranthoides (assembly GCA_022433065.1). NCBI lineage: Eukaryota > Viridiplantae > Streptophyta > Magnoliopsida > Cucurbitales > Begoniaceae > Begonia > Begonia loranthoides. The sequence continues at coordinate 11,162,496 of CM039478.1, forward strand.
TGGAATCGAGACTTATCACATTGTGGGTCATTGGATGATGGCGGGACGGACCGATCAATGGTTAGTGAGGCCGTTTAAGCATTGAAGTGCACGACCACTAGCTTTTGGATTATGTCATTGCTAGCAAGCTTTTGGAGTATGTCATTGCTGCTATACCAGAGGTGTCAGGTCGGATGCATTGGATGAACCGATCAACATCTAGCTAGCTTTTGTACTATGCCATTGCTACTATGCCAGGGGCATCAGGGTCGGGTGCATCAGAGAAAAAGACTAAAACATAAAAGATAAAAGAAAAAAAAACAGAAATTGCATATGAGATTTAAAAGTTGCATGACACGTGCATTTTGTAGTTTATTTTTATGTCACTTATTGAGTATTAAGCTCATTAGTTTAACTCTTGTTGAAGTAGGTATGCAAGGAAACAGGTTAATGAGCAGTTGATGAAGGATTTGCACACGTGGATCTTATGGCTGGCTAGGCTAAAGGCATTTAAATGAAAATGGTTGTATAGGGTTTTGTAAAGATAATGTAAAAGGTTTATTTATTTTATTCTTCAAATGATTTGGTTTTATTTAGAAAAGCTTTATGCTTCGATTTGTAAAAGGATTTTATGAAAGAAAAGTCTTTCGCTGAATTTATAAATGAAAAGTTTTAAAATTTACAAGTTTTCAAATGTAAGAAAAACTGGGTCGTTACAATAAGGGCTTTAACAAAGGTCCAAAGATTGTTGTGCATTGATGTACATAACAGTTAACGAAGATCCCCAGAGGTTGGGACTGTCTCGACAAAGGTCTCGAGATGTAAGTGGTCTATGCCCCATAGTTGTGTTGACTCTCCCCTATACGAAAGAACGAAAGAAAAGAAAAAAAAGAAAGACTAAAAACAAAAAGACATGTTTTTACGAAAAATTGTATCTCTTATATAGGTTTCATATGCATCTCTTACTGAGCGTTAGATTGATAGTTGAACTTTGTGATGTAGGTGAAGATGAAATTGACAATATACCTGATGAAGGAAACGAATAAAAATTGTGGTTGATGGAGAATTCTTATGGGAGAAGCTAAGATGTTGTTGAAACGAAATTGACTTATGGATGGGGATTTGAGGAAAACATATTTAAAAAGAAAAACCTTTTTATTTTAATTGTCTTTTTCTTAATATGTTTGAATTTAAGTTAAAAATATTTTACGAATATTTATATTTATATTGGGATTTATTTTGTTTGAATTTTATATAAGATTTCCTTTAAGACTTCCACGGTATGTTATAAAGTTATGAGTTTTATGAATGAATTTATTTTAAAAAAAAAAAGGTTTTATGAGGTGTTACACCTAGGCACCCAATGTGATAACCACCAATCTTTTAAAAGGCAAAAAAATTAAAGTTTTTAAAATTTCCTTTATAATCACCTTTCCCTTATTATCTCATTCCTTTTCTCTATTGGTAGTTACCTCTTTTCTAGGAAAAATATTCTTGTAATTACAACACTTCGGGGGTGAAGGAAACCCACTTCATAACTTGCTATAATTTGGGTTAGAGAGGAGGGGAAACCAAAGCGAGAAGATTGTGAGTAAACCATTGTTTCGGATCCAAACTGTCTATTGCACGCTAGTGGGGGAAGCAACTTGAATGACAAGTCGGATTATTCTTCATCTACGTTGTTTTTTATCACAATTTCAAAAAAAAAAGTAACGCTATAGTCTAAATTTTTTTTTATCATAGTTGCAATTTCGCCTAAGTATCTCAAGTTTGGCATTGTAGAAGTTTCGATCTTCGAAGGTAAGTCGAAACTTAATTTCTTTTCCCACCTTTGAGTGTTGATGGGAGTTAGAGTGCAAAGATGAATTTTTAAGTTTAAAAACTAGAAATTTATGGATGAATTTTATATTTAGCACAAAAACAAAATGAAATAAGATTTGAAATTTGATTATGATAATTTGGAGCTGTTTAATCAAAGGAAAAGTTGAACTTTTTTTTAAAAATCCAAATGGTTAGTTCCCGATTCAGTTGGCCAGGATTTTTTTTGGGTTGACTGCAAAAGTTGTAGAAGTCAATTGGTCATGCTAGTTGATCAAATTTTTAAGTTCGGTTGACCAGACACGAAAGAGCAGTCGACTAGGCTTAGAAAAGGGTCAACTGGTCTGGTCAATTGACAGGTCTAATCATTTGGGTAGTGGACTGCTAGATCTAGTAGCCAACCAGTTCGGGTGGCCTAATGATTTTTGGATTGACTAGAAAGTTCCATGGTTGACCGGGTCATGTTGTTAAGCAAAAAATTTAGAGAATTATTTATGTAAGATCCCCGAGTTGGTTCCTATCCCAGTTATGGATTTCAACAAACGTTTTGAAAGTTTTGGAAGCTTATTGATGGTGATATGTGCGATTAGGTATTGGAGATTTAATTGTTCTTGGAGTTCTAATGTTATGGACCTTTGGCTTTGGTATACTCCAATGGAGGTAGAGGTTTATTTTTCTATATAGCATTGAATTATTTTCTAAAACTTTATTTTGAGATACATTCTCATATAAAATAACATGTCTATTTCTATGGCTTGTTGTTTTATGTATTATATATATAGTTTCATTAGACATATTTTATTTAAGTGTGCACATTTATTTATTGATCATCTTGGTCGTGTGAACCAAGTATGATTAACTCATGCGGGGGTCTTGTTTTATTTACACGCATTTGACTGTTTTGGAGGATATGTTTGTTTGTTGTTAGCTAAAATAATAAGACAGTTGTATGTGTCATGTCTATGGGCACAAAACCCTATACCTGATCATTATCTTTCGTGGTTTTTGCAATCGCTGAGTGTCATCATTATAATTATATATGTTTATGGCATGATGTACCTAGAATCTGTAAGTAACTCTATTTTTACTTAGATTTTTATATTATTCAGTGAGACTCATTTTAAGTATATACCATGCTATGGTGGAATGTTTTGAAATTTGCCTCAACGATTGTTTCTTACTCAATTTTTACAAAAATGTTTTCTATTTAACATGCTCACTCATTTTTCTTACTTTGAAGCTAAATATAAAATTTTCTCTACTGAATTTAGTTGACTTATCCCTTTCAGGTCTTAGTCAAGTAGATCACCAGTTGCCAGTGCAGGAGTAGGCTTAGCGATTTACAATCCTAGTTTTATTGTTTTTCTTTTGAAAGTTTTATTTTAGTGAGGTTAGGATACTATTAGATAATTATTGATATCAAACTTGTTTTATTTCACTTTCACACAGTGTTTGGACCTTTATTTTATATTATCTTTTATTTCACTATTTGACCTTCGGTTTAGCCCAAATCTTTTGGATCATGGCTTTTATTCCTATTTAAGTCTTCTACTGCCATTTGAGATAGTTAAAGTTAAGGGTCGAGTGATTCGATTCATTTTTAGGTTGAATGGTTCCCTATTCTATCTTTAGTCCCTCACAGAGCACGACACCCAACAACTAAGGGAAAAACTCTCTAAGTGTAACTAGCTAGGCTTCCAAAACAAGAGGTGTAAAGTCCTGAAGCGTTCAAACATTTTCTTGCCAATTGTTTTAAGCATATAATGTGTCATTCATAAAATTCATAATTTTAAAACTTTTGCAATGGAAGACTATAAAAATGGAAACCATTTAAAATCAACGTGCTAAAATCCAACTAAATGAATCTCAATATCTGTGATAAAACTAAATATAAAGAAGACCTAATAATAAAAATCCTTTTAGAAGATTTATTCAATTTTCTTTTTAATACCCATGGTCAATCTCGCTCAAAACAACGCGCTAGCTTCTCCATGAGTATACTTCTTCAACTGCCACATCAAATCTTTTTCTCATCCGGTTCATCAAAGATCTCATCCTCACCTACACCACAAGATTCAACTAATGAGCCTAACACTCAACAAGAGATGCATAAGATATAAATAAATATGTAATGCAGTTCATAAGAAAATCATGTCATTTTCTATTATCAATCTTTCTTTTTCTTTTACTTTACAATTCGATCGTTGTGGCAATTTAGTCTAAAGAAGAGAGTGACATCATTTGATCTACCATATGCGGGACAGTCAACTCGAGTTCATGCCCACAACGACCCTTTTACATTTATTAAATTTATTTCTTATCATTCTTAAATGAATGCATGAATGTACGTGTAACATGAACATCAACAATATACATAAACATTATACAGTAAATCGGAGAGTAAATCCTAGAACAAACATCATCAAATATTAATAGAAACTAAAAAGCAGGTTATGACAGCAAATCCTTAGTATTCCCAATTCATGATTTAACCTAAACTACCTGCAACATTTATGAGCATTTTTCTCAAGAATAACAATTCATCCATGTCACAAAATAATCATACAGTTTCTACCAACCCTAAAATCTTGTGATGCAGATCAAAAGGCCACTCAACCAAACATCCCTTACCTATGACGCTTAGCAGAACCTGTAATACACACTTCTTCAAAAACCCTACAATTATCCTTACATCAAACAAGGAATAGGTTAGAAAAAGGATAGTGGTAGATGCGTTGTTACTTTCACTTAAAATAACCTTACGATTTTTTCATCCTATTACCCTATCAAAATTCAAACTTTTGAACATAAAAACCTATCTCCAGAAAATTTCAAGAAACTCTCCCAAGGCGAGGGCAATTTTCTTCGTCCAAGTGCTCGTGGAAAAAAATAGGGTTTAAATCTCCTCAAAAGTTTATATTTATAGATGGTCGAATTTGGAATCCCACAAAAATGGAAATCCCGTGAAAACCGTGATCTATGTGTGATCGTTCCAATTAATTCAGAGAGTCAACTCACCACTCACAATAAAATCTCGAAATACAATGCTTAAAAAAATCTGTTTACCGAGCAGCGGATGTGTAGGCTACCGCAACGGATACGGCTTCAACAAAAATGACCAATGACAGTAAGCCATGTCAGTCCATATTCTTTTGTTTGTAGTTGCCAATGCTACTGCGGATGCCAATCCTTCCACGGAAGCCTATGTTGTAGCGGATTCCCAATGTTTTTGTTAAATCTTACTCTCAAACAACGTTGTTCTATTGCCCAATTTCATGGTCGTGGATGCGTACACTTTCGCAAAAATGCACAATTTGATAAAATCACAGCGTTCCTTTATTTAATATGTTGCCACAAAAATGCGTTCCAATCCTTAATGACGATAAATGACTTAATAACTCTCCTTCTGCTCGGCATCTTCCCTTTCTGTAGAAAAATCTTTTCTGATCCAATGGTTGTCATTTTATCCTTACATCAAAATCCAACGAGCATCCTCCCTTCCATGCTTGCATAGCTTTTGATGCTTCTGTGGGAGCATCTCTTTCTAGATCCAACACGCCACATTCCTTCCTTAAATCTAATCTAAGGGTTCCCCATGTTAGGATCAGTGCACGCCTATAGAGAGAGAGAGGGGGGTGAATTAAGTGTGCTAACTTTTACGTGCGATAATTAATTCTCTAACCCTAAGTGATTTATCAACAATAAATATACATGCAATAAATACAAATATAAGAGAGATAGGGAAAAGGAAGTGCAAACAGGTTATTCATGCGGTTCGGCAACTGATGCCTACGTCCGCACACTAAGCTTCCCACTTGGAGATCCTTAATAGCCCAACCTCCCCAGTTGGTGATTTTGACAAATCTTTACAGACTGTTCTCAGGGCGTCACCATCTAGATTGATCTTCAAGGGCATCAATCTTGCCTTTCAACATTTAGGTACAAATAAAATAGGAAAACAAAGATTCCTAACTCTCCCAGATAGAAATCTCAAGTTTGAGAGTATGGAGAGTTAGGTAACACACTCAACTAATGATTTGGAATTGAGTATAAAATTTGACAGGGTTTCGCCTCAATTCCCATTTTTTTAGCTGCGGAGAACTTGTATATATAGACTCTACAATAGCAGTTGACCATTTCCTTTTTGGCCAACCGCATCCGACCGTTGGATGTTATCGTTGCAATTTTGGTCATCCAAATTTTGCATATGTCTATCAAATCAGTTGACTGGTTGTTCAACTATTTCTTCCTTTCTTCAAGCTTTCGGTCGATCACTAAACTGGTTGCTTGACCGCTTTGTCGATCGGAGATTTGAGAGGCAATCTGTGTTTAAAATCGGTCGACCAAATCTTCGTTGCTCGACCGCTTCCTCGGCCACATAACTAATGAATAATCTGTCTTTTGTGCTGTCAATCACTGGTCGACCAGTTCCTTCATGCAAACTATTTTTTGTTGACCTGTTCACCTAAATGCTCAACCTCTTGCATCATTTTTGTCATCCTTGATTTTTCTAAGTCCTAATATTATACATTTTAACTACATGGACTTAGGTAAATATGTTATAACAACTAAATACTTGTATTAATGGTATTTCTAATAAATATCAAGATAATACAATTAATCATAATTATCAATAAACAACTTATAATCACAATTAATACATTCATCATCGAAACAAATAAGCTCAACGACATTTAGACTAACAATCTCCTCTTTTTTTTATGATGACAACATATTATAAGTTATTTATTCATAAGTTTAAGCATATGCATAATTTGATCTCTCCCCCTTAGTTTATGCAATGTTTCTATCTTTTAATTTCATGCATACATGCTACAACAACTTATATCAATATTTCTACCCTTTTGTCATAATAAAAAAGAAATCATGGGGGGGTCTTCCAAGCACAACAAGAAAAATATCTCCCCTTTTGTCAAAAATCAAACCATAGAAAATATCGGAAGGTAAGCAATCAACCAAGCAATTCAACATATTTTTACCTCCCCTTAATGAATTATCATCAAGAATATATGGAGAGAAACACAATTTAAGAATATAGTACCACTTGTAATAATACCAATTGAAATAAGATCTCTCTTTCCTTTTATCAAAAAACTAAAAATCAAGTCATTGAGGAATATCCAAAATATCAAACAAAACAATTTAATTAAATCAAGAAAAATTTAATCAATCTAATTTTTCCCCTTTGTCCTTGGAGCATATATAAGAGTTGGGGGACAAAACAATTCAACTAATTATAGAGATGAAAACATATACACTTTGAAATAATTATTCAAACAATTATATTTTCTCCCCCTATGTCAATAAACCATATTCAAATCAGTGGAGAGTTATTTGTTAGGATCTGTGCGCACTTATAAGGGGGGTGAATTAGGTGTGCTAAACTTTTTCATGTGATAATTAACTTTTTTAACCCTAAGTGATTTATCAACTATAAATAAACAATTAATAGCAATAATAAAGGAGATAGGGAGATAGAGTGCAAACACAGTTGTTCACGCGGTTCGGTAACCCCCGGCCTACGTCCGCACTCCAAGTTCCTGACTTAGAGATCCTTAATCACCCAACCTCCCCCAATTGGTAATGTTTGACTTCACAGGTGTCAAACAAACCTTTTACAAATGACTATTCACAAGGCGTCACCCTTCACTTAACTAATTCGCAGGGCGAATCGTCACCCTTGATTCGAGTACAATGCGGATAAAGAGAAAATTATAAACAAGATCCTAACTCTCCCAAATGCAAAACTCAAGTTCAGGGATGAGGAGAGTTAGACTTGACACTCTATTCGTGTATGGAGAAGTCGAGTATAAAATTCAGCAAGGCTTCGCTACACTTCTCGCTTGGTTACTTTAAGCTTCGGAGTGTCTTATATTTATAGACTCTGCATTAGCGGTTGACCATTTCCTTTTTGGTGGACCGCATCTGCCCATTGGATGTTACCATTGAGATTTTGGTCATCCAATTTATGCCCGAGTCTGCCAAATCGATCAACCGGTTGTTCGACTGTTTCTTTCTTTCTTCAAGCTTTCAGTCGATCACTAAACTACCTGCTCGACCGCTTTGTCGACTGCATATTTGAGAGGCAAACTTTCCTTAAAATTGGTTGACCAAATCTTCGTTGCTTGATTGCTTCCTCGACTACAAAACTGATGAGCAATCTGTCTTTTATGCAGTCAATCAACTGATCGACCAGTTCCTTCATGTGGACTATTTTTGGTAAACCTCCTTGTCTGAATACTTGACCTCTTGCCTTCTTTTTGCATTATTCAATATCTCTAAGCCCCAATATCATACATATTAACTACATGGACTTATGTAAACATTTTAGACAACATTAATACCCTAATTAAGGGTATTTCCAATGAATAATTATATAAATATAACAATTAAACACAATAATCAATAAACAACTTATAATTCCAATTAAAACATTCATCATCAAAATAAAAGAGCCTAATAACACTTAGGCTAACATTATTTAAATCAAACACAAATTCCAACAATTCTTCAATATATGTAATTCATAATACCACTTGTTGGACTAACACAATTTAAGCTCAACACTATCAATTGAAGAATAAAAAATAAGTTTAAACCAATGATACCAAAGAATATGCAAATAAGAGAATCAAGAAAATAAAATTTTATCCTATATGCATATAATCTATTCAATTCAAATCAAGAGTATAATCCATCAAACAAATTAAACATACTCTTGATTTACAATTCAAAAACATCAGTGTTTTTCTTAGGCACCCAAATCTTTTTGGGTCCTTTCTCCCTTGGAATGGTTCCTTTAGAAACCCAAACCATTTTAAAATTTGCCATTTTGTTACTCAATTTTAGAGGACAAACAAATGATTCATGTCCTACACAATTGCAAGTGTTGCAAGTAGTAGGAGCAACAAACAAATTCTTATAATTTTTCTTTCTTGCAAACGGTTCATACCCAATACCGACTTTATCAAAAGTAACCATTTGTTTTCCTAAAAGCATGTTAAAATTCTTGCTACCATTAGTGAATTTCAAAACAATAGAATTCAAATCATCATTTCTCAATTTTAATTCACTAATATCAAACTCTATAAATTAAATTGTAGCATTAGAACCATCAACCATGCTTTTCAAATCAATAATTTGATTTTCAGGAAATTTAACCAATTCAACATACTTTTTAATCAAATTGTTATTCTTTTTATTCAACAAATTATATTTATGTTTAAGCAAATTAAATTTATCAAACAACTCATTAAATGCATCTAGTAAATCATTATCATCATCACAATTATCTGAATTGCTAGAAGAGTTGTGTACCTTAACCTCTTTGGCTATGAAGCAAAAATTTGAGACTTCTTCAATCTCGGAAGACGAGTTCTCCTCACTATCGTCTCATGTGGTCTTAAATGCTTTCTTCTTTGAGGCTTTTGTTCTCTTGTTTGCTTTGGGACACTCGGTTGAGGTATGTTTGGGTTTCCCACACCCTAAGCAAACTATTACTTTCTCTTCGTTCCTCTTTTTCTAATGTAGGAACTTGTTGAACTTCTGGGTTATGAGTTTTACATCTTCATCATCCTCATCATCATCATCATCATCCCCGGAATACACTTAAGTGCATGAGAAGGTTTTGAGTGCTATGTCCTTTCTTTCTCCTTTTGCTCATTCTTCTCGTTGATCATCATCGTAATCTCGTGCTTCATTAATGATCCGATGAGCTCCTCCATCTTCATAGCTTTTAAATCCCGTGCTTCTTGAATGGCGATCACCTTTGGTTGCCATGCTCTTGGTAGACAACTAAGAATTTTTCTCACCAACTTTTGTTGGGATACACTCTACCAAACCCTTTTAAACCATTAGTAATATTAGTAAAATGTGTAAACATACAACTAATGGTTTCATCTTTATTCATGCAAAATAATTCATATTCATGAATAAGCATGCTCAATTTTGTTTCTTTTACTTGATTAGTGCCTTCATGGATAATCTCAAGTAATTTCCAAATATCATAGGTACTATCGTATGCTTGGACCCTATTAAATTCATCTCTAATCAAAGCACAATATAAACTATTAATAACTTTAGCGTTCATGCTCAATTTTCATTTATCGCTATCATTATATTAACTATACAACTTTGGAACAATTGAACCATTTTCAAGTTTAAGCGGAACAAAACGTTCATTTTCTATAATGTTTCAAAGATCATAATCTAAAGATTGAATATATATTTTCATCCTATCTTTCCAATAAGCATAATCACTTCCATCAAAAAAAGAGGTCTAACCAAGGATTCCCCTTCAACTTGCATATTGAAGGCCATAATAATTTATATATCTAATAAATCTAGACAAAATTATCCATACAATTTCAAGAATAAAAACCAATAGATGCAAATATATCTAAGCAATCTCGATATCACACAAAACTTTTTAGTTAACCCTGCTCGGTAACCCCGGCCTATGTCTGCACTCTAAGCTTTCCACTTGGAGATCCTTAATCACCCAACCTCCTTGATTAACAATGTTTGACTTCACTGTTGAAAAACAAACCTTTACAGACTATTCTTAGGGCGTCACCCTCTAGATTGATCTTCACAACATCAATCTTGCCTTTCAACGTTTGGGTACAAATAAAATAGTAAAACAAAGATTTCTAACCCTCCCAAATAGAAATCTCAAGTTCGGGAGTATGGAGAGTTAGGTAATGTGCTCAACTAATGATTTAGAATTGAGTATAAAATTTGACAGGACTTCACCTCAATTCTCTGTTTTTTTTAGCTTCGGAGAGACTTGTATATATAGACTCTGCATTACCGATCGACCATTTCCTTTTTGGTCGATCGCATTCGACCGTTGGATGTTACCATTGTAATTTTGGTGGCCCAAATTTTGCACAAGTCTGTCAAATCGATCGATCGGTTGTTCCACCATTTCTTCCTCTCTTCAAGCTTTTGGTCGATCACTGAACCGCCTGCTCGGCTACTTCGTCGACCGCAAATTTGAGAGGCAATTTGTATTTAAAATTGGTCTACCACTGCTCGACTGCAGAACTGATGAACAATCTGACTTTTGTGCGATCGATCAACTGGTCGACCAGTTCCTTCGTGCAGACTATTTTTTGGTTGTCCTCCTCGCCTGAATGTTCGACCTCTTACTTCCTTTTTGCCATCTTTGATTTCTCTAAGTTCCAATATTATACTTATTAACTACATGGACTTAGGTAAACATGTTAGAACAACTTAATACCCGTATTAAGAGAATTTCTAATAAATATCAAGATAATGCAATTAATCATAATTACCAATAAACAACTTATAATCACAATTAATACATTCATCATAAAAACAAATAAGTCTAATGCCATTTAGGCGCTAACACCCCATCCATCTGCATCCCTTCGACATCCAACACGCCCGCGGAAGCATCTTCTCTAATCCGACTTGATCATAACTATCTAATGAATTCATCCAATGATTGTGGACTCATCTGTTTTTTTTTTCCTCATGTAGTACAATTAAAAGTCATAAAATAACAATGTTTTCCTTTTCCAAAATAGTCACCGCAGCTAAGTTTCCATCCTTAGCTAAAATCCGATTCTCAATTTATTAAGTTAATTATTTAATTATTATTTTACTTTATTATAATTTATAATAGAATCCTAAATACTCGAACTATAAAATTTACTAAATTGTGACACAAAATACTTTCTATTAAATTCCAAATTTCACATTATATAGCTAAAATTATTGCACAAAAAATCTAGGTGTTTACATCATTTCCCTGTTAAATTAAATTTTGTTCTCAAAATTTGTGAAAAAGCTTCTTGTACTTCTCTTCCATATCTTGTTGCATTTTGCAAGTTGCTTCCTCCGACATGTGATTCTGTCATACACTTTCATCAATGGAATTTTCTTGCATCAAAATTTCTTGTTCTTAAAGTCCAAAATCTAAACTGGTTTCTCCTCATGACTCATTGTTGGTTGAATGATAGTATCTTCATGAAGTAGCACCTGTGAGGGGTCATGAACACAATTTCTTAGCATCGACACATGAAAAACATTACGGACTCCATTCATCGAAGTTGGTAACACGAACATGTAAGCAATCTTTCCAATCTTTTTCGTAGCAACAAACCTCGGGCTGAGCTTATGTGATGATATAGATTAAAGATTAATACTAATAATCATACTTAGTGTAATTAAACATCCTTAAGTGATAATAAGTCATGAGTGACTTTGAAGAGGGAGAAATTGACTAATCAATTGAGGGTATTTTTCCAAAGTAAAAATAGGTATAATAGTAGATACCCTAGACTATGAATTGGTAATGAAATTGAATCAATTGGATGTATGCTCATCAAGATATAATTTTTTACACAAAAGTGATAAATGTACTATAAATAAGCGTAGTCACTGTTTGTGGCTAATTGGATAGGTTATGGTGATTATAAATTCAAACCATTTTAAGGACATAAAGTAGACACATAAATGAAGTGTTTGGTTTTGGGATGGATGAATTTGGATGTATGCAATGAAAATTATGTATTTTGAAGTTGGATGAGTCCAAAACTGCAATTATTTTGGAAAAGGTCTTTAAAGTGGGAATTTGGAGTAATATATATAATAATAAATGTTTTTATTACATTAAAGTATGTGGCTATATAATAAAATTGGACAATCAATGGGGTATAGACACGTGTCACTTGTGGATTCATGACTAAGTGTGTGATTAAGGTATAATTAGTAAATGATTAAGGTTAATTAGTCATGATTAATTATGTTAATCATAGGGATTAGCTTAGAACTAAGCTAAAGTGATTATTTTAAGTTAAGTATGGTTAAGAGTAATTAACCATGGTATTTTGGTGAATTTCTATGGAATTAAGGATAAAATGGTAAAGTTTGAAGGACAAAATTGACAAAAGGGTTATTTCACCCCAAGGATATTCTAGAAAGGCAAGAATGGCTAGGGAGATCAGCCATTTCGTGCTAGGAACCAGAGGAGAAAAGGGGAAAAAAGGAGAAGAAGAAAAAGAGATGAGAAGGGAGAAGAAGATAAGGAAAAAGTGGGAATTGACCTTTTATCCCTTAGAAAAAGTTGTTCCTCTCACTAAAAGCAATCTTTTGAGCCAAAAACCAAGAGGTGAAAGTGAAGAATCAAGTAGTCTTCAAGAGGTAAGAACCTTAATCTTGGTATTTTATAAACTATGCTTTATTACATGGTATTTGGTAAAGAAAATGGTGGGTTGAAAAGTACACTTGATGCTTATAGAATTGAATGTTGATATCTATAGTTTAAGTAGACATTGGTTGATGTTGAGACTCTTAATTGAATTGACTAAAAGAAAATGATATGCTTGGAGCTTTATATGTAAAGAAACTATGTATTAATTTGAGATATTTTGATGATTAAAAGAATGGTTTAGACAAGTATTCAGTTAGTGTGTTATTGAGGAAATAATGGTTGAATGTCATGATTTAAATTGTCAGTTGGTAAGAGTATGAATTGTTATTATACCCATAATGGGTTAGTTTGATATTGGTTAAATTTGTAGTAGTGCTTAAAATTGTAAGGAAAAGAGATTAGTTTTGAATGAAAAAGAGGTTTTGATAGTTCATTAAAAGTATGAATTGAGGGTGATGAATCATATCATAAATTGTATGATTTAATTTAGTTATTGTCTTCAATATTGTTTTAGATTAGTTTAATAGATTAAAATGTTTATTTGGAGGATAATGTAAGTGATAATGATTCTAGAATGACTTAGTATTGGTTTGAAATAGATATGATATGAATTGGATGTGTTAAATTGTGTGAAATGTGAGATAAAAACATGGGCAGACGACCAGTTGGTCGACTAGAAGTGAGAGAAATGAAAAAGGGTTGAATCTGTATGGTTTGCTGTTGACCAATATAGGGGGTACGATTGATTAGAAAATGGATAAAGTCTCAGGTTTTTAGACCATAGTTATGAGTGGTCGACCGTTGTTGAGGGTGGCGGTTGACCAGATCCTATAATTTTTGCATGTTTTCTTATGTTTTTAAGTCATTTGTATATCCAATGCATAAACCCTTTAGAGTGAGTATGATTGAAACATAGATAGAACATGTCTAAATAGATGTATGAGACCATTTCATGCATCATTATTGTGTGTTTAATAAAAGATTTGTATAGTTCATTTTACATGTATTACTAGTAAGTATTATATGCATTCAATGTATGCATAGAGAGGATGTCCTGATATATTTATATTTATAAAACTTATTATCTGGGTAGTATTGTTGGTCATAGGGAAACCCAATATGTCTCGCCAGACTATGTATTTTGTGGCGTATGTAAAGTGGGAAAATAGAAGGAGAGTGACTGTGGGTCTCCCTTGGGTTGAGAGTCCTAGCCTTCTGGAGGTTTTGATATTCATGGACACACCTATTGGAGACAGTAGTCAATATGGTGAAATTTCATAGTCCCGTGCGACTTTACATATGATGGTGTATGATCATTCATGTTGGTAGTCACATAAATGTTGACATTCACAGATATGTTGACATTCACTTACATGTTAATAAAATAGTATTTGTTGAATATATGACCATTTAATAATAAAATGGAGCATTACACTGATTCGCAGTATCACTGCATTGTTGAGAAAGAAGAGTCGTGATATGCATTTCATATTCGTTGCATAAGTGTTAGTCATGGGATGACATAGTTAAATAGATTGTCATGATACCTAGGTTATGATATGATATGTTATGATATGTGCATCATGTTGAAGAGTTCCTTCATATAGAAGGACATTGGTAATAGACATTAATTGTAAATGTCTAGATAGTTGATATTGAGGAGTTTCTTCAAATAGAGGGATCAATTGTGATAGACATTAAATAGAATTGTCTAGATAGCATGAGATAGACATTACTTAGAATATCTAGATAGTTTGAGTTAGGTATTGATAGACATATGTTATAAATGTCTAGATAGCTTGAGAATAGAGATATTAGAGATGTCTAACAATTGTGATAGATCAACTATAGAAGTATATGAGAGATGATTTGAGAAATTAGAAATTAATTGAAAATGTCTAAATAGTGATGGTGATAGATAGACCAAAATAGAAGGTAATCCATGATAAGAGAAATCACATTGGAAAGAAATTATAGAATTAAAAATTCTATTAAGTTTAAAGGTACTTAAAAGATAATAGAACATAAGAAGACTTTATATGGAGTATATTATCCATGGAATGGTGGTGCTTATTTGGGATAACACATGAGTTTGATGATGAATATAATTACATATAAACACATATGAGAATTATATGTGCATAAAGAGTAATTGCACATGAGAATTGGGAAAGGTAAGCAATGGTTATCTAAATCATAGGTCTAAACATTATTATATATGCACCAAACGCTTCTTATATAAAGAAGTGTATCACATAGTTGAGATATTAATTAGAATATCTAAAGATCTAGATAAAATATAGATTTTGGGTGTATGATCATGACAGTTGATGAAAAGTTATATGTTGGAAGTTATGGATGTGAGTACTAATCATGTTGGGCTTAGTACATGGTTAGTTGTGATATTGGTATAGTTTATTGGAACATTAGATTAGGATTCTTACTGAACTCATAAAACTCATAACTCTTTATGTTGATGTTTTTCATGAACATATGGTAGCAGCTTATGGTCAAAAAGGTAAATATCAATTAGATATGAGGGTTTACACAGCATAGGCCCAGAGTGTGAGTTTGAGTTTTTACTTTGATCTATTTTGTTTTAGTTCGACCCATATTTGTAAAATAAATTTGGATACAGTTTTGTAAATAAATAATAGTATATAACTTTCTTGTTTGGGTAAATTTTACTTTTATGTGGCCTAGTTGCGCGAGCACATTATGAGTGCGTTTGGTGAGCTTCCGTTGCGAGTTGTGAAAGTTGTTTGATCATTCTTCGGGCAGAGAATCCTATTTGTAGCGCAGTTCCAGAGGGGATCAGGAACCGGGTCGTGATAGCTCACCCTTCTTGCCAAATCTCACAATTTCCTTGAAAGGCGAAATTTTCAAAAACACCAAATCTCTTGGTTCAAACTCTAACTCTCTTCGTCTGTGATCAACATAATTTTTTTTGACAGCTCTGAGTGGTAACAATATTTGCTTGATAATACCAACCATCTCCGTTGTTTGTTGAATAAAATTGGGGCCTAAAAGTTGAGCTTCACCAACCTCGTTCCAATATAACGGAGCTAGACACTTCCTTCCATACAATGTTTCATAATATGTCATCCCAATTGTGGTCTGATAGCTATAGTTATATTCAAACTCCACCAATGATACTTGCTCCACCCGACTTAAAAGTTTAGAACACAGGCTTGCAACATATCCTCCATTATTTGAATCGTCCTTTTAGATTGGCCTTAGTCTGAAGATAGAAAGTTGTACTAAACTTTAATTCTGTGCCCTAAGTCTTATGCAAACTCTTCCAAAAGGCTGAAGTAAATCTTGGATTGCGGATTGAGACAATAGAAACCGAAACCCCATGCAACTGTATAATCTGCTGAATGTTCAACTCGGTGTACTTATTCATTGAATAGGTCATCTTGACAGGCAGAAAGTGAGCTGACTTAGTTAACCTGTCAACGATTACCCAAATTATATCATGTCCTCTCATGGTCCTTGGTAAACTGACGGCGAATTCCATCGCAATTTGCTCCCATTTCCATTCAGGTAACGATAAAGGCTATACTATTCCTACTGGCCTTTGATGCTCTATTTTTACTTGTTGGCTATCGCGGATAGCCACTTCAACCAAAATGACCAATGGCAATAAGCCACATCAGTCCATGTTCTCTACTTCATGGTCATCAAGGCTACCATTGCTACCAATCCTTCCACGGAAGCCTATGCTACCGTAGATTTCCAACGTTTCTGTTAAATTTTACTCCTAAAGAACACTGTTCCATTGCTTAATTTTGACGTCGTTCCAATGTTTCCTTCATTTTAATATGTTGCCACAAACACGAACGCTACCATAGAAACACATTCCAATCCTAAATGCAGCACAATTTACTAAATTGTGACACAAAACACTTTCTATTAAATTTCAAATGTCACATTACATAGCTAAAATTATTGCATGAAAAATTTGGGTGTTATAAGAGGCCTAAGCTTTAATAGAGGCCTCAATGCCTAGGCATCCAAAATCGAAGGCCTAGGCACCTGAACTCAAATTCAACCAAACCCCCTAATCCTTTTCAATATTTCTTCTCTAAAACTCATCTACCTTCAAGATAATAAATTCAACAATTTAAATATCTCATTCTCCACATGATATATTGTAATATCTCTAGTCCTCCTTATACAATATTGTCTACTTTAGGCCGAATCTCATATAGTTTTATTTTTGGGGTTACCCCAAAATGCATTGTACTAGGTATGAAGAAGAACTCTACTCATAAACCACATATTTTTCACTCTCCCAATCAATGTGAGCTTGTGCAGCCCCACTGGTATGAATCAGACTATCACTTGTATCATCTTTGCCTTCATAGGGCGGGTTGCCACATTAAATGTATTTTCAGATCTTGAAAGGTGGCTAGCTAGTGAGATGAAGAAAGTGAGCTTTTGGTGGACATTCTTGAAGTTTTGAAGGCCAACTCCAAGGATTTGAAAGTAATATTGAGTTTTAGGATATTTGGTAGCTGAAGATTGCTCTAACTTTGGTTTTAAGAAAGGAAATCCATGAATATCAAGGTGAGAGAACCCTCATATCTTAGAGTTGTTAAAATAGTTAGTTTTTGCATGTTTTTAGATAAAAAAATCTAGAAAATAGAAATGTTTGTTGATATATATAACTTTCTTAGTCCTCCTAGTACAATATTGTCATTTGGGCCAAATTCTACACAATTTTGTTATTGGGTTAGCTCAAAATGCATTGTACTAGGTATTAATGAAAACTCTACTTATAAACCATACATTTTTTCACTTTTCCAAGTGATATGAGATTGTGTACCTCCACTAATATGGGTTGAACTATCACTTTTTTCATCTTTGCCTTCATTGGGTGGGCTACCACACTCTCTCCTCCTTAGGTGGCTTGATGTCTTCATTGGCCACACTTCCAATTAGGCTTTGACTCTAATATCATTTTGTAACATCTTCAGTCCTCCCAGTACAATATTGTTCGCTTTGAGCCAAAATCTGTGCGATTTTCTTTTTAGTGTTAACCCAAAAGGTATTGTACTAAATTGAGAAGATGATTGTACTTGTAAACAATGCATTTTTCTCTTTTCCAAGCTATGTGGGATTGTGTTCTCTCACTAGTATGGGTCAGACTCTAACTTATGCTATCATTACCTTCACAATGTGGACTACTGATGTGTCCCAGATCTGCATCATATTTTATTTTAAGTTAAGTATTTAAATTTGTAATAGTTTAATTGTTGGTTGGTCTATATTTTGATGGATTTTAGTTGTTTTGATCATTGTGATTTGAGGTGCTCGGCTAGCATGTTAGTCGAGCCCTCATACTCTAGTTTTGTGTTGTCAAGGGTATTCATGTAATTGTTCCTTTTATGTTCATTAGAGGGGGTATTTATCCTCCTCTAATGAAACCCTAAGTCAATTTGGAAAACCCTTAATAGAAAATTGCTTATTTGTTTAGAGAGTTCTCTCTAGTGCAAATCGGTGGCTTGGTTTTGCTTCACGACTTCATCTCCATCAACAAGTCTTCTCCTTTGTTCTTGCATGGCCTAGGAGGAGAAGACTCATACTACCTCTTCTAGCAACTTTACTTTGAGGTTGTCTTTGTGGCGTAGAGGTAGAAGATAGCAGCAAAAGCTAGGTTGCAGTGGTATTTTTCTGAAACATCCAAACAAGTCGCCTCTCTCTGCCGAGTGGGAGAATGCAAACCAACTTGGTGCCTCAATCCTGTCCATTTTTCCTAAAGGTTCTACAATATTCTTGTTTTGCAATTATTGGTACTTTTGTTCTTGTGAAATGTTGGGTTGAATCGTGTGAATTGGATTCATATTTTGAAAGTTATGGTCGTTTTACTAAAAGAGGCACAAAACCAGTTTTTCCGAGAATCACAGATCTAAGCTTCAGCTTCGCTTGCACATAACGTCATTTGAAAGACGACTTTCAAGCTGATTTTTACTGGTGATTTACTATTATGTGTCTACTACTTACTCTGTAAATTTGAGCTTCAAGGCCTGTATGCAAATGGAGTTATATCGGTTTAAATTCTGGTGTTCAAAATTAGGGCTAGCTGATCAACCTTGTTGGTTTTGGACTAGTTTTGGATTCCATCCTGTTTCATTGGTTTCTTACAACTTCTTGAATTGAAATTTTATGTTATAAGCATACTCTAGACATATGTGAAGTATTGGGAATTTAATTGATGATTAGAGTTTATTTTGGATCAATTTGTTCATCCATTAATTGAGATAGTTACAAAACAGTTTTTACCTTGAGAGAGCCATTTCTGAGCAGCTTCTTGAATTGGTCATAACTCTATGTGTATAACGAATTTGGGCATGATTTTTGGAAGTGTTATTATTTAGATTGTTAGCTACTTTCCCCATAAATTTGAGGTCCAAAACCTATATACACATTGAGTTCTCTACATTTTAATTTTAGTGGTCGGATTTCTACTGTGGCCGATTACACTTTCCACTTGTTTGTTGGTTTGGAGTCTTGGGACACATCAACTACCACACTTAACCTTAAAAAAATGTATTTATCTCTCTTATTGTAATATCCCAAATTTTCGTAGTGCTAAA
>CM039478.1:11197194-11267620 GCA_022433065.1 Begonia loranthoides
TGGCGGCTACCCAGTAGCTACCAAGACTTTCATGCAAGAAAAACGTCAATTTTTGTTGATTTGATGAATTTTAAATTCTGATATTCTGCGGATCTGCTTTCATTCGGACGATTGCGGATGCCATACAGTCGTCCGCATCGTCCGCAAGTCTATGATTACACTAACAAATGGCATCCTAAACACGCATCCGCCTCATCCGCATGATGTCATCCGCGTAACCAAAATGGACAGATTCAAACCGGACGCTAAGGTGAATCGTCCGTAAGCATCGTCCGCGTAACCAAATTCGGACAGATTCAACCCAGAAGCTAATTTCCGCATCCTCCTCGTCCGCACTCCCCCAGCCATCGGACGCTAGTTCTGCGTCCTCATCGTCCGCATGCATCGACCGCAACACACCGGTTAAGACAGATTCAAGTCAGACGCTAGGGTGAGTCGTCCGCGGCGTCCGCGCTTCTCCAGCTAGCGTCCGCATATCGACAACAGGAAGTAAAGGACAAAGATTGGCATTTTCCCCTTTGAAATGTCATCCTTTAATACATAGTTCCTTCTACATATCGCCCAACAAAACGCCTACTATGCTATATGTCACAATGTAACATCCACAAAACGAATGTAATATAAGAATATCATTTTCATTCCGTTTTCAGAGAAATTACATCGCTTAAATCAACAACTTAGGATCGGGTTACTACATCCTACCCCCTTACAAGAATTTTGACCCCAAAATTTAACTATTTAACAACTCGGGATACCTAGCTCTCATATCATCCTCTTTCTCCCACGTGGCTTCCTCATGGCTATGATTTTGCCACAGAACTTTGACCAATGGAATCCGCTTGCACCGCAGCTCCTTCACTCTTGAATCTAGGATCTGGACTGGTCTCTCATTGTAACTTAAATTGGGCTGAACGACAACATCATTAATATTATTATCAGGAGGGGCTAATAATGCTGCATTTCCAAGGCACTTCTTGAGCATAGACACATG
This sequence comes from Begonia loranthoides, assembly GCA_022433065.1. Taxonomy (NCBI): domain Eukaryota; kingdom Viridiplantae; phylum Streptophyta; class Magnoliopsida; order Cucurbitales; family Begoniaceae; genus Begonia; species Begonia loranthoides. Next base: position 11,198,186 of record CM039478.1, read on the forward strand.
GAAAAAGTTATTTACTCCTGCCATAGAAGCTGGTAGTTGTAGTCGGTATGCAACTGGCCCTATCTGTTCAGTGATCAAATAAGGTCCCACATAACGGGGATTGAGCTTTCCCCTCTTACCGAACCGAACAATACCCTTGAAAGGAGATACTCTAAGAAACACTAGGTCTCCTTCATTAAACTCCAAATCCCGTCGTCGATTATCGGCATAACTCTTCTGACGACTCTGGGCTGCTAACATCCTTTTGCTTATTTCTGGCCACCTTTCCAACCATTGCTTGTACAATTTCAAGACCAGAAGTTCGGCTTCACCAACCTCATCCCAATACAAAGGGGATCGACACTTTCTTCCGTATAAAGCTTCGTAAGGCGCCATCCCAATAGTGGTCTGGAAACTGTTATTGTATGCAAACTCTACCAACGGTAAGAACTTCTTCCACTTAACATGAAATTCCAGAATGCAAGCACGCAACATATCCTCGAGCGTCTGAATTGTCCTCTCACTCTGACCGTCTGTCTGAGGGTGAAAGGCTGTACTAAACTTCAATTCTGTGCCCATAGCTCTATTTAAACTCTTCCAAAAAGCCGAAGTAAAACGAGGGTCACAATCCGATACAATCGAAACAGGAACACCGTGAAGCCTGACGATTTCCTTAATGTACAATTCGGCTAATTGGCTCAACATGTCAGTCATGGATATTGGCAAGAAATGCGACACCTTCGATAATCGATCCACAATTACCCAAATTGCATCGTACCCTTTACTCGTCCTGGGCAAACAAGTAACAAAGTCCATAGTGACATGCTCCCATTTCCACTGAGGAATTGGCAAAGGCTGGAGCTTCCCACCAGGTCGTTGATGTTCGGCTTTGACACGTTGATGGATGTGATATTTTGACACAAATTCTGCAATTTTATACTTCATATTTGGCCAATAATAATGAGTCTTTAAATCTCGATACATCTTACTGCTTCTTGGATGTGCCGAGAAACTGGAAGTATGGGCCTCCGTTAAAATCTTCATTCGAATTGTCGCGTCATCAGTAACATACCATCAGTTCTTATACTTAACCGTGTCATCACTGGATGTAGAGAAGTGTTGATACTTCGGAATGGTCAGATTCAACCTAAAATCCTTGCATACTTCATCGTCTTGCTGGGCTTCTTTAATTTGCTCGAGAATAGACGGTCTCAAAGTTAGCTTGGCTAGTACTACATCCAGAGGTGCTGGAACCATTTGTACATCAAACTCTTGAAGATCCTGACGAAGCTTTGCGGACATTTTTCTACATACCACACCCATCACCGAAACCTTGCGACTAAGAGTATCAGCAACCACATTTGCTTTTCCTGGATGGTATTTAATGTCGAATCGTAGTCCTTGACGAACTCAAGCCACCGTCGTTGACGCATATTCAATTCTTTCTGAGTAAAGATGTACTTAAGACTTTTGTGGTCTGAATAAATTTCACAACGCTGTCCATAAAGATAATGTCTCCAAATCTTGAGAGCGAAGACCAAAGCTGCAAGCTCCAGATCATGGGTAGGGTAGTTCTTCTTGTGTACTTTTAGCTGTCGAGAGGCATAGGCGACAACCTTTCCATGTTGCATAAGGACTCCACCTAATCCCATTTTCGATGCGTCACAGAATATATAGAAGTCTCCATCCTCTGAGGGCAATGTCAAAATTGGAGCTCTAGTCAATCTGCGCTTCATCTTGGAAACTATTCTCACATTCGCTAGACCACCAGAATCGGGTATTCTTCTTCGTCAGGCTAGTGAGTGGTAAAGCGATCTTTGAAAACCCTTCAATAAAACGCCTGTAATAACCGGCCAGTCAGAGAAAACTTCTTATTTCACTCACATTTTTCGGCGGTGCCCACTCGGTTACTTCTTGAATCTTTGCTGGGTCAACCGATATGCCATCGGCAGTAATAACATGCCCAAGAAAACCCACCCTACTTAGCCAAAACTCGCATTTCGACAATTTCGCATATAACTGATGTTGCTGTAGAATAGTTAAGACCATTCGTAGATGATTACAATGTTCCTCCTCTAACCGAGAATAAATTAGGATGTCATCAATAAAAACAATAACAAATTTGACCAAATAATCCCGAAAAACCCGGTTCATCAAATCCATGAAGGCTGCCGGTGCGTTGGTAAGTCCAAAAGACATAACCAAAAATTCATAATGCCCATAACGAGTGTGGAATGTCGTCTTAGATATATCATCAGGCTTAACCTTCATCTGATAGTAACTTGATCGTAGATCAATTTTGGAAAATACCTTGGCACCAGCCAGCTGATCAAACAGATAGTCGATCCTGGGTAGTGGATATTTATTCTTAATTGTCACCTTATTTAATTCCCAATAATCGACACACATCCTTAGAGTTTCGTCTTTCTTTTTGACGAAAAACACAGGAGCACCCCAAGGGGAAAAACTTGGACGAATAAACCCCTTAGCAATTAATTCTTCTAGTTGCTCCTTTAATTTACGTAGCTCCGTAGGTGCCATATGATACGGATGCTTGGAAATGGGGTTTGTACCAGGCTGCACATTAATTTTGAACTCAATCTCACGATCTGGGGGTAAACCGGGAAGATCGTCAAGGAAGACGTTCAGAAATTCTCGTACCACAATCACATCCTCAACTTTGGCTTCTACGATGGCGGTAGTGTCAACTATATTAAGTAAGAATCCTTCGCACCCCTTCTTGAGTAATTTATCTGCTTTAAGTGCCGAAATAATAGCGAACTCCCCTTTTCTTTAATTCCTCGGAAAATACGTTGGTTGCAAATCGAAAGGTAAAAACAGACCTCTCTCTTCTTGCAGTCAATGATAGCATGATGGGCAAACAGCCAATCCATTCCTATAATAATATCGTAGGCTTTTAGATCCATGATGATTAAATCGAACAATACAGCCATTAATGTCTAACGTGCAATCCTTGAGTACTCCATTCGAAATCATCCGATCTCCAGAGGGTAGTAGTACTCGATGGGTGAGGTTTGTGCTCTCGGAGAAACAATTTTCCTTCACAAAACTGGGTGGAAATGAATGAGTGCGTAGCACCCGAATCGAATAAGACATAAGCCTCAAGTCCCTTTAGGTATATCATTCCTGCGAGAAGTTTATGAGTTACTTATTCTAAGGTAAATGCCTACGTTACTTCTACGTTATTTATGGAAGTTCCTCAAACATGAATACATAGATAATCTTTGGCACGTAATTAAAGTGTACCTGCTACCATAGTAGGCTAGTCATCCTCGTCAGTTCCGTAGAGGGCAAAGACTCATGGGGCGACGAGTCGAGATGGGCATTGCCTGGCCCTGTGCCCAGGCTTCCCACATGCGTAGCATTTCTCTGATCCAGCTAAGCATTCGCCCTTGTGAATCCTCTGACATTTAGGGCAGGCAGCTGGTTGAGGAGCATTATTCACGAGTACCACCATAGGCCTCTTGTCCGGCCTCTGCTGTGGATCAGCTCCCGCTGGACGCTTAACCCCTTGAATCGGGGAAGGACCACTCCACGACTGCGGCCCTGCACTAGATGGGCCTGCACTGGGCTTCCAAGTCCTCTGATTTGGATTAACTTCTCTGGATTTAGCAGGAGGAAATTCACTCCCTCAATAGCAAGAGCTCTGGATACCATCTTAGGGTAGGTAACACCTTCAGTGCCAGCTCCGATAACTGATTCCTGAATTTCTCTTCTCAAATCACGTACAAAGTGTCGAACTTTGCGCTCTTCAACTACCACCAAATGGGGAGCATAGTGCGACAAGGCCTCAGACTACTGTGCGTAATCAAATACAGTTCATAACTGTCATATGTGTAAAAACTCCGTTTCTTTCTGTGTCCGGATGGTATGGTTGAAATACTTGTCATCAAACAATTCTTTGAATGCATTCCACGTAAGGATCGTCACATCTCGAGAAGCCTTAATAGTGTCCCACCAGAATCTAGCACCATGGCTCAGATAATACGCCGCACATCAAACTTTATCCATTTCCTCAACATCGGCATAAGAAAATTTATCTTCCATAGAACGAATCCATTCTTCAGCTCCAGTAATGTCCGACACATCACCATTGAAGTAAAGAGGTCTGAGCTTCTGGAATCTATCCCATCCAGATCCTCTCTGAGCCGGCTGTAGCTGCAGATCTCGGTGATCACCGTTACCATTTCTTTGAGCCATAAGCGTTTCCATGTAGCGAGCCTGTTGTTCCATAAACTGATTTTGTCATTCAATTTGCTGTGCTTGCTGCGCTATAAGCTCAGCCATACATTCCAAGGCCTCATCTCGTCCTTGGTTTTCATAAGGATTTGGTGCCCTGGGTGCACCTGTCAAGCACGGTAGTCGTCCTCCGCCTCTTCTTGCCATTTTTGATTGTTAGTTCCTACATATCGACAGACGAGTGAGTCTCTACAATCAAAGTTGTAAGGGAGATACATTACGTTGAACGGTTGTTTTAATAAGGGATGCGTTAACATAAGGAAAACATACTACCGTCCTATCCATTCCTACAATATTTCTATGATTTCTACATGAAACAATCACTTAATAATTATCTCAAGTATCTCATTAGCATAAGGGAAAACACGTTACAGTCCTATACATTCTTGATTTTTCTGCAATACATCAGTCATAAGCAGTCTGAAACATAATAAAAACTTCAAGAGGCATTACCCGTTGAGTCTGGGTTATCCACAATGAGACGCTTGAGTAGTAGTATTGCCTTTGTACCCTTTATACCAAGTATACCCTCATTGGTTTCTCATCTAAACTTACGTTTTCAATCGCATGACATTTGAGCTATTGTTTCGATTTTAAAAACCATAAAACAACCATTAAACAAACCAGTTTTTAAAATCCTTGGCTCTGATACCAATTGTAACAACCTGAATTCTTAAAATATTTTAAGAACTTAATTAAAATCCTTTGCGTTTATCAGAGTACATTAAATCCGAATCGTTAGTAAACTTCATTCTTTCAGGCTTAAGAGAAATAGTTAATAAATAATTACGGAAGCATACTTAAACGAGAAAACTACTTTTACTGAAAACGGCATTCAAAACATGATGAAAGTTCAATCCAAATTTATCAAGGTTACATAGCCCAAAACACAAAGCGAATTTCTGTTTTTAACCTTTCTTTTTCTTATGCCGTATCATACCATACCGTATCATATCATATCATACCATACTACCACTCCGCCGGCATCATTGTTGGACCAACCACAGGCTCCACCGAGATAACCTCTTCCTTAATGTCTCGCATATATCCATCGTTACCTACACCACAAGTAAGGACGTGAGCTTACGCTCAGTAAGGAAAGGAAAAAAAAACAATTATGCATTTCTCTCTTTAGTTCTTGTTGGACTGGGGCCACCAATCCAACTTCTTTCATTACATTCTTGTTCTTTGTTCGTTCTTTGAACTCGTACATCGAGCTTAGAGATTGGAGGTTTTCCTTTGAGATGACATAGCTGTACGGAAACTAACCCCCTGTGGGCTACTAGTCCCTTTCCCATCTTGGTAGGGGTGTAACCTAGTAGCTAGGCTAGATCCGGACTACCCATCTACTCCAACTCCCTAGTTCCGGCATATACCCGCCTTTTTGGGTTTGTTCTTTCTATTCCGGTATATATCCGCCTTTTTGGGTTCTTTTATATTCCGGCATATACCTGCCTTTTTAGGTTCTTTTCTATTCATAGTCTTTTTGTTTTCCTCACTAATGCATGTGAGTACCACCCGAGTGGTTAGTCCCTACTTGGTTTCTATTAATCATGGACTCAATCTAACCTTTTTCTTAACAACATCCTAAAATCATACAAGAAACACCTTTCATAACAACAAACAATGAACATATATATATTGAAGAAGAAATGAGCATATAACAATGAGATTCCTACTTTTAAAATCATTTCATCTGTATCATCCTTCATCCTAATGTTGCAATTCTAACATAAGTCAAGTTTTAGCATAAGTCATAAGTCAATTCTAGCATGTTGATAATTTTTACACTTTCATTACTCATCTCTATTTAGCAAGTAACAATTGAAACACACACATATATGAAGTTCTACATTGGGCATGGTGATAAGCAAGAGAATAATGACAATTAATGGCTTTCATGGCCCTTCTTTATAATTTATACTTTTATGTTCTACTTATAGCCTTAGTAGTAAATTCTCATTCTTAACACATTTTCCAAAGAAGACACTAAAGAAGACATGTACATCAGAACTTCTACTGCATAAACCAGAAACTATATCTCACATCTTCCATTCCTCTTTTACCCTTTTTCTTTTGCACTTCCATCACTTAGAATCCCATTTTTCTCTTTCTTTAGTCCTTGTCTTAATGACTTTCACATTTTCAAGTCGTGTCATGTATATATGAGTCATGTAAAGTTCAACAAGGAGCCTACACTTCATGCTACACTAGAAAATAGTTTTACACCACCACATTTATCATACCAACCTCTTGTTTTTACTCCATCATAACCATTATCTTCCTCCTTTTATGAAGCATATCCTTAACATTATCATTTCATCTCATGCTTCTTTCCAGCAAAACAAGAAATAGGTGCAAGAAGTTACAAAACTAAGATTTCAGGAAATTGTCAAAACGAACATCAATGCAAAATACTTGTGGGTAGAGCATAGGCAGCCAAGACACACCCATTCCTTACCTTTTGAAGTTGGCTTTTCTCAGGTACAGCAACTCACTAGCAGTCCCTCCCACATCCAGAAATCCTCTTCTCACCTCAGCAACACAAACTAGCCCCCACACTTGGAGGAGGAAGGAGACTAAATAGGAGGGGAGAAGCTTACCTAAGGAGACACAAGGGAGACATGGAGTGGCGTTCTGGCGGCTACCCAGTAGCTACGAAGACTTCATGCAAGAAAAACGTCAATTTTCATTGATTTGATGAATTTTAAATTCTGATATTCTACGGATCTGCTGTCATTCGGACGATTGTGGACGCCGTACAGTCGTCTGCATCGTCCGCAAGTCCATGATTACACTAACAAATGGCGTCCTAAACACGCGTCCGCCTCGTCCGCCTCGTCCGCATGATGTCATCCGCGTAACCAAAATGGACAGATTCAAACAGGCTACTAAGGTGAATCGTCCGCAAGCATCGTCCTCGTAACCAAATTCGGACAAATTCAACCCGGATGCTAATTTCCACATCCTCCTTGTCCGCACTCCCCCAGCCATCGGACACTAATTCTGTGTCCTCATCGTTTGCATGCATCGACCGCGACACACTGGTTAAGACAGATTCAAGTCGGACGCTAAGGTGAGTCGTCCGCGGCATTCGCGCTTCTCTAGCTAGCGTCCACATATCGACAACAGGAAGTAAAGGACGAACATTGGCATTTTCCCCCTTGAAATGTCATCCTTTAATACATAGTTCCTTCTACATATCGCCCAACAAAACGCCTACTATGCTATACGTCGCAATGCAACGTCCACAGAATGAATGTAATATAAGAATATCATTTTCATTCCGTTTTCAAAGAAATTACATCGCTTAAATCAACAACTTAGGATCGGGTTGCTACAACATTGCTAACTTGACCAACAACAGTAGTTTCTTTCAAAATATACAGACCATTACTCAGTGTGCCCTTTGTTACTGTCATTATCCCGTTAGAAATTTTAAAAATTCCAGATTCAATCCTAACTGTACAACCCTTAGTGTAACGACCCGGTTTTCCTTTCTTAAAACGTGACATTTTTAAAGGACATTTTCCTTGGAAATTGCATAAAATTAAAACTTTTGCGTAGCGGAAGACTTTTTGTTCTTAAAACTATTTAGAGACGATAAATAAAACATTTTCTTAAAAACCTTTACAACCTAGAAATTTTGCTTAACTTCAAACAATAATCACTTTATACATTTAACACTTACTTTACAAAATATTTTACACAATAGATCTTTAGCCTAGTCAGCCACAAGGTTCGCGCGTGCAAGTCCTTCATCAACTATTCTTCTTCTTGATTTCCCACGTACCTACATCACAAGACTTAACTATGAGCCTAAGACTCAGTAAGCGATATAAAATATGAAATACACATGCCATGCAACTTTTATAAATTCGTTTACAGTTTTCTATTTTCATAAAAGAACCTAACATTTCTATCATTTTGTTCAAATTTCATTTATCAGTTTGAACATTGAGAATTTCTAGTTCAGGAGAAAAGATGCATCTATGGTCCACTTTGGATTTAACTCTCACTCAATCCCTACGTGAGACGAGCTGTATCCTTCAGGGTTCTTACTACTTAGGATTGTCACTAATCTCCCAAACCCACAAATGCCCAACAAACTCACACTTATAGACACTAGGGGTATTCACCGTACGAGGTATAGTGGCATATGCACAAGGCGGCCATCCTGTGGCACACACCTAAGCAGCCATCCCGTGACACACACCTAAGCGGCCATCTCGTGGTACACACCTAAGCTGCCATATCAAGAAGCCATACCCTGTAGTATCTATTTACGTTTATTTCGTTTGGTTCATTTACCTTTAATGATGCAATGGATATTTATACATCCCAAATGTCTGTTGTCCGCTTTAGGTGATCAACCCTCAATGACTTGTTCTGAAGCTAACGTCTCATACCACTAACCTAGAAAACCATCCATTTAGTATGTATGAATATTCATTATACCATTTTCCAAAACCATGCATGAATGTAATTTTCGTATCTTTTCAAATTCATGATGCATGAGCATGTCTGCACTCAATTCTAACATATCATTAATATAACCTCATAGCATAATCAATATCATAATTTTTAACTCAAATAACTTAATTCTAATAAACATAGCATCAAACAAAATGGATAAGTATATCCTCAAGATATCATCACAACCTAATCATCTAATAAATATAGTCAGCACACAAACCTTAACTCCTGCGATGTGGACCCCAAAGACCAAACACAAACAATATCATTTACCTGAAGTCCTTAGAGAGTGTTAGCACTTAAAGCTCTTCTTCTTGATACATTCAAAACCAAATTAAATAGCCATCAATAATCACAAATTATTAACCTTTATCTATACCATTATTCCCTATTCATTGTCTAACATTAAGTGGGACAGACAAGTAAATCCAAACACAGGTTATTATTTCAAGTCATTAACGAATTGTAAACATAAACTCTCCCAATAGAGTCTGCCCCCATAGAACTAACCAAAACCGACCGAGTATAACAACCATTTCCATCCCATAAGCAAAAGTCAAATAACAGAATATTACATCAATAGACTCCCAGGCAGTAACCAAACCAAATAACAGACTTCACTTCAACAAAGCAATATTTCCTTAACATTATCCCTTAACACCTATTCAATAGAGCATGCATATTTCGCCATGATCATTAAAATTTATAAGACAATAACCAACGTAGAACTTAAAATCCAATTACAACCAAAGACCATACTCAACATACAGAACCTAAGATCAACAGCAAAGCACAATAGCTATTAATCTTTTATCTTCCATTGTATATTCCCATAAAATTCATAAAAAGCCGTGAAAGAATTCTTCTTACCTAAAGCACCCAAGAAGACCTAAGACCTCCCGAGAACTGATCTTCCTTCTCCTTCTTCTTCCTTCTACTCTCACATTCTCAGGCTATAACTCTCTCTTTCTCTCTTTTTCTCTCAGCTTTTTCCTTCTATTTCTCTCTCAACCCTTATTCCCCCTTCACCAGAGACCTTCCCATTCTCCTCTCTTTCTCTCTTCTCCTTTCTCTTGCGTCTCTCAGCTTTCTCAAGAAAGCTTCCTCCAGAAGTTTCCTCATATATCTCACCTAACCCTTCATCTATACTACATCTGTAAAGGAGGGCCTCATTGAGGGATGCAAAGCATCCATTTCATTCAATGGTAGACCGCGTCGCAGCTGATTCCAGGCGACAAATGAGGTTCCCGATCGATCACTAACACAAGCCATGATCGACCGAAACAACAGTTAAAAAACATAGTTTTTGAAATTCTAGTGGAGCTAGTCAATCTCATTCATGAGAATGATTGACCGCCAGCCATCCCTGATCAGCCGCCAACAAAAAATCCTGGTCGATCACCCGAGCAGTTCATGATCGACCGGTTCCACTGTAAAGCTTTACTTCTCCACTACCATTTCTATGGTCGATCATTTGACTGACCGATTCCTTCATGGTTCGCCGCTAAATTCTTTGCCATTCCTAACCGGTTGATCAATGCCCTCAAATTGATCAACCGCATCTTCTAAAAATTTCCTTAACACTATATATTTTACTCTTTCTCAAACATGCACTAAACCATATTATTCCAAAAATCATCCATAATTATACTAAACTTATTTCGCTTACTAAATTTATTTTCGGAGTATTACAATCTTCCCTCCTTAATAAAATTTAGTCCTCAAAATTTGTTCTATGCACATACTACGTTTTCTAAACCCAACACAACTCCATTCACCTTAAATTCCTCACAGTATAACTTTCTCTTCATCTACATACAATTATATCCAAGAAGAAAATTTACATAAATATTACTCATATTATATTCTTAATGTCTTTACACACCAAAATACCGATTCCGCATACAATACAACGAAATACATACACTATCTATTTCATCTAGTTCTAGCCCACTCATTACACACCAATATATTCAATCTTCACTCGCATCTTCCAAGATAGAAAATACCCTTGGTACAACCATTTTCTTCAATACATTCACAGAATATTCATTCTCCAATTTATAACAGAATTTTGATTTATCAACATGGAAACCACCACCTCATCATAGCATAGAAATTCCGAATCCAAATTTAGAGGAAGTGCACTATTTAGGAATTTATACAGATTCTAAATTCATGTTTAATGAAATTTCTTGACTCAATTTCCAACTTCCAAGTTTAAACAATCTCCAGAAAACATGGTAACGCCTAAACCTTAGAGGCAATTATTCACTCACAACATATACAAACTTCCAACCCAAACCTTAGAAACAGTAATTAACTCAAAAACATATACAGATCCCCCATTCAGAACTTCAATTGCAAATCCACAGATTATACAGTTTTCCAAATCAACTCTATCAACAACAAAACAGATCCACCTATTTCCATTCACGGCAAAAATCAATAAAGTAATATACTCAAATTCCCAAGTATCAAATAGGACAATACTTAGACTCCTTAACCTCAAACTCATAACAATACTCAGTCTTTTATTGGATTATCGGCAAACAATGGGGAATTAACAACCATAAACATTCAATATTCTCAAAATCCCATCAATATCCATAGCATAAAAGTACCCAAAACAACTTCTTGTATCATACCACTACACAAAACTTCCAAAAGATTACATTGCTTCTACTTCTATAAAATATAACTATTTAGCAAAACCCTAACTCACATCTAGGTCATTTGATCGTCACCTAAATTTGCTGCAAGAGAAAAGACTTCGCCAAAAGCTCTTTCATTTCATCAAACAGTAGTGTGTGGCAGATCTTTGCAATATAACCAACTTTATTGCATCTAAAACATCTCCCAGATCTAGCCATGCATTCTCCTCTATGATGTTTTTTGCACTTTGGGTATTGATTAGTCATAGATTCCATCTTAGCAATCTTTTCGTGTCCTTGTTTGCTTTTCTCTTTAAAGGATCGCTTTACTCCTCTAGATACATCCTCTTCCTCCCATGACTATGGTTGAATTTTTATAACAAAATCGTTTCGTTTCAAGAATTGATTCTCTCTGCTTCTTCAATATCAAGAGTCTTTGATACCACCTCCGAGTAGGGCACATCTTGAATGCATGATATCTTCATACCTCTATAAATTTCTGCCTTAAGTCATTACACAAATTGGTGTACCTTATGCTTATTATCGCTCACTAAATGAGAGGAAAAACATGACAATGCTTCAAACTTGCGAATGTACTTCGTAACTGTCCCTTCCTAACGAAGCTTAGTAAACCCTACCAACTTACCAATCCTTGTAGTGCAGTTAAAATTCTTGTCGTAAAAGATTCCTTAAACTTTTCCCACTCCATGTTCTTCACATCAGGCACCGATTTCAAGGAATCCCACCAAAATCGAGCATTCTTCGTCAACCTAAACACAACACAAGTAACTTTCTCTTATTCTTCAACCTTGGCACACTCAAACATACTCTCCACTATTCGAATCCACTCTTATGCACTTGCTGGATTAGAAATATCTCCTTCAAAGTATGGCAGTTTTAATCGTTGAAACCTCTCACATCCTAAATCTTTGGGAACCACCAGCTACTGTTTTCTTTGTTCTTCCAATACCCTACTTCGTTCCATGAATTGAATCTGACGCTCCAATACTTCTGTTAGTCTACTGATCATTTCATCTCTTAGATCCCCGTTTCATCTTGTTTCCCTCACCATTTGTTCATATTCAACCAATAGAGTTTATTAGAACTTCAACCAGTAGAACCAATGGCAAAACAAAACCTATACCCAATCTTCAAAACATAAGTCCTCTACACTATTTATGAAGTAGTAAACTAAATAAATAATAAGACCCAATTCAACAGATCATTATCTACTACAATGTTCATCAAGTCATAACTGAGACATGGAACATAGCTAACCTCTTCGACAACTTCCAGCAAGCTATAAACCCAACATAATAGAGCCTAAATCTAATAGAGCAACATTTCCCCAATTTCAATAGAGCATAAACCTTAGCGACATCCATCAAACAGTAACCACTATACAAAATGCAGAATAGAACATGCACTATCAGTACACTAACAATTCCTAAAACAACACAAACTAAGAACTTAACTTAACTTCTATCTTCACTCATCACAGAATTAACAAAACATACTCTAAACTTTCCCAACAATCACTACATGTTAATAATATCTTCAATGTTGAGACATGAACTAAATGAATATATACAGTTGCAAATCCTCACAACAGACTACTTAACAACCAAGCATACATATATAACGTTACATCACAATAGTCCACTTAACAGCCAAGCATACATATATAACATTCCCTCACAAATTCTAACAATAGTCATTAGCAGAAACCAACCTTTCTCATTCACAGAATATAACTGATCCTTCATTAATTCTCAACAGCCATATTACAAACAAAATTACAATCACCAAATCATAGAGATCACAGAGTTCCAAGTCAGTCCCATTAACAGCCACATCTCAAGACTGAATTTCTTATTTCTACATTTTTATACCATACGCAAATTGTCAACTTATGGACTTAAGCAATAACCAATATGCATTATCAGTACCTATACGAGTTTCTTAACTTCTGGATTAATAGTAACCATTAAATTTAAAGTCACAATTTCATGGTCACAACAGTAAGGAAAATCACAAACACATATCCATCAACAATTCATACCACCTTGTGATGTATGAGCCTAGTCCCCAAGCAAAACAAATTACATTCCTTACTATTTTGGGCTTTCACAAAGTCGCTTCATTCCCCATGGATTTTCTTTCTCATTACTTATCAGCAACATAATCTTCCTAATAATTTCTTCCTCTTTCCTAATATGGTTTTCCTCTTTCTCCAGCTGTTTTTTTTCTTTTTCTTGCGCAATGAACCATTCCAAATAGCGAAATTGCCTTTCTACAATTTCCAACAAATGCACAACAAACTCGTCTCGTCCACTCATGCTTTCCTATGAAATCAGTTTCACAAAAGAAATGATTTAAAAGCTTGATACTCAAAACATAATCACACTTATCGTTGATGAAACATTTCCACGTCAAAGCCTGTGCTAGTAGACAGTATACATAATCGATTTTAAAACTCGTGAGCTCTAATACCATATTTGTAACGACCCAGTTTTCTTTTCTAATAACGTGACATTTTTAAAAGACATTTCTTTGAAAATTGCATAAAATTAAAACTTTTGTGTAGCGGAATAATTTTTGTTCTTAAAACTATTTACAGACGATAAATAAAATCCTTTTCTTAAAAACCTTTACAAGCTCGAAACTTTGCTTAACTTAAAACAATAATCACTTTATACATTTAACACTTACTTTACAAACCTTTTACACTATTGATATTTAGCTTAGCCGGACACAAGGTCGACACATGCAAATCCTTCATCAATTATTCCTCTTCTCGATTTCGCACGTACCTACATCACAAGACTTAACTATGAGCTTAAGGCTCAATAAGTGATATAAAATATGAAATGCACATGTCATGCAGCTTTTATAAATCCATATGCAGTTTTCTATTTTCAGAAAAAAAAAAAAAAAAAAAACACTATCTTTTCTGTCATTTCGTTTAAGGTTCATCTATCAGTCTAAACATTAAGGATTTCTAATACAGGAGAAAAAATACATATGTGGTCCACGTTGGACTTTACCGTCACTCAATCCTTACCTAGGACGAGATGTATCCATTAGGGATCACACCACTTAGGACCGTCACTAATCTCTCAAACCCCCAAACGCCCAACAAACTCACACTTATAGATGTTAGGGGTATTCACCGTACAAGGTATAGTACCATATGCACAAGGCAGCCATCCCGTGGCACACGCCTAAGTAGTCATCTCGTGGCACACACTTAAGCGGTCATCTTATGGTACACACCTAAACTGCTATCTCAAGAACCCATACCATGTAGCTTCTATTTACTTTTATTTCGTTTAGTTCATTTACCTTTAATGATGCAATGGATATTCAAACAGCCCAAATGTAAGTTATCCACTTCAAGTGAACAGCCCTCAATGACTGGTTCTTAGGCTAGCATCTCTATAACACCCCGTTATCGTTTTTCCCATTCTTACGATGTAATCAATTTGAAATAATTAATGTATTTCATTTCGTACCCATACGTCTTTTTTTTTAGGTATAAATTGTGGAAAATATTATGGGACAAAATTTAAATTGAGAAAATTGGAGAAAAACTGTCCAGAGTCATTTTGGATGAATGCGGACGCCATGAGGACATGATTCAGTGTCCACACCTGCTTAGGCCACTTGGGGATGAAGGCAGGACGAGTTCCCGCATCCTTAACTAACCCAGCCTTTTTCGGACAAATGCGGACGAGATCAAGATGCATCCGCAATGAATCTGTACAAAATCTGGACATATTCAGACGAGATGCGGACGAATGCAAATGATTTGAAGACACACCTGATTTGAATTTGTCTGAATTTTGGGTACATTTAGACGAGGTGGGGACGCTATTTAACGTCCGAATGTCGCTTGCGAAAGAATTTTCAAAGGAGTTAGGACAAAGTCTCTCATCCTAATCCTCATTTCTATTTGTACAGTGATGTTTCAGACGACATGCGGACAAGACCAGGACGTAAAGTCGTGTCTAAAAGTCCCCAGTTTTGCAAAAATTTAAATTTAAAACAATGAATTTGGGGATAAAAACATGGGATAGCAGCCACGAACTCGATCTGGAGAGGCGAATCTCCAACAACCAGATCACGTTGCCCCATTTTAACTCATCCCTCCTCTCTGATTGGTACACATCAGTCCTTCCAGGTAAGATTTCATCTTTATAAACCCTAGCTAGAGTCTCCTTCAGGGATTCAGATTTTCTTCCCCTGCGAAATGCATTCCAGTTGAGAGTGAGTGAGAGAGAAAATTTCTTTAAGGTTGTGAGACTCAAAGTGTTAAGCTTATCCTAGGAAAATTGACGGAAGTGGAGTGATCATGTACTTCCTGTAGGTGGAGGAATTACCAAATTCTGTCATTGTTGTCCCTGTTAGTTTTCTTCAATAGAGGTAAGGATTGGGTAGAGTCTTGGCCATCAAAGCCCTACCTACAAGTAGAGTGTGTGTGTTATATAGATAAATTGGTTGATTTCCTACGAAATTTCTTAATTTACAATTTACTGCTAGTTTTGTGCATTTCTCTGCTGCAATTGTTGAAATGAAAGGTTTAAAGATGGAATGAATGATGAATGAAAAATTTTATGATGAATGGAAATGAATTGTTTGCTGCAAATTCTCATGTTGCTATTGTTGTTGTTAGTTCATTGTTGTGAGTCATTTAATCTGAGCATGACTATTGAATTTGCCTTGATAACTCTAAATGTTAACTCTTGGAACAAGCATGTTAAACCAATTAGATAGCTACCGTAAAAATAAATCTGAATTTATGTTGCTTGATAGGTCAATAAATTATTGTATTCATGATTTCTTGTTACTGGTTACGAATTATAAATCTCTTTTTTACTATTCATATTTGCTTGAATAGACTTGAAATAAATAAATAATAATTGATAACATTAAATTGTAGAATGAAATGATGAAATGAAAGACAACACAATACGTATGTGTATGTATGTTCTTAATTAAAATAAGAAATTGCGTTTCTGTTTTGTGTTCACATGCTGTAATTTCTGTACAATTGATTATCTTACTCGCTATACATGTTTAGTAGGTTTAAGTAAATTAAGTACGTTCAATTTATCAGGATAATATCACGTATAGATTTAACTAATTGAATGATTTAAGCGTAGCATGTTAATTGATCTAATAAATATGTTTTATTAGTTGATTTCTAATAATTCTTCCATGAGTTAACTACTAAGTTCGTTCCCATTAATCGTATGTTAAGCATGTCTAATTCACTTAGGTAGACTGCACGTTAATAGTTTAATCATCTTGCTATACTTCAATTGTCAAATTTAGTAGAATTAAACATGTTTACGTTGCTTTCTATAATTCTTCGTGTCTATCTTTGATTTGTGTTATGCTTGCCATTCATTGCCTTCTATTTATTTTATCCTCATTATTCGTTGTTTGATTTAATTCATTATTATATTGGATTATGTCAACATGCATCATGATAATAGAAACAAGTAGGGAGTGTCATTTTGGTATGGTACTTACATGTATGAGTGAGGAAAATGAAATGAACGAATGTAATGAACGAATGATGTAATGGGAAGTTGAAGGGCGGGTGGGTAGTTCGGATCTAGTCTGCCAGTTAGGCTACACCCCTACGTTGTCGAGAAAGGGACTAGTTGCACACATGAGGCTAGAAGCATATTGTAATGACCCGAATTTTCGTAATTCCTTAAAAACAGGTGAAATTTTGAAATTTTCTTTTAAAGCAAAACATATCAGAGTGCGTCTAAACCGGATCGCTACTAACCATTCGTAAAACTCATTATAAAAAACCAATCGATAAAATGTGCGGAAGCGTCATAAAATAAATCCTTGTAAAACGTGGCGTAAGCGTAAATAAATCGTTCAGAAGGAAATGTTAAATAATTGAAGCACTACGTTTAACAAATGAATCTGACAATTAAATATCATTCGATTACACTCGTTTACTCATCTTTCTCTTTGCTTGGCCAGTCCCGAGTCTCGTGCATGCAAAATTATCAATCCCTGCTTCATTATGTGTTTATCATCTAATTATTATCTGTTCGTCGTTTGTACCTACACCACAAGTAAGGATATGAGCTTACGCCCAATAAGGAAATGGGGATTACAAGTGCTTATGACTCACTTTAGTTTATCTTGGAAATGGGGGCCACCAAACCAATCCTTTCATTAGCCATTTACCATTTTATTACTTTTCTTTATGTCGTTCATTCGTTACTCATACTTTGAGCTTGAGATTGAAAGACCCGTATGGGATGGTATAGTTGGTAGGACCTAACCTCCTATGGGCAACTAGGTCTCGTTCCCGATATGGTAGGGGCATTGCCTAACTGCCAGACTAGGGCCGCTACCCATCCGCCTCTCAACTCCCTTATTCTTTTCTTTGTGTCTATGCCGGGCTAAGCTACTAGACCACAGATGCCTTTATTATCTTACAGTTTTACTCATTTTCATCATTTATCCTCACTCATGCATGTGTCCGCACCGCCCCGTGGCACTCCCTATTAGTTTCTATTAACATGATGCATGACCATACATTTTCTACCTAACGTGATGCATGATGCTCAATAATGTAACTTTAACAGAAATTGAAGTGCGTATTTAAGATAACTGAAAGCACATATAAGGAAAACAAAGCATATAATAGAAGGAAATAACTGCACACCACAGAGAACAAGTACAATGGATTGAGACAAGGGAAACATGCTCAAATTAATAGAACAATATCATTCGCGAAGAATCGAAAACATACTATCGATTAACATGTAAATTATCCTAGTTCATTCACATGCTCCCTACTTTCATTATCTAAGTGATAATTGAGATACTAATTGAACACCCTAATTACAAACTCGTTACATGGTATATCTTAATTAATTGTCATGCGAATATTAATCTAATTTAATTACATGTTTGACTAATTTGTTATCATGCTCAAGGTTTTAACGACTAGTTAATTATCATGCTTATTTACAAACTTAGATTAGCTAATTGGTCATCATGCTCAATTGATTCAATTAGCTAAATTGAATAATAATTTACATGCTCAAGTTAATAAACTACTTTAAGCAATTAACATGCTCAAGTCTATTTATCTACTATTTATCTATTCCTATTAAGTAACACGCTTGATCCAAATTAAATACTCATTGATTAACATTAAAACATGCTATTTCTTAATCAATAATTAACATGCTTGAAGGAAGATATAATTTATTACCAATACTTACTAGTTAGTTCATTAATAAGTAAACATACTCCGATTTAATTAGACGTTTCCTAGGTAACTAACAGGCTTGAACAATAACTGTCATTTAGATTATTAACATTAACAGACTAGTAAATTAATATGCTTAGTCTCTAATTAAGTTACTCATGCTAGTTAATGAACATGCTGTCAATTGATTTGCACAAACTACTTGGCTACTTAAACGTCATGGTTAATGTATTGAACATGCTAATTAATTTCCCTAATTAATGACATGCTTAATGAGTAACAACAAGTAAGAGACTAACCGTATGCATAAATGACAACAACGAAATTAAACCATAAGTAATTAGCCAATGAACATTTCTTCATCAAACTAGGGAATTTGCATTACGTGACAAACCATAAAATAGGACTAAACCACAAGAGAGAATATCAAAGCGCAATAGGGAATACACAAGCAATAAAAACTTCACAGAGCACTAGGAGCAAAGGAACAAATATCATTCAAGGGATTATCACTTAAAACTAACTAATAACAATAATCAGAAACCATTTCAGGGAAACTATTACCTATAAGTAACTACTAAGCACTTAGCAGTAATCATTCTAAGGCAATCGTCATTCTTAACAATTAGCATTAAACATTTTAAGGGAAAACAACGTAAGACTCACATACACTTTTACTTGGGTGTAGGGCGTCTTCAAGCCAAGAATACACTCATATCCTTACCCTTTGCTGGAAAACACAAACGTTTAGGGACAGCTGCACTCCTAGCCTCACGTTTCCACCGCTCACGAATGGCAACAAGGAGCAGCTCATAGCCCACACTTAGCTCTTTCTTAGAAACTCTCTTTACTCACAGGGAAAGAGTTTTCTCCCACTCTCAGACTCTTCTCACCCTACCCCTCTCTCTCTCTGTGGACTTCTCACTTCAGAGCTTTTGCTCACTGAACTATGGTTCCAAAAACCTATTATTACTCATATCAGAGCTTTTGCTCACATATCAGCATATTAGAGTTTATACTCATCGATCGTACCAGAATGGATACTAAGAAGAAATATTAGTACCCTCATCATCGACATACAAATACCCATCATTCAGACAATATGGCAACATCAGTATCTTAACGATGGGGACATATTACAATTACTTGCCGATCTAGAGGATTATGCAGAATATACTCATGCACCCAGTAGAGAACATAAAACACTATTATGTGAATATTTGTGGATCAAGAAAAGTTATGATGCCGCATATCAAAGAATTAGTAAAGGACATTATGATCTCAGCTGAAAAGCCCAAAAACAGATCAAGAAAATCAGAATTTCTGCTTTCGACCATGATATGCCGCAAGGTCCTTGACTAAATCGAGAACCCGAGAGATTTCTAATTTGTTTGCTCATTTTGCAGGGGATCAATTCTATGTTAATCTTGGAGGAAAACCAACAATTGAAGCCATGGAGAAACTCTTCAATTTATTAGTTTGGACACATAGAGGAGACAACTCAAGTGATGCTCCTCTCGGCCCTCAAGAAAAGCACTCCCACTAAGGCCGTGTGTTTCAATCCTTTTTTGTACATTTTATGCTAATGCTTTTTGGAGATTATCATGTTGGTATTTTTTTGGAGATTTGCATGGTTTTAGAAAAGAAACTTTTGCATGAGATATGGAGTGGCGATACTAGAGTCCATGAATCACACAAGCCAAGTCTACTTGGCCATCCACTTAGCCGATTGGTTACCTTTTTTTCAACATTGTCATTTTATTTTATAATTTGTTTCTTTTTTTTCCCTTATTTTGTAACTCTAATGGGAGCACTATATATATTACATGTTAGCTACTGAGAAGGTAGTGAACATTTTGACAAAAACCCTAGCTTTGAAGAGAGACTCTTCACCTCTTTGTGAGGAACAAATCGGCCAGCTTCTTAGAGTAGATCCGAGTGAGTGAGCCACTGTATCTTCAATCCTTGTTCATTTTGGTTGAAGATCTTATTGCCCCTCCTTGCCCTGCTGCCTCTAAGGTAGTAGATCCAGAGTGTAAATGAGGTAAAACGGACATCCCAGCCCAGTTGGAGACACTCCTTGTGAAGCTCAATCAAACCTAAGGTGCAGATCGGTTCACCTTAGGCTCCTTCCGATTCTGTTTTTCATTTTTACTCCAACATTCCCAGCACCAAAGTTAACAAAACCACTGCTAAAATCACTCCACATTCATCAGGGTTCCATGAAAAGAAGAATCATCAGAAAAGGAGTTTGAGTTCAAAAGATACACACCTTTCTTTGCTGAAGACTCAATCTGTCGATTCCCACCGACCTCCGAGTAGCTTTCGTACGAGATCTCAAGTTGCATACAGGCTTTTGAGCTGAACTTTGGAGGGAGTAAACTAGCTATATGTGAGTGTGAGGTGTCCCAAAATCAGCTTCATAGGAGCTCTGGAGAGGAAGTTCAACCATCGCTAATCTGAAGCAGTTGTTAGAAAGTAGCAGCTGCCACCTCCTACTTGCAAGTAAGCTACTTGCTTGAAGTACTCCATTTTCATTGGTCCAATTTTTGACCCCTCTTTTGGAGGCACGTCAGACCATCTAGATTTTAAACATCTCATCCACACTAGTCCAACGACATACATTGACTGTCTCATTTCACTAGACAAAAGAAGTAACCCATGGGCAAGCCATGGAATTATTATCAATGTCATACGATTATATATCAATGCACAATCAATTGTTGAAGCTGGAGAAATATATAAAGAATATCAGGCATTATGCAGGTAATTTTCCTTAACACAAAAACGTAAAGCAACCAAGAGGAAGAAGGAATCAACAGTGATATGTGATTATAGCCATCTAGAGACCTACCATCTTTTTGATGAATCAAGACAAGATCTATCAAGAGACAAGAATCAAAAGAAAAGAAGCATCACATGGCTACAACAACAAAAGAAGGAATCTCGAAGACCATCAACAACAAAAGCAAACCAATGATGAAGTTTTAATAATTAAAGTTTGCAATAGTACGTAAATTATTGTACTCTTTTGTTTTTTCTTTCTTTTCTTCTTCGTGATGTAAAATAAAGTGAGTCAGGGAATATATTCCCTGCAACGTTTTCTTTCTTTATGTCAATGTAAATAAGAAATGTGTCGAGGAACATATTATTCTAAGGTTTGTAAGGAGCCTGACCCTCTCCTATAAATAAGGGTGTTCTCATTTGAGAATACGCAGAGTTATTGAAGAGCAGTTGGTGTAAGTCTTATTGTAATACTCTCGCGATCCTTGAGGGCATACTCTGGAGGGATCATTCTCATCATATTATCAGATAATTATCAGATTATCAAGCAGCAAAACATATCAGGTATATTCATAGCTTTCTATGTCAGATTCTGCATCTTCTAGTTATCATCTTAATATGAATAATAAGAATAATAATATGATTGAATTCAATGAAGAAGAAGAAAATTTAGGATATATGTGTCATGATATTATAGATCTAAATAAAATACAAAAAAAGTGAATTATCATTAACTGAAAAACATAATTTTAATATCTCTATATTGGAAATTATAAAACAAAAATTCTTACAAAAAAATATAATTAAATATGGAATAATGATGGGAGAAAAAATAATTCTTATTGAACAAACAACAGGCAATATAATAATTCCCATTATAAATAAACAACAAATTTTTGAAAAAATAAACAAAATGGATCAATTGGAATGAATGAAGATTTCATATATTAATTGCAGTACTATTCAAATATTATTTAAAAGTACTTTTATAGAAGGAATTAATACTCCAATGAAACTAGAAATTATGATAGAATAATAGATAATAATGAATGTATCATAGCTAAAAGATTGGGTAATTTATCATAAGGCAAAATTAAATTTAACATCAATATTCAATTAAAACTTAGTTTAAAAGATAAAGACTTAAGTAGATCTATAACACTACGTTATAAATTAAAAAGGAAAAATTTTATGAAAACAAAAAATCATCCTTTCACCATTACATATAACATTAATTATGTCTTAACAAATAGTTATCATAGTTTAATATTTAGACAAAATGACAAAATATCTATCCATAAATTTTGCGAACCTATATTAAAACTAGAAACTCCTCCGAAATGTGGAACAAAAGTTTATAACAGAAGACAAACATCATTTAAGAAGTAAATCATTTTCAAAAATTAGTAATTTTATACCATATGAATTGCCTAGATATTCTCTAGTAACACCACCATTACACATTAAAGAATCAATTCCTTTAATCACACGATCACCTGAAAAGAATCAAGAAGAACCACCATTACAATCATTAAAAACAATCATCAGATCACTAAGCACTAGAATTAATTAAAAAAAATGTCATTGTACGGGGTTAAACTTGACTACAAAAATATACAACAAATAGAAAACGATATATATCTAGCTCAACTTCTAGATTACCTTATCTACTTTAATGAATATTTATTAAGTAAGGATTATTTAGATTTATATCCAGATAAGTAAAATGAAACACTAATATATTTATACCTACAGACTAAAGTATGTCCGAAATATGAGAATAAGAAATTATAAAATTATAAACAATGGATATTTCATGCAATACAAATGTCATCAGAAATATGCGAAAATATTATGAAAAAATTAGAATTTATAAATTTCCTTGATAAAAAAGAAATACAATATTTTGTTAAATTTATAAGTAACTATTTAAAAGATTATCATAAAAAACTTGAAAACAGATTATTAGAAGATGTTAATTCAATGCCAGAATCTCAAGAATATACAAGACAAGAATATTTAGCATTCGAACGATTTTTATACAGATTCAAACAAATATTATAAGAACAACTAAAAGATTGTCCCGACTCGATTATAACAACCCAATTTAATCATTTAATCCCATTAGACGATCCATGAAATAATCCGCACACTAATCAAGAATATACTCCATAGAAACACTAGTGGTATCAGAGCTATAAGCTTTTAAGCAAAGAGCCCCGAGCATCTACTACGTGACCTAGCACGAAACGTAGGTCTCTTTAGGGGACGCCATCTTATATGGGCAGGAATGGTAGCAAACTGATAGGTGCCCAATATCGTGCTACCCGCTTCGAGTCTCAGGAGAACTCTCTGATTCCGACACACTGCGTTGTAAGGGCATTGATAAGAGTAATGAACAGGGGAGGAGATCGGCTCGCGTGGTCTGGTGTCGGATTCGTGTCAGGGGATCGATTTCCTATTGGTTAGGTATCATTTTCTTTCTGATTTTAAATCTCTGCCTTCGCAGTTATGCGATGATTCGGACAGGTGTGGACGACTTGATCTTGTCCGCAAGGCCAAAATCTCACAGGCTAAAATGAGGCTTCGGACTGGAAAAGGCGTCCCCATCCTATCCGTACCATCCGCAAGTCACTTGTGGACGCCATATTGCGTCCGCAAGTAGCGTCCGTGTGTTGTCTGAATTGTCCATAAAATTGGACAGAGGCAAATCGGACGATACTCCGTCTGCAGTCATCCCGACCCGTCCGAAGATGTCGATGTTCAGAAAAAATTTGATGCGGACGAGGAAACTCTCGTCTGCATTATCTGGGAGCTCGTCCGAATGTGTCCCGAGTTGTACAGATTCAATGCGGACACAGCATTTGTCGTCTGCATCGTCCAGGACTTCGTCCGAAAGTCCACTGTACAGTGAGGTTAGGATGAGACATTACGTCCTAACTCCTGAGCAGTCCTAAGCCTAATGCTGGCATGGCCAAGCACTTGCGGATGACACTCCTTCGTCCGCAAGTCGTTCGCAACACCAAAATTCTCACTTTTCTTTATCTTTTCAAACTTAACTCTTACCCCACAACATTTCCCCCATAAAATACACGCCACAAAAATGACACATATAGATACGCGATGTAATATCCTCATACTCCAACACTTCGATTACATCGTATTTACAAGAAGAACGTAACGAAAATTCTCCTCAACTTAATGCTCCGAAACGTCCTTAGTAATACCCCGATAGTTGACCTACTTAAAAAGTCGAGGTGTTACACCTATCAAACTATACCATCACACATGGGTTCCTTTAACTTTCGGCTCGAAATACGAGTTACGAATGAATGAATATAATGAAATATTGGTTTGGTGCAGTTCCATTCCAAGTAAACTAAAAAGAGGTATGACATAAAGCATATTCCCTTTTCTTACTAAGCTTTTAGGCTTACGTATTACTTGTGATGTCGGTAATGAAATGGTAATGCCTGGAGCTGAAGAAGATGCATTTCCCGTGGAGCCTGCAATGTATCCGGATGAATCACAACCTGAGTAGGTGAATGGCTCAAGAAGGAAATAAACGTTTTGTTTAATTTGTAAGGATTTAATAATGGGCAATAATTGCATAAACTTGATTTTGATGTTATTTCACATAATTTTGTTTGCACTCTAAACTTATTTAAAGCTTTTAGAAATTGTTTCCACTTACTCTGATTTTATTTCTACTTATAAATTTTTACGTTAAATTTGATATTTGAAAATTTACTAGTTTAAGTATGTAAAAAGGAAAAAGAAAATTTTTCTCAGAAATTGATAAAGAAAGAAATTAAAAAAGAACAAATTTTGATTCGGGATGTGACAATCTCATACCACTAACCTAGAACACCATCAATTTAGTATGTATGAGAATCCATTATACCATTTTCCAAAACTATGCATGAAAATCATTGTTGTATCTTTTTAAATCCACGATGCATGAGCATGTATGCACTCAATTATAGCCTATCATCAATATAACCTCAGAGCATGATCAATATCACAACTTTATCATCTAATAAATACAGTCAGCATACAAACCCTAACTCTTGCAATGTAGGCCCCAAAGACCAAATACAAACACTATCACTTACCTTGAGTTCTTAGAGAGTTTTAGCACTTAAAGTTCTTCTTCTTGATACCTTCAAAAACCAAATTAAATAGCCATCAATAATCACATATTATTAACCTTTATTTATACCATTATTCCCTATTCATTGCGTAACAGTAAGTGGGATAGATAAGCAAATCCAAACACAGGTCATTATCTTTAAGTCATTAAAGAACTGTAAACACAAACTCTCCCAACAGAGTCTGCCCCCATAGAACTAACCAAAACCGACCGGTATAACAACCATTTCCATCCCATAAACAGAAGTCAAATAACAGAATATTACGTCAATAAACTCCCAGGCAGTAACCAAATCAAAGCACATACTTCACTTCAACAAAGCAATATTTCCTCAACATTATCCCTTAACACCTATTTAACAGAGCATGCATATTTCACCATGAGCATTAAAATTTTATAAGACAATAACCAACGTAGAACTTAAAATCCAATTACAACTAAGGACCATACTCAACATACAAAACCTAAGATCAACAGCAAAGCATAACATCCATTAATCATTTATCTTCTACTGTATATTCCCATAAAATTCATAAAAAGCCATGAAAGAATTCTTCTTACCTGAAGCACCGAGATGACCCGAGACCTCTCGAGAACTGATCTTCTTTCTCCTTCTTCTTCCTTCTACTCTCACACTCTCAAGCTATCACTCTCTCTTTCTCATATTTTCTCTAAGCTTTTTCCTTCTATTTCTCTCTTGGCCCTTATTCCCCCTTCACCAGAGACCTTCCCCTTCTCTTCTTTTTCTCTCTTCTCCTTTCTCTCGCAACTCTCAGCTTTGTCTAGAAAGCTTCCCCCAGAAGCTTCCTCATATATCTCACCTAACCCCTCATCTATACTGCCATCTGTAAAGGAGGGACACATGGAGGGATGTAGAGAATCCATTTCATCCAATCGTAAACCGCGTTGCAGTTGATTCCAGGTGACAAATGAGGTTCCCGGTCGATCACCAACACAAGCCATGATCGACCTGAACAATGCTTAAAAATCACTGTTTCTGAAATTCAAGTGGAGCCGGTCGATCTCCTTCATGGGGACTATCTACTGCCAGCCATCCCTGATCAGCCGCCAACCAAAAATCTCGGTCGATCACCCAAGTAGTTCATGATCGACCGGTTCCACTATAAAGCTTTACTTTGCCACTGCCATTTTTGTGGTCAATCATTTGATTGACTGATTCCTTCATGGTTCACCACTGAATTCTTTGCCATGCCTAACACGTTGATCAATGCCCTTAAATTGATCAACTGCTTCTTCTAAAAATTTCCTTAACACTAAATATTTTACTCCTTCTCAAGCACATACTAAACCATATTATTCCAAAAATCATCCATAATTATACTATTTCGTTTACTAAACTTATTTTTTCTGGTATTACACTTATTATCTAACATTTCAATAGATAACAAATTTCTTTTTAGTTGAGGTACATATCTAACCTCTTGAATTTTTCAAATGCAACCATCATGCATTTTAATTTGAACTAAATTTTCCCCTTCAATTTGACATGACTTATTATTGTCTAACAGAAACTTTCCACCACCTGTCTTGTAAAACTTCAGCAACCATTCTTTCCTAGGTGTAATGTGGAAAAAGCACCCAGAGTCAAGGACTCACTGCTCACTAGGTTCCTACTCAGAGGCAACCAGTACATCTGAAGACTCATAACCAACTGAAGCAACTGAGACATCCCCTTGTTCTGCCTTCTTTGTAGCTATTTTCTCTTTCTCTCAAAATAATATTTCTTATAATGTCCTTCTTTATTACAAAAAAAACGTCATCTACCTTGCTTAGACTTGGATCTAGATTTACCTTTAGAATATTAATCTTCCTTTTTCTGTGATCAGCCTCTAACAGTTAGACCTTCTCCCTCCAAGTTTTCTTTAACATCACCTTTCTTTTATAATTCATTGGAGTTTAAGGTTGCATTTACTTCAACCATAGTTAACGTTTATTTTCCATAAGGCATTGTATTCACAAAATGCTCGTATACTTTTAGCACTGAACTCAATATTATTATTGCTTGATCCTTCTCAGCAATTTTGACTCCCTTGCTATTTAAATCCAATATAATCTTATTGAAATCATTAAAGTGTTTCCTCATTTCTTTAGAATTTTCCATTGTTAGAGTGTACAGTTTCTTCTTCAAATAACCGTTTAGCAAGTGACCTTTTCATTTCCAGTGTTCTAATTTTAACCAAATGGATAAAGCAAAACTTTCTTATGTTACCTCCGAAAGGACTTCATCACCGAGGCTGAGAAAAATTGCACTGTGAGCCTTGGATTCTGTCTCATCAGCCCTGACTTTATCCATGGTAGACAGAGCTGCAAGGGCATCAGCATTAATTGCCTCGCCCACCCCCTAATGCACAAGAAGAGCCCTCATCTTGACCCAAAATCATTTTCTCTCATAAATTTATGCACCTCAAATTTGTCATTCCAAGAATCCCCTAATCTGAAGGTTCACCTAATCTGAAGGTGAAAATTCACAAGGTTCCACGCTCACTGCACCAATTGTAGAAAAAATTCCAGCTGAAGATAAATAGAAAGAGCAAGGGAAAGAAGAAATAAACACACAATTTTAACGTGGTTCGGACAAGTTGTCCTACATCCACAGACGCAACCAGAATCCCTCTTATTTTGAAGAACAAATCCAATATTCTTATAGCCACAAAACCAAAGACAAAACTGAAATACAGAAATCCAATATACAAGAATAGCCCTAACATCGGAGAAGAAGAAAACCAGTGAAATCTCCAAGATTGCCGAACTTCTTCAAACTGCCCGAGCACTCCATTTTGTAATCTCCTCATATTTCTTTATCTAATCTGTCTTACCTGTACCACTGCAACTAATGAATGGAATTCAGTTGTTTAAGTAATTAGAATATAAAAAGAAAAAAATAAACCCAATTAAAGCAATTATACAAAATCAAAAATAAAACTGAACCAAACATTAAACTAGAATCAAAACTTTACACGTTGTACTAGGTAGAGAAGAGAACTCTACTTGTAAACTATGTATTTTTTCTCTCTCCCAAGCGATGTGAGATTGTATTTTCCCACTAGTATAAGTCACACTCTCACTTAAGTCATCATTATCTTCATAAGGTGTACTGTCACACTTAACCTAGCAAAAAAAAAGTATTTATATCTCTCTTACCCTTTAAAAATTAGGGTTGAATGAGAAAATTATGAAAGGTCAAATGTTCCACTTAATAATTGGCATTAATCTACAACTAGTCATTGAGTCATTTTTATTTTATTATTTATCACCTTCAATTTATATAGTTGTCTCCTTATTGTTTAAAATAATCCTAATTATATTTGAGATTTAATATAACAAAATTCTACTCAATCCACATAAATATCATTGTATTCCCTTAATAGAATCGGGTAAACCAAACTAAACTGAGGATTTAATTTTGGTTCAATTTTGATTTTGGAAACTGATTTTGAAACTCAACCAATAAAATCGAAGTTTTAGGTTTGATTCTCGATTCTTTTTATCAAAAATCGGTCTGAACTGAACAAAACTTATATTAAATATATATATATATATGTTTTAATTTTAAAAAATTACAAAAATCGAACAAAATCAAGCACAAACCTACTAAAAACGGCCCAAATGAATCTTAATCGAAAAAATCTAATCTAAAATCGACCCAAACTACCCAAAACCTAGACCATAACGAGTCTTAATAGAAAAAAATCTAAAATTGAAACCGGACTTAAATCAAACTAAGAAAGACCGAAAAAAATCCATTCGATTTTGGTTCTATTCAAAAACTCAATCAATTCTATTTGGATCTTAAAATTTTTGAAATTAGATTCAATTGCAACTAAATTGAACCGAATCAATGCTACCTTATCAACAAACAAATATCTTTATCTTGGAATTGACTTCACTTTTTAATTCATCAATATTTAATATTTTAAAAAATAAAATAAAATTAGTACGTGGCAATATAACTGGACTAGTTATTAAATCGCTTAAAAAAGATATGTTACTATTTTGTTTACCTAAAAAAAAAGTTTATTAAGAACCAAACAAACTATAACAATATTTCCAAATTATTAAATTAGCTATGAATAGATTTAATTAATGTTTTGGGTTTTCAAGCATTGAATTCTTTTGAACTATTATTATTTTTTCTTAGGTTGAACTGCAAGCATTTGACCGTAATTACCGTGGCTAACCAGCACAAATCAAGCTGTCAATTCAAATAAAATATAATAATAATAAGGAAACAAATATATTAATTGATATTTAATAATGCATACCTTTCGAGGACCACGTATCACAAATCGAATTAAAATCAAGTTTTATTTTTTTGTTCAAGGCTCATGTTCAATTTTAAGATCGGTTTTTTTCTTAATTTTGGTGAGTTTTAGATTGTAATTTTAAAAATTACAACAAAAAAAGATTTATCAAACCAATTAAAATAAAATCAAGTCCAAATTTACTCAAATAAATTCATATTAAAAAATTCAAATTCAAATTCAAAATCGAATCAAAATAATATTAAGTAAAATTCAAAAAAATCAATTCAATTTTAGCTCGGTTCCAAAATGGGACCAGTTTCGTTTTAGTTGCAAAAAATTTAAACCCAAAACAAACCTGTCCGGTCCCTACCTATAATTCAAACAATTGAGATAAAATATAATATTAAAAAAAAAAAATCATAATCCAAACACAAAAATCAATTGTATATAGATGAATCAGACAACCCTAAAGTTGAAGCTTCACCTTCCTCTCTGGGTTTGTTTAGGTTCATGGGGGGTGACTCTATATAAGACAATAATGTAGTTGGAATAAAAATTAATGATGTTTCATTCTTCAAGAAAACACAAGTTTCATTAAATGACATATCTCTTAAATTGATTTAAATGGATAAGACTCTTTTCATATGGTTTGAATTTCTTTTTTAGTTTTATTCATAGTTCTTTTTCTGGTATTCTCTAAACCCAAAAAAAAAAAAAAAATTATACGTAAAAAAGTTAATTAGTAATATTTTATTATTTTTTAACCCATAACTATATCTGTAAATTATTAAATTAGGTATGGATAGATTTAATTGATTGGCAAGGCTTTGAAGTAATATTATTTTGGGTTAGGTTTAGTGAACCCCAAGAATATGCCATATGACCGTAATTAAACTATCTAACCAGCAGAAATAAAAATAATATTAATTGATATTTAATATTACTTACTTTTAAAGGATCACATGTGCTCCAAACGAGTAGATCGGTGGGTGAAAAATAATATATTCTGACCTAACCTAGATGACTCTAAAGCATGTATCAAATATTGGCGTTGTATGGATACGACCATGACCCTTTGATTTGGATTCAAACCAAAGCAAAATTGAATCAAGAAAGGTTGAATTTTGGTTAGTTTTGGCTTCTAATTTTTCAAAAATTGCAACAATAACAAGGAAATCAATTCGAAGCCCTAAACTAATTAAATAAAGCTGATCATTTTTGTAATATTACATTTACATTTAGATTTGATGTTGATGTATGATTCATTCATTGATATAAGTAATGTATCATTCATGGGCGAATGGATAACACATAATTTAAAGAGATGAAACATTAATGCCAGCAGTGTGTTCCTTGTATTGAAATCTTTTAAGATATCTTTTAAAATTTCAAACTATTGTTTTGCAAATGAAGAATCTATCTTTAAATAGTTGTTCAAACTAAGGTGATTGTTTGGTTCTGGTTTGGTTGGATCTAACACGTGAAGGTTTTGTTTTTCATTCCAAGTACATCCAAATAAAATTCATAACTAATCTCCATTCTAATTTTTTTTTTTTTTTAAATTGGGGGGATTATTTAAGATTTATTATTATTATTTTTTAAGAATTACAAATAAAATACGGTGAAAACAACCCAAAAAGAGCAATGGAGGCATCATAGCTTGGGCTCACTAAAGATTAAAAACAAGCATATTATATAAAATATTTTGCATAATCAGAACACCCAAAAACAAGTGCATACAAACGAATTGGACCATCGCAAGTTGAAACAATTTGGATTATGTACGAAATAAAATATATTCTTTCAAAACCCAAATTCCAAACACAAAAAAACATTTGTATACCAAACACCTACTCTCTTGGCTTGTGCAAGTTCTTGGGGGCATCACTCCATAGAAAAAGCGAGTTTTATGAAATGGCATGGCTCCTAAATACACACGTAAGTTCCAACCTTTTGTTTTATTGGAGTTTATACAAACACACACTTGAAAAATTATCAAACTTATGTTGATTTTTCTATAAACATCTTAGAAAATCTAATCTTGATCAAACTAATTGTGGATATGACTCAAAATAATCATCATTACAACAGTTTTAATTAGAACCAATCTCCAAATAAAATATATACACTTGATGTAAAATTTAAGGATTGAAATTAGATTTTATTTTAGAAAATAAAATTAATTATTTAATAATCAGAAAATGATGGGCAATGCTTGAAGAAAAAGGAAATCGCGAGACAGAGAAATTGACCAGTTAACTAAACCACAGGAAGTCACGTTTCCAATCTTTACACGTGGCTCATGCTAATTTGCTGCTGTCGGTCAACCCAACTTGCAAAGGGTGTCCATCTCTTAGTAATGGAAGAAGTCCCTGTCGCGCATATTTTCTTCGTCTTTCTATTTCTTTTTATTGATTTGAAGAAAAGGTCAGTCGAATTTTCAAATCCTCGCCTGGTCATTGTTGTAAATCGGCATCCCACAGTTTTGTTCCATTTGGCGTTAACTTGGTAGTTTCGAGTTATTCTGATAGGTTTCGCACTTTTTGCTGCTTCACCTTCCCAAGTCTCTCCGAGTTTTCTGGCCACTTTTGGAGGTTTTTGGACATCTGTGGTAACTTACTTCGCTTTAGGAAGTGCTTACTTCTTCTTTGTCAAGTTTAGCATTTGCGATTCAGTTTCTTATACTCTTGCTGGTTTCCTGCTTTTACACTTTAGATTTTTATACTTTCCTGGTTTTTTGGTTTATACTTAAGAATTTTCTTTTTTCTTTTGCTTTCTATTTTTGCTTCAGTGCATTTGATCTGGAATCTGCCTTTTGGTTCTGATTTACTGATTTTTTTTTTCTCTGTTTTACGGGAGAAATTGTTTATTTAAGAGAAAATGTGCGTCAAATTCTAGGATTAAGAAACTCAAGTATAGATGGACAGAAGGCCAAATTTGCTTTAGCTGAGCTCTTTTTTGGGGGAAAAAATGACGATATGAATTTTTCTTACCATTTTCGGAGGTTTACGAGCACTTGATGTAATTTCATCTTCCTCGAGGAAGTAAGATTTCCTTTTTTTGGTAAAGCTTAGTGCTGTGGTTAAGTTTCTTGAATTTCTTACCGTCTTGCTGATTTTTCATTTTTTACGCTTTCAAATTTTATAGCTTGCTACTTTTTTTGTTGATATATGAAACTACTTAGTCTTCCTTCGGCTTCTTATTTTCCCTTCGGTGCTTTTGGATCTTCAATGTGCTATGTGGCTCCGATTTGCTAATTTTCTTAAAGGTTTTTCTGGTAGGAAGAAATTGTTTATTAAAGGAAAAATCTGTGTCACATGCGAGGATTAAAGAAATCAATTGTACTTTTATAAAATTTCAAATTTGAGTAGATTTTGTTTGGGAGGAAGTGACGATGACAATTATGAATAAATTACTTCATTTTTAGAAACTTAGACACCAGAGAAGAGGTAATAGTTGTTCAGCACTCGAGTTTTACTTTTTTTGTGATTATTTGGTTTACTAGTTAAAGTGTCGTCTCTATCATTTAGTGTAGATGAAATAGCTTTTTGGTCTTGAAATATCTTTTAGTTTTTTAATCACGAACCACTTATTTCATTATGAAATATTTATAGTTGATAAATCATGAACTAACATATTTGGTAAGGAAATATTTTATAGTTGATCAATCATATGTTTCTTTTTTAGTGTTGATCCTGTCGGTTTCCTATTACAAAGTTATTGCATACGCTTCTTGTTAGATTTTTAATGATACAGTTGTGTTACACAAAATTATAATTTGTCCTCCCTCCTGTATGAATTTTATTAGTAAGTCCAAAATTGTCACTTGATCATCCGTTTGATCAATTTTTATTTTAGAAAAATATTGAGCAATGGAAATTTGAAGAGGAGAGTTTGCTTGCTAGTTTTTTCATGGATTAAGTAGTAATGTTTTGAACTATGGTTACAGAAATAATGTTGAGATGAGGATTCCATTGGGTCTGAACTCTGGGAAAGTTTGAGATGTAATGATAATGTCATTTAATCTATGTTACGTCTCCGGAGGTGGATATAGCCATCGACAAGAGAAACATAAAGAATGTGCTATCCCATTTCTTAGTAGTGATAATGTCATGTCAATTCACTGCTTGAGAGAAATATTATGAATGTTACTTATCAATCTATTGTCCTCACTGCTTTGTTTTTTTTACTGCGTTTAACCACTTGTACAAACTATTTCAATGCCAGGAAAAAGTGTTGAAACATATGCTAAAATCGTAGTTAGCATCAATTGGAAAAGGAGGAAGATCGAGATTGTTTGGCTTCAAAAAAGGGAAACTTTTTTTGCGGGCGACCTGCATTTAGATTATTATCTCACATAAACATTGGTTTAGGCCGATTTAGGCAGATTTCTCCTTTTCGTTATGTGCTTCCGCAGTTGACGTGAATTCACTTTGCAAAATGACTT
Organism: Begonia loranthoides; assembly: GCA_022433065.1. Taxonomy (NCBI): domain Eukaryota; kingdom Viridiplantae; phylum Streptophyta; class Magnoliopsida; order Cucurbitales; family Begoniaceae; genus Begonia; species Begonia loranthoides. The sequence goes on from CM039478.1 coordinate 11,232,459, forward strand.
TGTTGAAATTAATCTCATGATGCCTGCCTACTCACTTTTTACAGAGGAAGCTGCTGTGAAATTAGGAGTATAGTTATTTTCTTCAGTGTTGCCACCAAAATGAAGAAGTTTTTTGGAGGTTGTTTTATTGCCTCCTTGATTATGTTGCTGGTCCTAAGATATGGTTTCATGAGAAACCCTATTGGGGATAGTTATTTTACAAATTCTCTCTACAATACCAGTAATCCTCTTGAGTGGCTGAATGCTGGAGCTCCACCTGTAGTTCAAAATCCAGAAAATGAATCTCAAGTGATTTCTTCCGCCATTATAGTTTCTAATCTCTTTGCAAAGAGGAATTTCTCTTTTGAAGAGCGAGAATCTCTTCATACGTGGTTCCATTTAAAACACTTAATAAATCATACCCAGGGTTTGCCTAATGCATTAGAGGCCATTAAGGAAGCTGGGGGTGCATGGAATAATCTTATGGTTTCAGTGGAAGAGCAACGTCTTAGTGATTCTAATGATAATTCATCCAGGAGAGCAAAAGAGAAGCATTGTCCTCACTTTCTTAATAAAATGAATACCTCAGAACTTGATAGCAGCAGCCATAAGCTTCGTTTTCCTTGTGGACTCACTCAGGGTTCTTCCATTTCCATTATTGGCAGTCCAGATGGTCTTCTTGGTAACTTTCGGATTGACTTAGCAGGAGAACCACTTCCAGGGGAACCTGAGCCTCCCATTATCTTGCATTATAATGTAAGGCTTCATGGAGATAAGATAACGGATGATCCAGTAATTGTACAGAACACCTGGACCACAGCTCGTGACTGGGGTGAAGAGGAGCGCTGCCCATCTCCTGATCCAGGCAAAAATAAGAAAGGTAAAATCACTAGCCAAGTGAAATTCATAGTGAATGTATGAGCTATATCTAGAGTTTCATAATCATATTAAATCATAATTATCTCAAATTCTTATAAAAGATATCTTTTTATCTCAAGTTATTCAGTTATTTTTTTCAACTCTTATTAATCTCTGCACTCTCATTGCTTAAAAAAGTCCCTTTTTTGTATATAAAATTTTCTGCTCTGAGATTGATTGGGAACTTAAGTTACACTACTGATGCAGGAGAAGACAAATATGATCGGGACAATGTTACAACTAACTTATAAAAAAAGGTCCTCAGTCCATTGGTAAACCCAATATAGAAATTAGAGTTGATACATAATCTGCACTTTATTGTAGAATTAAAAGGATGGCCCAAGTTATCAAGTCATTTAACTGTAATTTATAGATTCTTTGTTTTCTAATTTTGATAGGACATTAGGTTTTTATCTTTGTATTTACTAGGAGTTCTTGTTTTGGTATGATCTCTGCTTCAGTTATGTTAGCGAGGAGTTTCACAACCTCCTGAAATTTCCTCTGCATGATCATTTATACCTCTAAATTAAGTTGAAGTGGAACATATGTTTTGTCTTATTACAATTACTGACTTGATATCAACTTCGTTATCTCCTCTTTCTATCAATCACGTCTTTACGAGTTTATTCCATGGACTTTGCATGCAGTGGATGAGTTGGACCAATGCAATAAGTTGGTGGGTGGAAATGATAACCCACAACATAAATTGAGCATCCGTTCCAACAAAACAAAGCTCATAATAGGAGACACAAAACCGAGAAAGTATTTTCCCTTCAAGCTTGGTTATCCATTTGTTGCTACAATTAGAGTGGGATTGGATGGAATTCAGATGACAGTTGATGGGAAGCATATAACCTCCTTTGCTTACCGTGATGTAATCTTCCGTTCTTTCTTCTTATTGCATTTCAAATGATCCAGAAAGTTTTCCATTTTCATGGAATTTATTTACTTTCAGACATTGGAGCCATGGCTGGTTAGTGAAGTAAGGATTTCTGGAGATGTAAAGTTAATTTCTGTCTTGGCCAGTGGTTTGCCCACTGCAGAAGATTCAGATCACATGGTAAATATAGAGGCACTTAAAGCGTCTCCTCTCTCTACAAAAAAACCCTTGGATCTCTTAATTGGTGTATTCTCCACGGCAAACAATTTTAAGCACAGGATGGCTGTTCGAAGAACGTGGATGCAGTATCCTGCTGTGCAATTAGGGACTGTTGCAGTGCGGTTTTTTGTTGGCCTGGTAAGCTTATATATAATGCATATTAACTGTGGGAACTTGTTAAATTGGAAGCTAAGTTACAATATGACATGGTTGTTTCTGTCTGCAAATGAAGAATCTCTTTGAATGAGTTAGCTATCATGGCTTTCTAAATGGCGTGGAAGAATTGCACTCCCACATTTATAAGTTCTAGAAATTAACATATATTAGCAGAGCAATATGAGAAAGGTTCACTTGATGGGTAGTTGTGGGAGAAAATGTTTTTATGTTTTTTCATTTATGATAAAATGTGAGGCAATTAATTTCACACTAAAAATTCCAAAAAATAATTAGTTAAATAGTACATTATATCCTTTTATTATGGAAAATGTTGTAAATTATATAATATTACTAAATATATATAACTTTAATATACTAAATACCAGTTAAAATAAATTTTTTAATAAAATAAATATGGCTCAATTAATTTAAAGAGCTTGTTTGGAACTGCTCATAGCTCAGCGAGGCAAAATATTTCTAGCTCAATTAGACTTGATTCGCAAGTTTGAACCTCTACGTTTGATAGATAAACACAAGTCTCAGATTTTGCATCTGAAACTTGAACTTTTGTTGTCTTATGTGTACGTATATTCATTTATGGAAAATAAATTGGACTACTAGATGCTTGTTAAAATACTAATCAGTTTGTGGTATGTTGCAGCACAAAAATCAAATAGTGAATGAGGAAATTTGGGACGAGGCACGAACATATAGAGACATACAGATAATGCCTTTTGTGGACTACTACAGTCTCATAACTTGGAAAACATTAGCTATTTGCATCTTTGGGGTAAATACTTGTCCTTGGTTTGGTTGGTTAATGAGGAGAAAAATTGGATGAGGGTTTATTTTGATCTCATCTATTGCAGGCAGAGATCACTTCAGCAAGGTTTATCATGAAGACAGATGACGATGCATTTGTAAGGGTAGATGAAGTGTTAGCATCTTTGCAAAGAGCCAATGCAAGTCATGGGTTGCTTTACGGACTTATCAACTCTAATTCACAACCTCATAGAAATCCTGGTAGCAAGTGGTATATCAGTTTGGAGGTAAGCTAACCTTTAATAGATGAAAGGGTGCACTACTTGACTAGCCTTGGAAAGATTTGTTTGTCTTCGATCTAGCAAATACTTGTATTTTCCCACTCATTTGTTTGCGGTCTTTATTTACAAATGAAGGAATGGCCTGAAGACAATTATCCAACTTGGGCACACGGCCCTGGGTACGTGGTATCGAGAGACATAGCAAAGACAGTATCGGTAAAGCATAGAGAAGGACGTTTAAAGGTATTTTTATTTTTTTTTTGTGATTCCAAGTGATGTTCTTCCCATTTTTGGTCTTTACCAAACATTTGAAGCTACCGGCTATCTATGTAGATGTTTAAGCTAGAAGACGTGGCAATGGGGATTTGGATAGCAGATATGCAGAAAGAGGGGCTTAAAGTTAAGTATCAAAAAGAAGAGAGAATTAACAACGATGGCTGTACGGATGGCTACATAGTCGCGCATTACCAAAGCCCAAGGAAGATGCTCTGCCTATGGCGGAAACTTCAAGATGGCACTGGAGCTCAGTGCTGCAGTAGTCGATAGAGAAGGTTAGTTCAAACCAAATAGTCTAATTTTTGAAGCGAAATTTAGGCATTTCTTGTTGTGAAATATGAGTTATATGTCTAACACGGTTTTGCACCTTAGTGATGATATATATATATGTGCCATGTATAGAGTCTGTCACAGTTGTATGATTCTATTAATGTTGAGATTACACATTTTTACGAGCCTGATATGAGCTTTGTTCTCTCCATTCATCTTTGGATCACATAATGTAACAAAGGTACAATTTTGGTGGATTGAATGTGACATGAGCTATCAAAGTTACTTGCACAATAGTTCATTCAATTTTAGAGTTTTTGAGGGTTCTCAGGCTTTAGCTAAACCTAATAGAAGGTAGGTTCAGTTGTCTATTATTTTTAATACATGATAGGTATGTCTTTTAATTCTACGTCTTAATTTTATTTTTAATGTAGAGTTTATGTGTCATTCTTTCATTTACATAATAATTAAAATAAATTATAAATATAAAACTAGACCCTTGGATGCTGAGATGGATGAGAATAGAGCTAGGTGTATTTTGTTACATTTATTAACACAGTTTAATGAAAATAATTAAAATAACAGAATTAAATTGTCGGCAAAAATATATGGCTTTAAAAAGTTCAGTGGCCCACGTGCCACGTGTCAATTTTTTAGGGAGCCACGTAATTATTTCTTGATACACATCACCATTTGACGATTTTTATTTACAGCAAGTATCTTCCTCCCTTCGCCTTCTGAAAGCGACTGCCCATTTGAAATCCGTTCAATTCACTCCATTTGTGTTCTTAAATCCACCCCCAGAAATTCTAGATCCTTCTACAACCTTCCTTCTAATGGCCGCCTTCGCAGTTCATATACCTCCTTCTCCATCCGTTCCTCTTTCATTCTCTCCCTCTCTCTATCCACCTTAAATCCCTCTCTTTCTCTCTGTTCCTCTTCCATGGCCTCCGAACCGGAAGCTTCTGAAATTTCTGCTCTGTTCGAGAGGTTGATGAGTAACAGAGATCTTTCCATGTTTTTACCCTCTCTATTCGGATTCAATCAAGAAAACCCAGATCGAGAAAATGGAAATAGATCGAATCCTAGAAATAGAATCATCATCATCAATCCTTCTACTCAGAGTATGGTGGTAATTGAAGGTACTTCTAGCTTCGAATCGCTGCTTCGAGAATTGCGTGGCAAAAACGGACAACCCCCTGCGTCAAAAGCGTCAATCGAAGCGATGCCAACTGAAGAAATACGAGAAGAGGGCGAGTGTACGATATGCTTAGATGAGTTTGAGATCGGTAGTCTGGTGAAACAAATGCCCTGTGACCATAAATTTCATGGCGATTGTATAAAAAAGTGGCTAGAATTACACGGGTCCTGCCCTATTTGTCGGTTTTTGATGCCTGCTGATGAAGATGTTGGGAAGAAGATTGAGAGGGAGATTTGGGTCAGTTTTTCTTTCAATGGGGATTCGAACCACAGTTCTTCCAGAGAGTTCGACCGTTCTTCCTCGAGATCTGAGGAATTGGAAGGGTAGTTCATTTTCTGGGATTAGATTAGTAGGTTTGGTAAATCACTTGTACACACAAAAAGCTTGATTTGCTTTTCTTTTATCACTATTGGTTTTTTCTTCAGGAATAATAGAAATTGAAATTGGAGGTTTCATATTGATGTTCTCCGATTTTGTGTCCATCTCTGTTTGTCTCTCTTTTTCTAAGGATACGCCATTACTGACCTTGATTTAGGAGTAGCAGAGAAGATCAACACCCAATTTTAAATCAATACCAGAATATCAATTGTCGGGTTTTCGTAATTCTCGAGAATGTTTTTAGTTCTTGAGTTTGGATCTCTTCGTAATATTAATAACTTAATCTGCTGTATATTTTATTGCTGGATTAATATCATAGATACAAAATTCCAAATCACATTTCTAGCTGTTCAAGTCAATCATCTCTGATAATCTGAACTTCTTCATCGTCATATCACTGCAGCTTCCATCAGATATGGTGCTTCCACTTCTCTTCACTCCAATGGCATGATTTTCCAAACCATCCCATTCATTCTCAGCTCGATGAATGTCTAGTAATGAAAACTCAGCACTACTTTCTGCTGATTTTCCAGGATTGCCCTTTTCGTTTATTTGTTGCTTCTCGTCTTCGATTCCAGAGATTTCCGATAATTCGAAAGAGCTTTCCGTTGAAATTGTTCTCATTTGATTATTTTCATCATTATTGGAGTTCAATCCTGCAGTCTCTGCTAGTTTTGTGAATGAACAGCCATTGCAGCCTGGATTCACCATTGATGCTAGCTGAGAGAGCTCAGCTTTTGCTAGCTCCACATTTCGTGAGGATAAACAATACCCAGAAAGTGATTCTTGTGCTCTTCTCAGTATCGACTGTAAATACTTCCCCTGAGCTTCAATCCTCATCTGCAAATGTCTCTGTACCTGTACCATATCAATAAGATTTCTAAGTTTGGGAGGTTTTCAGAAAGTAAAAAGTGAGAAAAATTTCAACCTTTCTACCTTAATCTGCTCATGCAGTCTTCTCTGCACTACCATTTGCATTTTAAGAGCCTGAGCAATCTTCTCAGTCCTGTAAATGGCAAACACTAAAACTCATCACCTGCTACAGCATACTTAAAAAGATGGATCGAAGGGTCAAACTATTACTCGTCTTCGTGGCGAACTGTCTCGCTTCGTAAGTTCTCGTCGATAGAAGGAATATTGTTTACATCTGTATTAACAAAAACATAGCATAAACACCATGAAAAAAAGGAGATGAAAGTATATATATAATATGAGTCTGATCCATTAAATCACCTTCTTCTACACTGCATATGCTGGTTTCAGATTGTTGATTTTTACCCAGCCTATACTTCTGCAACAGAAAACTTCACAAATCTTAATTCTTGTTATAGGAGATTGATAGTATTTTCTGGGAGAGATTCACCTGCAAATGACTCTTCAGATGGTATAGAGTAAGCCCAGGAATACCCATCACTGTCATCAAACTCTTCGGCGTTGCCTCTGCACAATCATCAACATTGACAGAAAACGAAAATGGTTAATACACAGAAAAAAAAGAATATAATTAAATACATTTTTAATGAACTAAACTATCTGGCCCTCCAAGTTGATTGATAGCCTTGATAAATTTTTGATGAAGCTCGACAGTCCATTTCAGCCTGGGTTTTGCATCAGCAGATGTGAGGAAGTTCATGATTTGATTCGGCAATCTTTCTGGTTTGAGAGTGAAGGAAGAAGAGTTGTTGAAGCTCGTGTGCCGTGGATGAGAGAAATGTCTGACTTTATAAGGAGATGATGGGAAATTACTGTTGCCCGTCTTCTCCCTCCATATCTGGAAACAGAAGTGGGGTTGTGTTGGAGAATATTTTGTATGATCTGAACCTCTTCCTTTCTATCTTCACTTATTCTTTTCTTTGTCTTTGACTTTAAAGAAATTGGAGAATATTTTTGTCAAGGAAAAAAACAAACACAGAAAGCTTCAAAGTTTTCACTTCCATCCAAAGACAAGTTCATGGATTCTCGCCCGCTCTCTCTGCGTTGTGTGGTTTATTCCTTGCCGAGTTGGGGTGGCCCCTCCATTATCAATACTTGGCTCCAACTTTCTAAACTATGAGAGAAGCTTTAGTGGCGTCTTCTTTCGATGGGTGAAAGAGAAACCAAAGGCATATATTGTATAAATACACACCATTATTGATGATGTATTTGAAAATTTTGCTTTCAAAATATCGGATAGAAACTATAATAATTGAACACGAGATTTATGGGAAAAACCTCAACTCAACGAATAAAAAATTAGGATAAAATCTAACTTTTATAGACGCAAAATATGAAATGAATCCAAACATTCTTTTCTTTTTTATCCATCTTTGTTAACACGAGAATCAAAGAATCTAACTTTTATAATTTCACGGACCAAAACCCACCTCAAACTTTCCTCATAAAGTGTTATTCCAGGTAAAGAAGTCATAGAAAATATACCAAGATTCCCATTTTCCAGCACCAAAAACCATTTTATCTCCCCAGAAGAACTGATCAGAAAGGTTTAGAAACAGTCATTTTCTCCATTGATGAGTTGAAGAGAGGGATGGAAGAAGAAAGAAGAAAATGAAATCCTACCTTAAATCTTAAAAAGACAACACTTAGGAGGAGGAATTCGAGAAAAAGAGAGGCCTCCCAAAGCCCCTCCCCCTTCCCCCACACACCCAATTTAGTGGATCTCTTTTGTGGGATGTGAAAGCTATCAAAAGAAGTTACTCCCTTAAAAAACAAAAAAGCCATGAAAAGAAATGTCTCCCAAAAAAGGTGTAGCTTTCGAGTGTGTAATCCGTATCTAAATTGTAATGGAGAAAAGAAAAAGTTGAAAACGAAATGGCTGGCTTAAATGGTGGGCACTATCATACCAATTCCATTATTTATATTTTGCCTCGGGGTGAGGATGGGCACTGACACGGTTCGGTCTGGTTTTTCATGCAAATTGAACCAAATTGGCCTTCCAAAAAATGAAACCACAATTTGAACTGGATAATAAGAGGAATCATAATGAATCCAATTGAACTATGAGTTTTGGTTTATTGGTCTAAAAAAAAATAAAAGGGTACATGACAAATTAACCATCGTGGTTTGCGATCAATGACAAGTCAACCAATATGGTATATTTTCTAACAAAATAACCACTGGCGTATGGAAACATGACAAATCCAACATCACAGTTACGTTCACCATTAAGAAGCTGACAAGGCACCCAAATTCTGAAAATCAGAACGCCAGAGAACGCCCCGACGTTCTGGAAAAATTTTCGATCGCAAAATTAAGGGCTTAAATGATTGATTTTGTTGATTTTGTGACCGAGAAAGGGGATGGTGGGGTTTACCCATAGCGTGTCGTAGATCTCTAAGAGAGCATCGATTTGATATCTTCTGCACCCAATTCCGACACTCGTAGCCAAAGTTATGGTCTTTTGAACTTAAAGAGGTCAAAAATCTAATAAAAACATTGAATTTGTAAAATATTGAATTCGCAAAACATTGAATCTCTATTTTTCATGCATGGCTACCTTCACAGTTCGCAGCGGCGTTCAGACACCGTGAGATCGCAGTCTCTGTGATTCGTTTTCGCGGTGTCTGCTCTTGTGAGATGCCGTAAAAATTGCGGTGTCTTGAGCAAACACCGCGATTTTCACGGTGTCTTGGGTTTTCGCAGTGTCTGCTCTTGTGAGACATCGCAAAAATCACGGTGTCTTGAGCAAACACCTCGATTTGCGGTGTCTTGGAGCTGATTCACTACTGTCAGCTTTTGTTTCTGTTGTTAATGGCAGAAGAAAAATTAACAAATGCGAGATGAAACGACGGTCCGAGGAAAGAGGATGAATCTTACTGGGTTTAACGTGTTGTATTCTTTGAAACTTTCTGTTACCACGATGTTGGTTTTGTCATTTTTTCATACGTCAGTGGTTAAATTGTTAGAAAAAATTCCATAATGGTTGACTTGTCATTGACCACAAACCACAATGTTGATTTGTCATTTACCCAAAATAAAAATTACTTTTATAAAAATATACAAGTTTAAAGCTATGTTTAAGATTGGATTTTGTCGGGTTTGGATTGGATTGGTTTGAATAATGAGTTAAATTTGAGTTTGGGTTGGGTTTTGAGCCAGTTTGATGGACTAAGTTGTTGAGAAAATAACTGATTTTTTATTAAACTTTATTTGTGGCATTTAGTTTGTATTAATGTGTGTAATCGGCTGTGGTTAATGTGTAGAACTGGTAGTGGTTTTAAGTTATAGGGAATTATGGGTATTTATGGTTTTTAACCAGTATTCTATGGTTGTTTTTTGTAAGCCTATATAAAGGCATGTTTAGTTAAATGATAAAATATCACTTTCTCTATATTCATCCTTTATGCGTTTTTTTTTCTAACAAAGTGGTATCAAAGCATGCGAAGAAAAACCAAGAGAAATATGGCCATCGGTGGATGAATGGGTCCGCTTCAAATACTGATGTTTACCAAGCTCAACTAAGACAATTGGAGCATCAAAATGAAGGCGTTACTAGGAGCACAAGACGTGTGGGAGATCGTGGAGAACGGTTTCCAAGAGGAGGCAGAGGGAGCCGATCAAGCGCAAGAAATGCATTAAAAGAGACTAGAAAGAAGGACAAAAGGGCCCTTCATATCTTTTACCAATCGGTTGATGAAGACACGTTCGAGACCATCGCCAATGCCGAGTCATCAAAGGTAGTGTGGGACAAGATCCAATCGACTCATAGAGGAGCCGATCGTGTGAAAAAGATACGGTTGCAAACTTTACATGGTGAGTTTGAATCATTACAGATAAAGGAAACGGAGGGGATAGCGAAATATCATACAAAAGTAATGACCGTTGTCAACCAATTAAGACGGAACCGTGAAGAAATCAATGATGTTCGTGTCATGGAGAAGGTTCTCCGAAGCCTAAACACTAAGTTCGAGATCATCGCCATGACAATCATTGAACAATTTATAGGCTCGAGAACATGACAATTGAACAATTTATAGGCTCGTTGCAAGCCTATGAAGAGAAAAACAAAAGGGAGATGGCAAAGGAGTTTGAAATGACGGACATTGGTCTAATGAGTTACTATCTTGGGATCGAAGTCAAACAAGGTGAAGATGAGATTTTTATATCCCAAGAAGACTATGCTAAAGAAGTGCTCAAAAGGTTCAACATGGATAATGCTAATTCGGTTGGAACACCAATGGAATGTAGAGTCAAAATCACCAAGAAAGATGGAGGAGAGAAGGTAGATTCTACACTTTTCAAAAGCTTGGTTGGAAGTATGAGATACTTGACATGCACAAGACTAGATATTCTTTATTCGGTTGGAATCATTAGCCGATTTATGGAGGAGCCGACAACAACACATTTCAAAATGGTGAAGAGGATACTTCGATACATCAAAGGGATGATTGAGTATGGTCTTTCCTATGTTTCTTCTATCAATTTTAATGTTGTTGGTTATTGTGGTAGTGATTGGAGTAGTGCCTTGGATGATCGAAAGTAGTGCCTTGGATGATCGGAAGAGCACTACGAGATATGTATTTTTTATTGGTGAAATAACGTTCACATGGATGTCAAAAAAGCAACCCATAGTCACATTATCAACATGCGAGGTGGAGTACGTCGCGGCAACTTCATGTGTATGTCATGCAATTTGGCTAAGAAACTTAGTGAAGGAGTTGAAGTTTCAAATGGAGGATCCAATAGAGATTTTTGTTGCCAATCAATCGGCCATTGCTTTAGCCAAAAATTCGGTGTTTCATGGGAGGAGCAAACACATCGATACTCGATTTCATTACATTCGGGGTTGTATCACGAAGAAAGAAGTAGAACTCAAATATATCAAGTCAGAAGATCAAGCGGCAGACATTTTCACGAAGCCCCTCAAGTTAGAGACTTTTATCAAAATGAGGAGTTTACTTGGTGTAACAAATCAAGTTTAAGGAGGGGTGTTGAGAAAATAAAAGGTTTTTTTTATTAAACTTTATTTGTGGCATTTAGTTTGTATTAATGTGTGTAACCGGTTGTAATTAATGTATAGAACAGGTAGTAGCTTTTGAGTTTTAGGGAATTATAGGTATTTAGTGGCATTTATGGTTTTTAACCATTAGTATTCTATGGTTGTTTTTTGTAAGTCTATATAAAGGCATGTTTAGTTAAATGATAAAATATTACTTCATCTATATTCATTCTTCACGTGTTTTTTTTTTAAACATAAGTATTGACTCTAAGCTTCCAATTTTCTTTCTTTTATGTTTTTTGCATAAAAAACCAAAAGCAGAACTTTAGATGATGGTTTTCATTCATTATAAATCAAAGTTGATTTATTCAAATACAAAAACCAGATTGAACTACACATTTCAATTGTGTCTAGATCTACTCATCACTAATTTAAGATAATGTCTTCCAATAAATAAATGACACATCATAAAATGAGGTTAAGATGATAAAATTCAAAATATACATAATAGTTCTTTTTATTTAATGTTATATATACACTAATCTTACATTATCATTAATTTATTGATTAAGTAATTATAATAAATTATAATTACTCAAAATAATAAATCTCTTCTACCAATAAATAAATAATATGTAAGGACTACATTATAGATTAATATTGGTGAAATAGATTTGTCACTCATCCTTTGTTGTTTACCTTATTATTCGCCTATTTACTCCAATCCTTAAACTCCTTGTTTTTCATATGCTAAACTATTTTGTCATTCTTTCCACTACAATAAATTGTAATATTTTGGATCTTTATTATTTGTGCGACTGTACCTTTGCATGTACAATCTTTATAAACTTGTCTCCCGTACTTCTCAATATGTGCTTATTAGTTATTCCATCATTCAAATTGCACATTTATGTTTAAATCTTACATTTTCTCATATTCACAAGTCACATCATATTAAATTTGTCGAATCTATTTTTCTATTCACTTTCCTCCAACCTTTTATAGAGCGTCCATCTACTGAAACAACATCACATTGACGTCCCTCTATGTCTTTTCTACTAGTCACTAGCATTTCATCAATCTCCATTTACAATGACAATCCCACAATGCCTCCTCTTATCCTTCTCGTGTCCAAGTTTGGCTATCAAAATGGTTCAGCCAAGATCATCTTTGTTGTCTTAATAATCCTATCCCTACAATGCTCAATTCAAATGTTGCAACGATTAGCCTAATAGACGTTAGGTTATCTGTTTTGATGATGATTGTTTAATTGATTAATTAGTTGTTTATTATGAATTTGTTGAATCAAGTGAATATATTATTAATCTTCAATGGAAATACCCTTAATACGGGTATCATTGTTTACTAATGTGTTTACCTAAGTTCATGTAACTTATGGATTGATAATTGAGACTTAGAAGATTCAAAAAATGCAAAACATGGAATATAGGTCGACTGGGCGGTCGACCAGAAATGTTACATAGAACTAAACTAATGGAAGTGGTTGACTAGGGCTTGGATGTGGTCGACCGGAATCAAGACTGATTGCTCCATATTCTAAAACTGTGGGAAGTGGTCGATCGAAATATAGACTAATTCGAGCCTTTATTTGCTATGCATAGAAGCGGTTGACCAGAGACAAAGAGCAGGTGACCAGACTAATAGAACTCACAAGGTAACATTCCAACGGTTGAAAAGCGGTCGACTGGACAAGAGGGTGGTCAACTGGTCGGACAGTTTCTATATATGGAAGCACTTCGAATTGAAGTTTAACTAAGAGAGAATCGTACCAAACCACCGCCAAATTTATTATTCAATTTCTCTAAGCAAATTAAGTGCTTAGCTTAGCTCTCCCATTCATAAACTTGAGAGTTTACATTTGAGAGCTTAGGTTTTGGAATTTTTATTCTTTATTTACATTTTATTGTACTTAAACAAAGAACAAAAGATGACACCTTGAAATAGTCATAGAAGGCTAGAATGACTTCGATGAAGATCAATCTAAGGGTGACGCCCCGTGAATAGTCAAGGAAAGGGTGACGCCTGTCAATAGTCGTGTAAAGATTTGACTGGCACCCGTGAAGCTCAATCATCACTAACTGGGGAGGTTAGGTGATTAAGAATCTCCAAGTAGAAAACTTGGAGCGCGGACGTAGGTGGGTTTAACTAACTGCATGAAAAAATTGTTTGTATCTCTCTTCCCTTATCTCTTTACTTTTATATATGTGTTGTCCAACAAGTGGTATTAGAGCTAGGTTTAAGAAAAAATTTTGTGTGATATTATGCATATTGTATAAATTTGTTGATTTGGTTGAATTTCTTGTTATAAATCATTTGACAAATTTTTGATATATTTTATTGTTAGAGATCAAATAATAATCAAAAAAAGAAAACACAATGTGGGATACCAAATTTAGGTGAAAAAATCCTTTTGAAAAAAAACCACGGGTAGAAGAATAAATCTACTATGAATATTAAAATACAATCATGAATTTTGTGACTCTATCTTACATCAATTTATAGAGAAAACAAAACTCTAAGTGAGATTTACAATGTGAGTCCATCAGCCCGACCCAATAGAGTTTGGATCACACCGAACTCTAACAATTTCCACCTTGACATGAATTCTATGAAAGAGATCCATAGCGCGTGCTCGTCAGCTCGACCCATCAAAACGAATTCAAAACCATAAATTCTGACAATCTCCATCTCAAAACGAATTCTGATGCAAAAAATCAATTTTTAAATCTTCAAAATTTCCTCTTCCACACTTTTAAAAAAGATCTGTAACAAGGGCTTGCCTGTTAGTCTAAAAGAAATATACAAATTACCAATATAAAAGTCTTCAAAGGTAAATTCAGCAACTGATACTGACCAGGTTTAAAAAACACTTAAACCACGATGATGACATCTTTAAATCCCACAAAGAGTCATCCAAATCTATGCAAGTATATCTCACCTCTTGACCCACCATATCAAAATTGTATTTCAAAATCTTTTAAAATTCCACTATCGTTATCTTACTATAACGAAATATCAAATATCGATGTAAAAGTGGAAGATCTTACTTTAATGATTTCATCGCCACAAAAACATATTCTTAAACAAAATATCTAACCCAAAATCACTGGCTTTAATAAAATACTCACCTAAAAAATTGAAGCGAAAAACTATAGATATCACAAGGTTCCAAAAGATATCCTCAAAATTCAGATATTTCTATAATAACTAATCAGCCCCAAAATCAAATCATATCAGAGATATTTCATAATTCAAACTTTATTTGAATTTGAACTGAAAATAATCTCCAAGATTGAGATATTCTTGCGATTCCAAATCTGCCATAAATTATCAAATTTAATCTCCCAAAATTTATTCAAAAATCCCAATGATTTTCAATAATTTTTATCTCTAGCAAAAATTCAATTTTGCAAAAGGCACTCTCACGGGCAGCTCCAATCGAAACGACTTGACAACGAGAATGGAGAACAACAATTGTAGATGATCTATGGCGATTGACGATAAATAGAAAAACCCTTCAATAACGAACCTGTTGCTTGGAGGCACAATTATTCTGGAGAACTCCAAACAGAGAAAAATTAGAGCTTTCACGATAAACGGGACAATTGTTTATGATGACAGCTAGACGATAGAGAAGAACAAAGCTCATGAGAAAGACGAGTGGCAAGGGAAACAATTTTTTCGTTCTTTTTTTTTTCCTTTTTTTTTCTCAAAAATTGTAATTTTTTGAAAAATTACACAAACCTTGTTCGATGCATAACGACCGGAGTGAATTTGTTTCAACACACTTGGAAACACGAACTCCCGAAACCAAAGCTTTGATACCATTTGTTAGAGATCGAACGATAACCGAAAAAAGAAAATACGATAACCGTGAGTTTTTCGACTCTAGCTTACATCAATTTATAGAGCAAATAAAATCCTAAATGAGATTTACAATGCGGGTCCATCGGCCCAACCCAATAGAATTTGGGTCACACCAAACTCTAACAATTATGGATAATATGCATATTGAAGGACAATCTATTCTAGATCTCCTTATTTTGATGGAAATGATTATATATATTGAAAGTTAATGATGAAAATTTTGTTCAATCTATAGATTATGACTTATGGCATATCATTAAAAATGGAATAAATGTCCCTAAATTAACTTGTAAATTCAAAGATATTGATAAAAGCATTTTGAGCATAAATGTTAAAGCCATGAATATGCTATATTGTTCTTTAAGTATATATGAATTTGATAGAGTGTGAGCATGTGTTAGTGCTTATGATATATGGAAATCTTTTGAGTTTACACATGTAAGTACAAATTATTTTGACAGTGAAAAAGCACATCTTCCAAAGATGAGGAAATAACCAACGTATGCTTCATGACCAAAGAAAATAAGATAAACAATTCTTCTAGTGATTTAGAAGAAAATTTTAATGAAGATGAATTGTTGGATGCTGTTAATGAGTTGTATGAACAATTTAACATGCTCAAATCTTTGAAAAAGGAAAAAGCATGTTGAGATTGTTCAATCTTTTGAAAAGCAAATTTGTGATTTGCAAATGATGAATGATAATTTGAATGCTATAATTAAATCACTTAAGAATGATTGCAATTTAAAAGTTAAAAATGATGATTTAAATAATATTGTTTTGAAATTTACTAATAGAAACAAAAATTTAAACATAATTCTAGGAAATGAAATGGTAACCTTTGCTAAATGTGAAATTGGTTATGAACCTTTTTCAAAGGAAAAAGGTTTATAAAAATTTATTTGTTAGTCTCACTATTTGTAATACTTGTAATTCTGTGGGACATAAATAATTTTGTTGACCATTGAAATCAAATGACAAAATGATTAGTTTTAAATTTGTTTGGGTTCATAAAGGAACCAAACCTAAAACTTAAAGACCCAAAAAGATTTGGGTTCATAAGAAAGACAATCATGCCTTGTTTTATGGTGGATGTTCTTCCATTCAAGTAAAATTTTTTTGATATTGAATAATGAGAGACCTCTTAGAGTATGCTTAATAGGTTAAAATTTTATACTCTTGATTTATATTAGTCTTATTGTATGCATATTTTTTTTGTATCATTTGAGTTTAATATTTATAATACTTCAATTGGTATCTTATAGTTTAAATTTTGGTATTCCAACAAATGGTAATATGATATCCTCATTGTTTTGAATTTGTACATTGACATAGGGAGAGAAGTAGTTTTAACTTGAATACAATTTTATCAAAGATTAAATGTTTTCATTCTTACGATGGGTATAAATTGAATTATTTTTTCTTGGTATTCACTTAGATGTTCTCCTAACAATAAGTATACTAAGGGAGAGAAATATAATTGATTTGTTTTCCCAAATAATTTATGTATGTTTAATGTCAAAGGGGAGAGAGTTGATTGATTGATTTGCTTTGATTTTCTATATTCCCCAATTATTCATATGTAGATGATGCCAAAGGGGCAGGAAAATTGATTTGCTTTTGAGTGTTTACTTGCCCCAATTAATTGGTATGGATAATGTCAAAAGGGAGAGTGAAAATTGGTTGAATCATATGTTGAATTAACTTGTTGAGTTGGTTTGATAATATCGTTGTTGTTTTGCCTCCATGTTTTCTTTTTGATAATGCCAAAGGGAGGGAAATGAGTGATATTAAGTTAAGTTGATTAGGAAAGCATGAAGTGTATGAAACTAAAAGAGATGCATAAACTAAAGAATAGAGATCATATATTCCATCTATTATACTCATGCTTAGGTAGAGAAATAAACAACTTAATATAATATTATCATCATCAAAAAGGGGGAGATTGTTAACCTAACAGACATTAGGTTATTTGTTTTGATGATAATTGTTTAATTGGTTAGTAAGTTGTCTATTATGAATTTATTGAATTAAGTGAATACATTATTAATCTTCATTGAAAATACCCTTAATACTAGTATTAATGTTTACTAATGTGTTTATTTAAGTCCATGTAGCTTATAGATTGATAATTGGGACTAGATTCAATAAGTGCAAAACACGTATTATAGGTCGACTTGGCAGTCAACCAGAAAGGCTATAGAGAGCCAAATCAGTGGAAGCGATTGACCAAGGCTTGGATGTGGTTGACAATAATCAAGACAGATTGCTCTGTATTTTGAAATAGCGGGAAGCGATCGATCGAACAAGATATGTGGTCTACCAGAATATGGACAGATTCGAGCTTTTTTCTGCAATGCATAGAAGCGGTCGACCACAGACAAAGAGCAGGTGACCTGACAGGCTCCAAGAAACAAATGGGGAACCTTTGTTAAATCTGTTCGGGAAAAATACNGGAGCCCTTGTCTCGGGCTCAAGTGACGGGTCCTCGGGGCACATCATGACCGGACCGACGTAACTCCAAACGAAAAAATTCCAACGGTCGAAAAGTTGTCGACCTAACAAGAGGGTGGTCGACTGGTTTAACGGTTTCTATATGTTGAGGCGCTCTGAATTGAAGTTTAACTAAGAGAGAATCGTACCGATGTATTGCCCAGATAAATCCTCGATGTACTATGTAAAAGATTTTATGGAATGAACAAATATTTTATAAAAGAAAATATGTTACGTAATTTTCAATTATGTATTCGATGCAATGGGAATGCGGGTAGAAATATTATTGGAATTATTAATGTGTAACTTGTTAAGGGAAGTGTATTTTGGGTTTTCTGTCGGCGAGCGGTCGAGTATCACTACCGAAATGCATTACAGATTGCTCCTTGGCATTTTTGGTTGTCCTGCAGTCGAGGTTAAGGTCAAGAGTTCAACCGAAATTCATTCTAGATTACATTTTGTGGTTTTTGGATGCAACGCAGTCGAGGTTGCAGACGTGATTTGTGAGCAAAAAAAATATCAGGTTTTGAATATGTCAAATTCATCAATTTTGTGCTCGAATCATTAGTCGGGATGCAGTCACAAGGTCTGACCGAAAATGAAAATCAGAAGCAAAATTTGTAAATTTGGTTGTCGTACGGTCGATGGTTAAGACGACTCATTCGACCGAAAAACCTATTTTAAATGAGAAATCTATTTTTTGTTGGACATTTCCGTCTCCTCCAAAGAAACATTTCTCTCCTCTTCCCCAAGAAGTAGCGACTTTCCATGTGGCCATCTCGCATTGGACCTCCTACCTTGGTTTGGGTAACTGTCCATCAACCCTGGCATTCACGTGGGTCTCCTTCCGTGTATAAGTTGATGGCGATGGATGGAGTAGCTTCTGAATTCGACACTACCTAGTTGCGACCAAGAGGAAGTAAAGGAAATGTGAGGGTGCTGCATTTCCATCATGTGAGTGAAGAGTGTTCTGTGAGTTGAGTGGAAAAAGGGAGAGTTCCTGTCTTGGAATTACCTGGATGTGTTGCTGCTCCATGCGGGTGTTGTGGATGTGAAGTGAGCTTGTTGTGGAGTGGCATTTCTGTTGAAGGTAAGAATTGGGATGTATGTTGGCCAGTGGAGGCCTTACATCGAGGGACTATTTTGTTGTTTGTTATTGAACATTGACTTAGCGTTAGTTTTCTGGTTTGGTTGCTCGTTGTAAACTGTAAATTTCTACTTCAATTCTCTGTTGAATATTAGACCTTTACATTGTTTTCGATAAATTCATCAATAAATGCCGTGTTTCTTATTAAATGTTTTGTATATATATTTGTGAACTGTACATGACATCCATGCATCATGATTAGGGCTTATGCAATTGTTGATATATTGTATGACATGCATAATAAACGCAAATAAGCCTGTAGGGGTTCGGGAGATTTGGTGACAGTCCATTGGTGGTTATTCCCTTAATGGATGTATCTCCTCCCATGTAGGGAGGAAGTGACGATTAAGCCACATGGACTATAAGATGTATTCTCTTCTCTTGTATCGAAATCCGGAACGCTTGGAAACAAAAGAGATTAGTGATGGTATGTGGTGACACCCCTAATGGATGTATCTCCTCGTCGAAGTGACGGTTAAGCCACATGACCATAGGATGTATCCTTTGTCTCGGTATAATAGAAAAGATAGGTTCTTTTCTGAAATGTATCACATGAGCACGCATGAGTATTTGCATTGCATTCCATCCTAATTCTTGCTGAGTGTTAGACTCATTGTTTTATCCCGTGATGTAGGTGATTATTATGAGACCTGTGACATGCAAGCGGAGGAGGAGGCATTACAGGAGGAGCTCTTGGGTTATCAGTCGGGTTCGACCTAATGGTTATGGCTCACGAAAAATAATATTGGTTATTTTGAACAGTTAACTTCGGATTTTGAATGTGGTAAACATTTTGTAACCATGGAATTTCATTGGAAATGTTGAAATTATGTTTTGAAAATTTGTCTTATGTTCTCGCTCATTTTACTATGATATGTTTTCAAACCAGTTTTCCTAATACATGTTTTTAGTAAATTGAAGAAATTTTTTTTATATGGCTAAAAATGAAAGTAAGAAAAAGGCTTAATAACGCATGGCGTAACAATTGGTATCAGAGCATAACTAGGTCAAACGCGGTTCTCTAGACTGTTGGTAACGCAAGACTCATTGTGGAATACTCCTCTGACTATAAGTTCAGTTTTAACTTTAAAATTATTTTCTTTAAATTTATTACTCCCTAATGTGAAAATGTAGAGGACTCTAGGGTAGCAAGGAGAGCAAGAACCAATATACGAATTAATGATGAGAGGGATGAGGCACCAGACTGACAAGAAAATATTGACGGCCGAGCGGATGTCAGGATTTGCAATGAGAGAGATGAGACCCTTAATTGTATTGCCGATGTAGTGGAGCGGTAGTCCCATTTTATGGAGCGGCAATTTTAAGTCATGGAGCGGTTTATGGAGAGAGAGAACAGTAATAGGAATGGGAATCACCGTCCTGTTGTTTTTCCTGTGGAAGTTGGCTGGGAAAAGTTCTAGCAACTTAAGCCTCCCTGCTTTGAGGGTAATATTTCCGATGTCACGGGAGTTGAAGAGTGGATACGATCCATGGAAAATATGTTTGAGTATGCGAATATATGAGAAACCGAAAAAGAAATGTGTGCTACTTATGTACTGACCCAGGACACCCAGTTTTGGTGGGATTTCGTGAAAACTGTTAGCCTAAGTGTGTAAGACATATTTATATTTTGATGATGAGCAATTTAACTAAAGTGTAAAAGTTGTTTATTCATTGAATTAATAATTATATTTTTTGATGTTTAAATTGGAAATACCCTTGATCAAGGGTATTGGGATTGTTTAATATGTTCTTCTAAGTCTATGCAGTGATATGGAAGATTTGTATGACTTAGAGGATGCGTCTCGTGCAAGATTGAAGTGTCAAGTACACACGCGGACGCGGACTAACAATGTGCGAATGGCAAGGAGCGTCCTCAAGAAGAGAATTCTGCGTCCCCAGTGCAAACTGTGTTGCAGCGGATGCCACGGACGCCATTTCGAGTCGTCCGATTTGAATCTGCCACTTTGAAGATTCATGCGGACAAGGCGGACGCCATTTGGCTTCCGCGTCCCTTCAGCGAAGCGGACGGGAGAAGAAGCTGACTAAATGGCCACGAACGCCAATCCATGACGTCCTATATGAATCTGTCTGTAACGACCCAGATTTCTTAAACCGTTTAAAAACTCATTAAATTTTATTAAAACGTTTCAATTAAAACGAAGGGTTATCAGAGTGTATCAAATCCGAATCGTTAGAAAAATCTTTCATTTTCTTCTTCCTCAAATCTATTTTGAAAACAAATTTATTTATAAATTTAGCGAAAGCATAAATTAAACAAAAAAAAATCTAAGATATGTCTATATAAATGAAATAGCAAATTGATATTAGAAAAACAACTTAAGCATATCCAAGGTTATAAATTTTACATAGTACCATTATTCAATAAAATACAACCCGAAATTAAACATTCATTTCTTCTCGCTATCATACCACATCATACCATACATGCCATACTACTACTCCACTGGTGTCTGTGTCAGATCAACCCCAGGCTCCACTGGAACGACCTCTTCCTTAATTGCTGGCATAAGTCCCTTGTTACCTACACCACAAGTAAGGACGTGAGCTTACGCTCAGTAAGGATAGGGGAAAAACAATTATGCATTTTCTCTTTAGTCCTTGTTGGATTGAGGGCCACTCAACCCAACTCTTTTCATATCATTACGTTCGTTTTCTACATTCATTCATTAAAACTCGTACATCGAGCTTGGAGATTGGACGTTTTCCTTTGAGATGTCATAGCTGTACGGAAACTAACCCCCTGTGGGCTACTAGTCCCTTTCCCGTCTTGGTAGGGGTGTATCCTAGTAGCTAGGCTAGATCCGGACTACCCATCTACCCCAACTCCCTAGTTCCGGCATATACCCACCTTTAGGGTTCTTCTTATCCCGGCATATACCCGCCTTTAGGGTTCTTTCTTTTTCGTTTCATTCTTCCTCACTCATGCATGTGGGTACCGTTCGATGGTTACCCTCCTACTTGGTTTCTATTAGTATGGACTTAACCTAACTTTTCCAAACCAAACGAAACATGTATAATAAGCAATAGCAATATATTAGGCGATCCTATTAAACAACGAATGAAACGAAGGTCATTACATGCTTCTCATAACGAAAAGAATGACAGCGAATTAACGGACATGCTTTATAAACTCATGGCATTATAACAGTAAACTAACAGATATTAATAGTGAACTATAAGGAGAATAAATCCTACGATCAAGCTTTGGACTTGACGACAAATAACAACGAAATGTAACTAACGAAACGTACTAACGAGTTAATAACAAGAGTAAAATTAAAAGTAATGCTTCATGACAATATGCTTAACGAAGTCAACCAAAACAGGCTCAATAATTTGACTAAAACCAGAAGGTTTCTAAGCAGAACCATAAAATAACAGCATTATAAAGTAAATCAAGCATTTCAATGCTTTGAACAATTAAATTACATCATCTAATCTAGATACTCCACATGCTTTAAGCCAGCATAGATATTCCATATGTTACTGAATTAAATTTAGGGCAACAAAAATTACCATCAACCATTATCTACACATTTAAGAACAAATGACAAAAATTAAAGAAATTAAACCCATATGTCAATTTCCCATTATTCATGCTTTGATTCATCATAACTTTAACCTTCAATTTCTAAAATCATGGTTAAGAGGAGAATTAGAAAATAAATTATAAGTTGTAAACTACACTCAAAGAAGTCAAACTCATATGTCAATTGCTCATTATTCATGCTTTTATTCATCATAGCTTCAATCTGGAGTTTACCATGCTTAAGAGGGGAATTAGAAAATAAATCATAAGTTGTAAACTACACTCAAAGAAGTCAAACTCATATGTCAATTGCTCATTATTCATGCTTTTATTCATCATAGCTTCAATTTGCAGTTTACCAATCTTAAGAGGGGAATTAGAAAATAAATCATAAGTTGTAAACTACACTCACACACACAGATCAACTTGTGGGTAGGGCTTTGACGGCCAAAACTTACCAATTCCTTACCTAACATCTGTAGAAATTCAAAAATTCAGCATATAAGTTCTTCCACTCCAATACCTTCAGAGATAATTAAATAACCAATTAGTTAATAATCACAAACTCTAAACAACTCGTTACTCTTAACGGCATCTAAACCAAAACTCCTTACCCATTACTTAACGAAATATCATAATCCCAATACACTTAAATCTCTTTCTCCTTCACAACTCTATCACTCAATGAAAGGCCCAAATGAAATCACAAAGCTAATCTTAACCAACAGAGAACAATTCCTTAACAGAGCATAACTTTCCATCAATCAATTATTGATTCTAAACAAAATCTCATTCTATATGTAACATACAGAACAACATTTCTTTTCCACAACTCCACGCTCAACTGAGTTCCAACAACACCACAACATAGGACTACAAAACATAAACCAAATGACTAACAAAGAGAAGGAAACCTCACCAAAATAACTCGAAGACCCGAGGAGCTCCAATCTTCAGCCTTCTCAACTCACCCGAGAGCTAAAAGCTCTCTGCTACTTTTATACACAGCCTCAATCATTTCTCCCCCGATAGCCTACTTAATTCAGTCTACTGCACAATTACCCCATCAACATCTTCTTCAATTCATCCTGCCTCCTCTTCAATTTTCACCCATTTGTTGTCTCCCTCTTAAATCTGCCAGCCACTCCACCAAGGTGGCTCCCCATCGTGTGTCAGCAGATTAGAGTGGTTCAACCACGTGGAAATCAAAGCTAAAGCATTGGACTGGGCCTGAATCAAGCCGTTCGCGAACCGCCAGCCCTCAGCCGAATCTCCCTGTAGTCACACCCTGCCAACCGTCACAAAATGCCGATTCTGATCACCCCAGCAACGTCCGACCATTAGAATGCAAAGAGGAAGAAAATCCGACCAACATACCTTCTATTCATCGCCGAAAAACGCCTCGGTAGGCCCGATTCACAGCCGAGCTCTTCACCGTCCCGCGTGCTGACGAACCCAAACGTCGCCGGACGACGCACACGCCGCGAGGGAGCCTCGGCCAAGGTCGAGCTCGCCATCGCCGTCAGACTCCCGCTCGTCGTCCTCTTCTCCAATCGCACATCTCTCCCTTTCTCCTTGTCCTCGTTTCTCTGCGAAGGAATGGCCTTCTGGCCATTCCTTTTTAATTTTTTTCCTTTTATCTATTATGTATATATATATATATATACCTATTATTATTATTATTATTATTATTTTAATCAAATCCTTCCCCTAATTTAATCATTTCCACATTCAATTTAATTAAATTAAATTCTTAACTTATTTTCGACTCATTTCAAATCTTTGGTTGTTTGATGATTATTATCGGTCCAATTCACTTTCGTCCATTTGGTTTTTGTTTCCCAAAATAATTCTCAATAATCCAAATATATCCAAATTAATTTTCAATTATCTTTATTTAATCCTATTATGGGAATTAGGATATTACACTGTCTTTCAGAGCTCGACGCGGACGATTCACGTGGACGATGCGAACGCTGGGTTTTGCGTCCGATTTACTTTTGTCAATTTTGGTGGAGAACGCAGACGATTCACGCGGGCGCTGCGGACTGGAGAATGGCGTCCGCAAGTATGCAGATTTCAGCAACGGCTAGTTTCCAGCAGTCGGCTACGGACGATCCTAAAGGTGTTGAGGACGTCCGCAGTGTGCAAGTCTATAAAGGGAATGTGTGCTGAAGAGAAGAGTAACCAAGCAATTCTTAAGCGAAGCTCTGCCGAATTTCTGACTCAATATTGTGTACGAATTTGAGTGCTAAAAACATCCTCCAAACTATTTGAGTGATATCAATTGATTGAAGTGAGGATTGTTGTATTTGTGAGAGCTTGACATTGTTTGAGAGAAAAGGGTAACTCTCTACGAGTTAGTTGTGTAACGGTTCGATTGACACCCGTGCAAGTTCAATCAGTTATAACCAAAAGCGGTTAGTGGAATACATCTTCAAGGGAGGACCTTGAAGCGCGGGCGTAGGCGTGCTTGGCCGAACCGCGTTAACAACTTGGTGTCGATATTTTAAACTTTATCTCTTATATTATTTCTTATATTGTGATTGTTTTGTGTTTAAACTGATATTAGTTAGAAAAATTATTATCGCACGAAATTTATTAATGAACCTAATTCACCCCCCCTTTTAGGTTAATTTCGATCCTACAATTGGTATCAGAGCAGGTTAGAACCACTTATTAATTGTGAATTAGGTGAATTTATATTTTTGATAATATGGCATCCAACTCAAATAGTGCAAACATGGAAGGACAAGCAACAAATAGACCACCTTTCTTTAATGGTGATAATTATCCACATTGGAAAGCTAGGATGATTATATTTATTCAAGCTATAGATTTTGAGATGTGGAGAATAGTAAAAAATGGTCCTTTTATTCCGTCTAAAGATGTAAATGGGGTAAAAGTACCAAAGGAGTTAAATGAAATAGATGAAACAGAAGGTCGTAAAGTTAGTTTAAATGCTAGAGCTGTTAATCAATTATATTGTGCTCTAAGTGCTAGTAAATTTAATAGAATACAAAGTTGTAATAGTGCTTATGAAATTTGGAAAAAACTTGAGGAAACTTATGAGGGCACTAATCAAGTTAAGAAAGATAAATTAACTATGACTGCACATGATTATGAGATGTTTAAAATGGATAAGGGTGAAACTATTGCTCAAATGTTTACTCGGTTTACTAACCTTACTAATAGTTTGAAAGCTCTTGGTAAGGAATGTTCAGATGAAGATATGTGCATCAATATTCTCCGGTGTCTTCCAATGGAATGGGATCCAAAGGTTACTGCGGTGCTTGAATCTAAGGATCTATCAACTACGTCATTAGAGGAGCTCATCGTTTCTCTAATGACACATGAGATTAGATTGAGAGCAAGCGAAGAAGGTGAAGACTCGGAGGGAACGGAGCTTGATAAGGATGATGAGGATGAAGAGCTGGCCTTGATAAACAGGAAGATGAGGATACTTCAAAGAAGAAAATACCAATGAAAGAATAAGTACAAAGGAGAGAGACCTCAAAACAAAAAGCCTCCAATTTGCTACGGATGTGGAAAGACCGGGCATGTAAAGACGGATTGCTATCTCGAAAAGGATAAGAAGAAGAACAGAAAAGAGTCCAAGAAGAAAGCGCTCAAAGCCACATGGGACGATGATAGCGATGAGGAACCGTCAACCGAAGGAGAAGAAGTTGCCAACATGTGCTTTATGGCAAATGATGTTGAGGTAAGTGACTCTTCTTCTAATAAATATAATGTAGACTCTAGTGATGAGAGTAATAATGAAGAAGATGATGCATTTGATGAATTGTTTAGAGAATTTGATATTTTGACTAACAAGTATAAAAGGTTAACGAAGGAAAATGAATTGTTAGTGAAGAATCAAGCAAATAATGAAAAAGAAGGGGTAAATGAAAATGCTAGTTTAAAATTGAATAATGATGACTTAAACAAGCATATTAAGGTTATTGAAGAAGAGAATAATATGCTTAAGGAGGAAAATGAGAAACTAAATAAAATTGTATTGAATTTCACAAATGGTAGTAAGAACTTAAATATGCTTCCAAGTAAGTAGAAATTGACATTTGATAAAGCCGGATTGGGATATCAACCTTTCCAAAAGAAAAAGAGTTATAAGAATTTCTTTGTTAAATCGACTACTTGTTTCACTTGCAATGCTATAGGTCATAAGTCATTTGATTGTCCATCAAAGAATATTGGAAATCAAAAGATTGTTAAGTATGTGTGGGTTCCAAAAGGAACCAAATTTAACCCTTTCGGACCCAAATGGTTTGGGTACCAAAGAAATTATCTTGATTTATTTTTTGTAGGTTAAAGCACCTCCTACTAAGGATCAATGGCACTTGGACAGCTATTGTTCAAGACATATGACGGGAAATTTTTCAAGATTCACCTCCATCAAGGACAAGAAAGGAAATGTGACATTTGGAGGAAATCAAAAAGGAAAAATAAGAGGTATTGGCAATATAGGTAATGTTTCCAACCCTATTATTGAAGATGCTTTACTTGTTGATGGGTTGAAGCATAATCTATTGAGTATTAGTCAATTATGTGATAAAGGATATAAAGTTATTTTTGAATCTAAGTCTTGCATGATCATTGATGATTCAAATGGCAAAGTTTTATTTACAGGTTATAGACACGAAAATATCTATGCTATTGATTTATCTAGTATTTCTAGTGATGTTGAAAAATATTTTAGAGCTAGTGATTCTTTAAATTCGTGGACTTGGCATAGGAGATTAGGACATGTAGGCATGGATACCCTAGCTAGGATATCGAAAAACAATCTAGTTAGGGGTCTTTCAAAAATCGTGTTTGAAAAAGATAGAGTTTGTGAAGCTTGCCAAAAAGGGAAGCAAACAAAAAGCTCCTTCTCTTCCAAACAATATATCTCTACTTCCAAGCCTCTTCAATTGCTTCACATGGATCTTTTTGGTCCATCTACATTTTCAAGTTTAGGAGGAAAACATTACGCATTTGTAATTGTGGATGATTTTTCACGTTACACTTGGGTTTTTTTTTGAGAAAAAAAGATGAAACTTTTGAAGTATTCTCTAGTTTTAGGAAGAAAGTTCAAAATGAGAAGGAACTTACCATTATCACTATAAGGAGTGATCATGGTGGGGAGTTCGAAAATGAACAATTTAATGCATTGTTCAAAAACATGGCATTGAACATAACTTCTCTTCTCCTGGAACCCCTCAACAAAATGGAGTTGTTGTGAGGAAAAATAGATCCCTTCAAGAGCTTGCTAGAACTATGTTGAATGACAATGATCTTCCCACTTATTTTTGGGCAGAAGCTGTTTCCACGGCATGTTATGTTCTTAATCGTGTTTCTATTCGTCCCACTCTAGAAAAGACTCCTTATGAACTTTGGTATTGTAGAACTCCTAATGCTAGTCATTTCAAAGTTTTTGGTTGCAAATGCTTTATTCTCAATACTAAGGATAATTTAGGAAAGTTCAATTCCAAGAGGGATACGGGAATCTTTCTTGGATACTCTATGTCTAGTAAAGCCTATAGGGTTTTCAATAAAAGGACATTAGTGGTGGAAGAATCCATGCATTTGACTTTTGATGAATCCATTCCTACTTCTAATGTTGAGAGACCAATTCAAGATTTAGAGGATAATCTTGGGAATCTCTCTCTAAGTGATAAGGGAAAAGAGATTCTTGAAAGCCCTCCTCAAGAATATCAAGATCAATTCTTAGAAGGAACGTCAATGGGAGAAATTCATAATGACTTACCAAAGGATTGGAGGTATGCCAAAAGTCATCCTATGGTAGATATCCTAGGTGATCCTAACTTAGGTGTGAGAACTAGAGCCTTCCTTAGAAATGAATGTGCAAATTCAGCTTTTATCTCTTAAGTTGAACCCAAAAACTTTGTTGAGGCCGAAATCGATGAAAATTGGATATTTGCTATGCAAGAAGAATTGAACCAATTTGAGAGGAACAATGTATGGGAGCTTGTTCCTAGGCCTAAAGATCAATCTATTATTGGAACAAAATAGGTTTTCAAAAATAAGCTAGATGAGAGTGGGGTAGTTGTTAGAAACAAAGCTAGATTAGTTGCACAAGGTTATAAGCAAGAACAAAGAATTGATTTTGAAGAAACCTTTGCACCGGTCGCTAGGTTAGAGTCGGTAAGAATGATTTTGGCTTTTGCTTGTTATAAGGATTTCACTCTTTATCAAATGGATGTAAAGAGTGCATTCCTAAATGGTTTTATTGAAAAAGAAGTCTATGTTGAGCAACCTTTAGGATTTGAAGTTTATGATAAGCTTAATTATGTATATAAACTTTATAAGGCTCTATATGGACTTAAGCAAGCACCAAGAGCTTGGTATGAAAGATTAAGCAAATTTTTGAAAAATAGAGATTTTAAAATAGGAAAAATAGATTCCACTCTATTTGTCAAGCACAATGATAAAGATATTATGATTGTGCAAATCTACGTTGATGATATCATATTTGGTTCCACCAATGGCACACTTTGTGATGAATTTGCAAATTTAACGCAAAGTGAGTTTGAAATGAGTATGATGGGCGAATTGAAATATTTTCTTGGTTTACAAGTTAAACAATCTTATAATGGAATTTTCTTAAATCAAGAAAAATATGTCAAGGAGCTTATCAAACGCTATGGTATGGAATCTTCCAAACCCTCTAGGACTCCCATGAGCACTACCACAAAATTAGGAAAGGATGAAAATGAAAAAGATGTGGACATAAAGAAATATCGTGGTATGATAGGATCTCTATTATATTTGACCGCTAGTAGACTCGATATTCTCTTTAGTGTGTGCCTATGTGCTAGATTTCAATCTTCACCCAAAGAGTCACACTTAAACGCTGTCAAAAGGATTATTAAATATTTAAGTGGGACTATTAGTCTTGGATTGTGGTATCCTAAGGGTCCAAATTTTGATTTAATTGGATACTCCGATTCCTACTATGCGGGTAGTCTAGTGGATAGGAAAAGTACTAGTGGCACTTGTCAATTTCTTGGAGAATCATTAGTTTCTTGATTTTCTAAGAAACAAAACTCGGTTGCACTTTCTACTGCCGAAAGTGAATATATTGCAGCCGGGAGTTGTTGTGCACAATTGCTTTGGATGAAGCAAACATTGGAAGATTATGGACAATTCTTCAAACATATCCTAATTATGTGCGACAACACAAGTGCAATCAACATTTCCAAAAATCCTATTCTACACTCTAGGACCAAACACATAGAGATTAGACATCACTTCATCCGTGATCATGTTCATAAGGGTGATATCTCTCTAGAATTTGTTTCCACCGAAAATCAACTTGCCGATATTTTCACCAAACCTTTGGATGAAAAGACATTTTGTGGGATTCGAATTCATCTTGGTTTGATCCTTATTGATAAAATATCTTCAATACCATCTAAATGATCATTTTTATCTTTCTAGAATGTTGGATTGTTTATCTCTATGATAGTAGACTCGAAATTTCAAGTCTGCTTCATTTCTGGTGAGTTGCGGACGAGCCGGACGCCAATAAATTCCGTTCTCTGCATCCGCAAATGCATTTTAAAATAGACTGAGGATTTCCGAAAACCTAACTGTGCGTCCTCTTCCCGGTTTCTCGTCTCCCCGCGACCTCTGACGCCTCTCCATCGCTCATTTCAGTATTACTCTCCTATTTTCAACTTCCGTTGTGTTTATCAATTTATCATCTTTTGTTCTTGTTTGTCTAGCATTTCCTTAGGGTTCCACTCACTTTTTATCTCCAATTTCACAAAGTCTAGTCGTACTCCTAGGAAACACACTTCTCTTCAAACTTCCAAAAATACTCGAGTTTGTAGGTCTTAATTATTCATCAATGACGAATGTAAGAAACGTTATGATGATGATTTCAAAAATCGTTCCCTAATTCCTTCTAGGAAAATTGATTTTAAGCGTTTGTCTAGTCTAGAATTAGAGGATACGTATACCTATATGGGTTTACGTAAGTTATTTTCTCTCGATGGTCCATATGTTGCGAAGACAATACACATGTTTTATGAAAATTTGACATATACTAACCCTCCTCTAGTTGTTAAGAGTTTTCTCTATGGGCGAGAGATTGAGATCACTCCTCATCTCCTTAATGTATTCCTGAGTGTCCCCGAGGTCTTTTCTCGGAGGGATATTACAATGCTCATAATCCTCCATCTTTTCACAAGAAGGAAGATGAAGATCTTCTCTTGCATCAAATCCTTCGAGATCCGATTAATGATTATCAAGTTAAGCCAAAGTCGAGACATCTCAACATTAGGGCACGTGTTATTCATCATTCCCTCCAATACAATGTTCTTCCTCGTGCCGGTCACCAAGATCATGTTAGCTACATGGATCTCTATGTTCTTCAACGTATGTATTCCGACACTCCTTTCAATTTAGGGTATATCATCGCTGCTCAAATTGCCGACACGGCTGATAGTGAATCTTGCTCACTTCCCTTCAATTTACTACTCACCAACTTGTTCGAAGAGATGGACATTCCTATTCCTTTGTCCTCTAAATTTTGTGAACTCCGTCGTTCTGACATATATTCTCCGCAAACTTTGGGACGGATGGGAATCATTCGGGCTCCAAATGGTGAGTGGATTACCTGTCAAGACAATGTTCCGGTTCCTAATTCTCCTCCTCCACGGCCTTCAGAACCGCTTCTTACTCTTTCTTCTATCAAGCTCGATCCTTCTTTTGCTCACGAGGCTGGACCCTCTTCTTTTCCCGGGGAGAGTTCTTCATTCTCACATGGACCCTACGCTACCACTTCTGATGTAGCTCGGTTGCAGGCCACTCTTGATCAAAACACTGCTTACCTGGTTCAACACAATGACTACCTGGTTCAGCTCATGACGTCTATGCGATCCCTTACTACTCGCTTCGACGCCATGGAGAGGCAAATGGATGATTTTGCTCGTGGTATATGGCACACCGGCATCTCTTCTCCGGTTGCTCCTTCTGAGGTTCCTTTGTCTTCAGCTCCACCTACGCATGATCTTAATGACGAGGACATCCTGGATGCATAGATTAGGACTTTATGCTTTCTTATGTATTTTGTTATTCACTTAGGACAGTAAAAGATTTTGATTGTAATGTCCAGTCTTTGAATTTCTTACTTGTATTTCCTATCTGACTTAAGTTATGTGTTGCATCGTTTGGATATTATGAATGAAATTGTCAAGATTTATATGAGTTGTTTTTCTTTCTGCATATTTTGGCTCGTTTGGCTTCGATAAATTGTGCTTATAGATTATTTTTGGCATTGAGGGGGAGCTTCATAAATAAATAGAACCATGCAAATTTTTTTAGATCTATAACTTGCTAATTCCTATCTTGTCTTTAAAGATTATTGCTTAAATATTACCCCATGTTCCCTTTTTCGCTGTTTTGTGAAAACACATAAGGGGAGAACCTTAAATTCAGGGGGAGAAGCTTAACTTCCATAGCTTTATTTGATTTAGGGGGAGATGTTTTTCAATATTTTGATGAACTTGACTTTCTTAGCCTTTCTTTTTGCTTATGACAAAAAGGGGGAGAATATTTTAGTTGTGTTTCAACTCCCTTAATGTTAGGGGGAGTTTGAGGATAGCATGTTGTTGCATGAACTTAATTTGAATGATAAATTGCATAAATGAATCGGGTAAATATAAAATGCCATATTTGATGCACATGCTTAGTTTTTTGGATATAAACAACTTAAAATGTTTTGTCATCATCAAAAAGGGGGAGATTGTTAGCCTAAGTGTGTTAGACATATTTATATTTTGATGATGAGCAATTTAACTAAAGTGTAAAAGTTGTTTATTCATTGAATTAATAATTAACTTTTTTGATGTTTAAATTGGAAATACCCTTGATCAAGGGTATTGAGCTTGTTTAATAAGTTCTTCTAAGTCTATGCAGTGATATGGAAGATTTGTATGACTTAGAGGATGCGTCTCGTGCAAGATTGAAGTGTCAAGTACACATGCGAACGCAGACTAACAATGTGCGGATGGCAAGGAGGCGTCCTCAAGAAGAGAATTCTGCGTCCCCAGTGCAAACTGTGTTGCAGCGGACGCCATAGACACCATTTCGAGTCATCCGATTTGAAT
Organism: Begonia loranthoides; assembly: GCA_022433065.1. Lineage (NCBI taxonomy): Eukaryota > Viridiplantae > Streptophyta > Magnoliopsida > Cucurbitales > Begoniaceae > Begonia > Begonia loranthoides. Next base: position 11,264,931 of record CM039478.1, read on the forward strand.
CTACCACTTTGAAGATTCATACGGACGAGTCACATGGATGAGGCGGACGCCATTTGGCGTTCGGGTCCCTTCAGCGAAGCGGACGGGAGAAAAAGCTGACTAAATGGCCATGGACGCCACGGACTCCAATCCATGACGTCCTATATGAATCTGTCTTTCAGAGCTCGACGCGGACGATTCACGTGGACGATGCAGACACTGGGTTTTGCGTCCGATTTGCCTTTGTCAATTTCGGTGGAGAACGCAGATGATTCACGCGGACGCTGCGGATTGGAGAATGGCGTCTGCAAGTATGCAAATTTTAGCAACGACTAGTTTCCAACGGTCGGCTGCGGACGATCCTAAAGGTGTTGAGGACGTCCGCACTGTGCAAGTCTATAAAGGGAATGTGTGCTGAAGAGAAGAGTAACCAAGCAATTCTTAAGCGAAGCTCTGCCGAATTTCCAACTCAATATTGTGTACGAATTTGAGTGCTAAAAACATCCTCCAAACTATTTGAGTGATATCAATTTATTGAAGTGAGGATTGTTGTATTTGTGAGAGCTTGACATTGTTTGAGAGAAAAGGGTAACTCTCTATGAGTTAGTTGTGTAATGATTCGATTAACACCCGCGCAAGTTCAATCAGTTGTAACCAAAAGCGGTTAGTGGAATACATCTTCAAGGGAGGACCTTGAAGTGCAGACGTAGGCGTGCTTGGCCGAACCGCGTTAACAACTCGGTGTCGATATTTCAAACTTTATCTCTTATATTATTTCTTATATTGTGATTGTTTTGTGTTTAAACTGATATTAGTTAGAAAAATTATTATCGCACGAAATTTATTAATAAACCTAATTCACCCCCCCTTTTAGGTTAATTTCGATCCTACAAAAACGACGTAGGATGTCTGGACTCTCACGTGGGAAGATTTCAAGGAATTGTTCAACGAAAAATATTTCAATTATACGATCCAAAATCAGAAACTAGTGGAGTTTATGCGACTACGCCAGACGGGGACTGTATTTGAATACATTCAGAAATTTGAAACATTGTCTAGATTTGCTCCGCATTTGGTGGTCAATAATTGGCACAAGGTCTAACATTTCGTCCAAGGACTTAAAATAGAGATCTTGAGGGGGGTAAGACTGGCTGGCATACGAGGTATTCCGTATATGTAGATTGTGGCTTGGGCACTTGATGCTGAGGATGTAGAGTCAATAGCGTAAAAAAAACGGGAGATAAATTAGAGAGTCTAGCAGAAGAACCAGATCCTACTGTAGCGAGGTGCTCCACTGGTAAACCATGGAATGAAAAGGCCATCAGGGAATGAAATGCAACATGGGAGAGACAAGCATCCCAGAGTGAGCTTTGGTGGATGTTTCTAGTGTGGCAAGCCCGAGCATGTGTTGAGACATTGTCCAACTTTGGTAGGAGGATCAAGTGGGGTAGCTCCGTTAGTGTTCTCATTATATGAGAACGATGAAGAAGAGGAACTACCGGCGATCATATCAGGTACACAAAATATTATGAAGTTATTACCCATATGCTTTTATATAGTATTGGAATATCCTCCCGTAGCATTAGAAATTATCTTCTGAGGAGTCAAGGAAAAGGGCAAGTTGGAGGTTATTTTTGCATTCATGGCAGATCAACTAATTAAACGTGGATGTGAAGGATTCCTTGTGAATATAATGAACACCATAGTCAAATCTGAGATGAAGGTAGAGGATGTTGTGGTGGTTCACAACTTTCCATAGGTTTTCTTGGATGATCTCCCTGGACTGCCCCTAGCAGGATAATTGAATTCGTAATAGACTTACATCCCGGTATGAAACCCATTTCAAAGAAACTGTATTGAATGGTACCTGCAAAATTGCGAGAGTTAAAGGCCCAGCTTGAAGAATTAATCAACAAAGGGTTCATCCATATGAGTTTCTCACCTTGGGGAGCTCCGATTTTAATCGTGAAAAAGAAGGATGGATCGTTAAGGATGTGTGTAAACAATCGAGAACTGAACAAAGTGACGATTAAAAATGGATACCCTTTATCTCGAATTGATGATCTATTCGACCAGCTACACGGTGCCTACATGTTTTCAAAAATTGACCACCGTTCGGGGTATTATCAACTGAGAGTTAAACAGGAGAATATACCCAAGACAACATTTCAAACAAGATATAGGCACTATAAATTTCTGGTGATGTCTTTCGGGCTAACCAATGCCCTTGCTGTAGGATTGATATACGCCTATAGAGGGGGGTGAATATAGCGTTTTAACTTTTTCGTGCGATATTTAATCTCTAATTACCCTAAGTGATTTAATGCATATAATTAAAATATCGATAACAAATATATGCAATAATATAAAGAGTAAGGGTTGGAGAAATGCATACAATATTTATTTACGCGGTTCGGCAAACTAGCCTACGTCCGCACTCCAAGTTGCACTTGGAGATACATTAAGTAATTGGCTTGCGGGTGCCAATAAAACCATTTACAAATTGATTATTAGACGGGGGGTCACCCTTGACTAATTATAAGGTCGTCAACCTTAGACTCTTACGAGTCGTCACTCTTAATTTGACTATTTTGGGGCGTCACCCTAGTATGATGAATTCTTAGGGAATCACCCTTTACAATCAAGCACAATGTAATAGACTCAAAAATTAAATCGCAATCTATCTAATCCAAATTCTCCCAAAATAACTC
>CM039478.1:11272594-11512795 GCA_022433065.1 Begonia loranthoides
GGGAGAATTGGATTTACAATGCTATTAAAAGCTCACAATGAGTAGTATTCGAGTATTGATTTTGCTAGGGCTTCGCCTCGAATATTCGATTCGTTCATCATGGAGAGCATAGAGTGATCCTCTATTTATAGACACTGCCACTGCGTCTTCTAGACGACCTCAGCGTCCGCACCTATGGTCCGCACGACCGTTGCAAAAATGCCCATTGAGAAAAATAGCCGTTGCACAATTCTGGGCATTTGCGGACGCCATTCTCATCGTCTGCGTCTTCAATAAAATTGGACAGATTCAAAGCGGACGCTAATATTTGCGTCTGCACCGTCTGCACCCACTGGGTCCATCGTCCGCGACTGTACAAATTTGAAAGGGACGCCAAACCATCGTCCTCTTCTTCACTTCCATCCGCACAGCTGAAGGGTTACGTCCGCCTCGTCCGCGAGCATCGTCCGCGTGTTCATCAAAATGGACAGAAGCAAAACGGACGACTAAAGCCACGCGTCCGCCTCATCCGCAGCATCCTCAACCGCATAACCTACTTCATACTTTCACAAAATGTTTCCTCTAAGTCATACGAACCTTCCATTCTCCTGCAAAGACTTAGAGAAACACATTAAACATTCCCAATACCCTTAATCAAGGGTATTCTCAATTTAATCGATAAATATAACAATTCAATGTATAAACAACTTTTGCACTTTATTAAATTTCACATCATCTTTATCACATAGTCTAAACAATCTCCCTTATTGATGATGTCCAAAACATATAAAGTTGTTTATATCCAAACCTAAGAATGTGCCACAAATATTGCATATTTGATTTGCTCAGTTAAGTTATGCAATTTATCCACCAATTAATCCAAGCAACATGCTACTAAAATACAACTTATTGATTTATTAAATTAACACATAATTTAGTCATCATCAAAATAGAACTTAGCCTAACAAAAAGGCTAACAACTGCGACTTTCATGGATTTGATGAACCAAATTTTCAGAGACTATCTAGACAAGTTCATTATTATCTTCATCGACAACATTCTTGTATATTCCCAGTTGGAAGAAGAACACCGTGACTATTTAAGAATCGCCCTGTATATCCTGGAGCAGCACCAACTTTATGCTAAAATTTTCAAGTCCGAATTCTGGCTAAGTGAAGTCAGTTTCCTTGGTAATGTGATCTCTAAAGATGGCATTGCTTTAGACCCATTGAAGATTCAGGAAATTGTCGAATGGGTAAACCGAAAAGTGTGGGCGATGTGAGAAGTTTTCTCGGATTGGCTGGATATTACAGATGATTCATAAGTGGATTTTAAAAAATTGCTATGCCTTTCACCAGTTTGACTAAGAAAAATGTAAGATTCTTGTAGTCTAGTGAATGCGAAGAGAGTTTTTAGGAATTGAAATGTCGGTTGACATCATCAACTATATTGGCCCTACCAGTGTAAGATGGTAGTTTCTGTATTTAGTGTGATTTGTCTAAGAGTGGACTTGGTGGGATACTGATGCAGAATGGAAAGGTGATTGCCTATGCTTCAAGACAACTTAAACCACATGAGACTAACTACCCTACTCATGATCTTGAGCTCGCTGCTGTGGTTTTCACACTAAAAATTTGGAGGCATTATCTTTATGGGCAATAGTGTGAGATCTTCACAGACCATAAAAGTTTGAAGTATATCTTTACGCAGAAAGAGTTGAACTTGAGGCAGTGGCGATGGTTGAAATTCGTAAAAGATTATGATTATGAGATCAAATACCATCCTAGAAAGACAAATGTTGTGACTGATGCTCTAAGAATGAAGGTTGCAATAATGATATAATATGTGAAGAGATGCCTGTGAGGCTGCAGAAAGACATTCGAGAGTTGGACGTGTAGATGGCTCCTACACAGTTGGCAGATGTTTTATTAGCTCTGACACTAAATCTCTCTATACTTGAAAGAATTAAGGAAACCTAGTAGAAAGATGCTCAATGTGAAGATTTCAAGCTGAATCTGACTCTGTTTGAGTTTCAAGACGATTCTATGTCTGCTGACGGAATAGTGAAATTTAAAAACAGATGGTACATGCCTGCCGGCTCACTGTTACGATTGACGATATTGAGGGAAGCCCATTCTTCAAGTTTTTCCATCCACCCCGAGTGTAATAAGATGTATAAAGATCTTAAAGTGCACTATTATTGGCATGTGATGAAATATGATATTGCCGAGTATGTGGTGTTGTGCCATGTATGTCAACAGGTAAAGGCAAAACATCAATGACTAGGTGGAATGCTTCAACCAATGCCAATACCTGAATGGAAGTGGGAGCACATCACAAAGGATTCCTTTATTAGGTTACCGAGGAAAACAAAAGGGCATAAAGCGATATAGTGATATGCTCCAAGGATCACTAGGAGCAATTATAGAAAATCGGCCACAAAACTGCAATTTTCTGGACCAGTAACCTTAAACAAAAAATATCTTTTAATCCAAACGTGAACGATAGCTGATTTTTAGAGATCACCCAAATAACACATCCAGGAATATCATGTCAAAAATCCAATGCAAAATCCACTCAAAATCTCAAGATATGATCAAAACAATACAATCCCGAAATCTAGGGTTTACCCGAGCAGATTTGACAACCTGTAATCAAACGGCGATAACTCTCTCAGCATACATCCAAAGACTACCAAATTTTGAGGGAAGGAACTTGACTAATTATAGAACAAATTATCGGAAGGAACAAAGTCAAAATGGCGTGCGTATGGGCTTCGAATATCAGTCACAATCGCAAAGAACCAGTAGCCCCAAATCCAAAGACATATTAGCGATAACAAGAAATCCACTAAAGAAATGATCTTGACATAATACCTTCAACAATACTCAACATATAAGATAGTAACAACCTGTTATTAGCATATTAGAACAGCAAGAAACAAGAACCACTTGCAAGAACTTCAAGAAAACCAAGATGGAACCGTGGAGTCCGCGAGCCTCCTAGTGAGAGGGGCAACTAAAGGCTTGACCGCGGGGTAAGCACTCTCCAAGGGTTGGAAGATCTTCTTCTAACCTCACACCACAATCTACACCTTGCAAAGGAGATTATTGGAGAGGTTAGTAACCCTTCCAATACGGCCAAGAAGCTACAAGACAGCCGAGCTCAGGCTATGGATGAAATCGGCCATGGAGGATGGGTGTCGAGAGTGTTTCTCCACCAAGGAAAAGACTAGGGTTTAATTTTAACAAAAGTGGCTTCTCATTCCAAAAGAGGGTATATAAACCCTTAGTGTTTACAAAATAATGCCAAAAGACCAAAATAACCTTAATGTGAAAATTTCGGCATGAGGGCATGGTTTGCATGCAAACCGCGCACCTCTCAACACTTAACAAAAGACAAAAAAAAAAAACAATATAAAGAAACCAATTAAAATCTCGAGAAACACGTCTATTTCTAAATCAACAAGAATGGTAACCAAATGTTAATAATGCATTTTGAACCTTCAACACTTCATGGAACCTCAAGGTGGAAAATAACGAGTTATCTGTTCGTTGGAGAATGCACCCATGTGATAACGTGAAAAGAAACTCCCTTGTATTCGTGAGATGTTTCCTCTAAAGAATCCCAAACTTTGATATTACCTGCAAAATAGAAACGAGTTAGGAAAGAGATAAGCTTCTTGGCTCGAGCCCGAGTGATTGGTCCATAGGGCACATCATATGGGTAATTGTTGATAGATTGACCAAGGTTGCCCACTTCTTACCAGTACAAATGAACTACAAATAAATCAATTTGTAGACCTGTATGTTAAGGAAATTGTGCAACTACATGATGTTCTAGTCTCCATCGTTTATCATTGGGATCCACAATTCACATCTATGTTCTGGAATAGCTTGAACAAGGCCATGGACACAAAATTGAAGTTCAGTACTGCCTTTCATCCGCAGAGTAAAAGCCAAAGTGAACGTACAATCCATATATTGGAAGATATATTGCGTGCCTGCATACTGGAATTCCAAATCGGATGGGGAAGGATGCTACCGTTGGTTGAATTTGCCTACAATAACAGTTTCCAAGCGACTATTGGTATGACACTCTATGAAGCGCTGTATGGCAGGAAGTGAAGATCCCCTATATATTGGAGTGAAGTCTGTGAAGCTGAGTTTTATGGCCCCGACATGATACAACAGGCAGCCGAATCAGTGGCAATCATCCGACAAAGAATGTTGACTGCTCAAAGCCGCTGGAAGAGTTATTCTGATCACCATCGTCGAGACTTGGAATTCAACATTGTAGACTTGGTCTTTCTAAAGATATCACCTTTCAAGGGTGTTATGCAGTTTGGACAAAAAGAGGAACTAAATCCGCGATATATTAGCTCCTTTGCGATCACAAAAAAGGTCAGCAAAGTGGTGTATCAGTTGCAACTACCATTGCCATGGAGAGCGTTCACAATGTATTCCACATATTAATGTTGAAGAAATGACTTGGGGATACCATTCAAGTAGAACCTCAAGAACATGTTGAAGTTCAAGCCAACTTGAGCTACGAGGAAAGACCGATTCAGATTCTGGACCCTAGAGTAAAAGAACTTTGACATAAGCAAATCCCGCTCGTCAAAGTATTTTGGCAAAATCAAATTGCGGAAGAAGCAACATGGGAAAGGAAGGAAGACATGGAAGCTAAGTATCCAGAATTATTTCCTTAGCTAAATTTTGAGGGCAAAATTTTGTTAAGGAGGGAGATTGTAATGCCCGGATAAATCCTCTATGTACTATGTAAAATATTTTATGGAATGAACAAACATTTTATAAAAGAAAATACATTTTGTAATGTCAATTTTGTATTCGATGCAATGGGAATGCGGGTAGAAATATTATTGGCATTATTAAAGTGTAAATTGTTGGGGGAAGTGTATTTTGGGTTTTTAGTCGGCGGGCGGTCGAGGTTGCGGTAGAGTATCACGACCAAAATGCATTATAGATTGCTCCCTCGCATTTTTGGTTGTCCCGTGGTCGAGGTTGAGGTCGAGAGTTTGACTGACATGCATTCCAGATTACATTTTGGTGTTTTCGAGCGCAATGTGGTCGAGGTTGCGGACGTGATTCGCGACCGAAAAATATTAGGTTTTGAATCTGTCAAATTCATCAATTTTGTAGTTGAATCATCGACCAGGATGCAGTCGCAAGGTCTGACCAAAAAATGCAAATTAGAAGCAAAATTTGGAAATTTGTTTGTTGTGCAGTCAATGGTTCGGACGACTCATTCGACCGAAAAACCTATTTTAAACGAGAAATTTGTTTTCTATCGAACATTTCCTTCTCCTCCAATGAAAAATTTCTCTCCTCCTCCCCGAGAAGATAACGACTTTCCACATGGCCATCTCACGTTGGACCTCCTCCCTTGGTTTGCATAACTGTCCATCAACCCTGGCATTCATGTGGGTTTCCCTTCGTCTATAAGTTGATGGCAATGGATGGAGTAGCTTCTGAATTCGACACTACTGAGCTATGACCAAGAGGAAGTAAAGGAAAGGTGAGGGTGCTGGGTTTCCATCCTATGAGTAAAGAGTGTTCTGTGAGTTGAGTAGAAAAAAGGAGAGCTCCTGTCCTAGAATTTCATGGGTGTGTTGCTGCTCCTTGCAGGTGTTGTGGCCGTGAAATGAGCTCCCTGTGAAATGGCATTTCTGTTGAAGGTAAGAATTGGGATGTATGTTGGCCAGTGGAGGCCCTACATCGCGGGACTGTTTTTTTTGTTTGTTATTGAACATTGACTTAGTATTAGTTTTCTAGTTTGGTTGCTCGTTGCAAACTATAAATTTCTACTTCAATTCTCTATTGAATATTGCTATTGTTCTGCTGTTTAGAGAAACTAAAAATGGTCAATGGTAGTTGGTTTGATGTCATGGGATGACCTGCATTGGTGGGTGAATGGTTACTTCCTGCATTGTGTGGCTAAATATTGCCTCGGTTGAATACCATGAATTGCTAATCTGTTATTGCTAAACACTTTTGGTTACTGCCTTATGTTTGAATGGTTCTTGGATAATGTTTGACAATATATCAATAGACTGTTGCTTGTGGACTGTGAAGCATAAGTAAGGAAAAGTGTGATGTTGAATTAGATAACTTGTACTCTGTTCTAAATGGATTTTAATTGGTGCTTCTTATAGTGGATATTACTCTGTAAATTATTGGATTGTTAACTACTGTGGTCAAATCTATTAATAATCACATAATCCCTTTATTAGTTGCTTTTTATGGTTCTCTACCAAAAACATACATGATTTAAATTATGATCATTCTTTGATAATTTTATGCCAAATGTATGTACGTTTCATGAGCTAGTAATCCCTTAGTATATTGGACCTTACATTGTTCTTGACAAATTCATCAATAAATGTCATGTTTCTTGTTAAATGTTCTGTATATATAGTTGTGAACTGTACATGACATCCATGCATCATAATTAGGGCTTATGAAATTGTTGGCATATTGTATGACATGTATAATAAACGCAAATAGGCGTGTGGGAGTTCAGAAGATTTGGTGACGGTCCATTGGTGGTGACACCCCTAATGGATGTATCTCCTCCCACGTAAGGATCGAGTGATGGTTAAGCCACATGGACCATAAGATGTATCCTCTTCTCTTGTATGGAAATCCCCAACGCTTGGAAATAAAAGAGATTGGTGACTGTATGTGGTGACACCCCTAATGGATGTATCTCCTCATCGGAGTGACGGTTAAGCCACATGACCATAGAATGTATCATTTCTCTCAGTATGAAAAAAAAAGATAGGTTCTTTTCTGAAATGCATCGCATGAGCATTTGCATTGCATTCCATCCTAATTCTTGCTGAGCATTAGGCTTATTGTTTTATCCCATGACGTAGGTGATTATTATGAGACCTGTGACATGCAAACAAAGGAAGAGACATTACAGGACGAGCTCTTGGGTTATCAGCCGGGTTCGACCTGATGGTTATGGCTCAGAAAAAAAAATATTGGTTATTTTGAGCAGTTAACTTTGAATTTTGAATGTGGTAAATGTTTTGTAACCATGGACTTTCATTAGAAATGTTGAAACTATATTTTGAAAATTTGTGATCTGTTTCCGCTCATTGTACTCTGATATGTTTTCAAATCAGTTTTTCGAATATACGTTTTAAGTAAATTGAAGAAAATTTTTTATATGGCTAAAAAGTAAGAAAAAGTCTTAATAACGTATGGCCTTACAACCGAACTGCTGCCAAATTTATTACTCAATTTCTCTCAGCAAATTTAGTGCTTAGCCTAGCTCTCCTATTTCTAAACTTGAGAGTTTGAGAGCTTAGGCTTTAGAATTTGTATTCTTTATTTACATTTTATTGTACTTAAATGGAGAACAAAAGGTGACGCCCCAAAATAGTCATAGAAGGCTAGATTAATGTCTGTGATGATCAATCAAAGGATGACGCCCCCTGAATAGTCAAGGAAAGGGTGACCCCTGTGAATAGTCGTGTAAAGGTTTGATTGGCACTCATGAAACTCAATCATTACTAACCGGGGAGGTTAGGTGATTAAGGATTTCCCAGTAGGAAACTTGGAGTGCTGACATAGGTAGGTTTGCCAAACCACATGAACAAATTGTTTGCATCCTTTTTCCCTTATCTCTTTACTTTAATGTATGTGTTGATTGCATATTAGTGTTAAATCACTTACGAAATAGAGATTATAATATTGCACGAAATAGTCAGCTTGACTCTCAAAATATTCCATCTAGAGAGCATGATGGCATGACACATGAATCTCACTAGTAGGAGTTTTGAATCTTCATCTCATGGCATTATAACTCGATCATGAAAAGAAACATTTTTATTCCTAGAAGAAAACTTAACCTCTCGACTTGGCTCGCCTCTCTATTTGACCTAGAACCTACAATTCTGACCTAAACTATCAAAGATTCAAAGTATCGTTAAGCCACGTGACTAAATACGACGCTGACATTAACAATGGGGGATAAGTACTGTTTCCATCAAGACAACATCAGAATTTAATTGGATGTAGTACTAAACGCTTACATGATAGTTCTGTTGATAGGTATAAAGTTTGACTAGTTGCTAAATAATGCCACCAATATCTAGAAGTAGACTATCATGACATAACTACCCATTAATGAAACCAACGTCTTGTTCAAAGTGATGCAGTCAATCTTAATTGGTCTCTTCATCAATTGGATGTTACAAATGCTTCTTTACAAGGTACTTTCTTTAAAGATATTTATATTGTTGGTTTTTAGGTTCCCTCGCATGTCGGAATTACCATTGTTATGAACAATGCTAACGTGCGTAACTTATGTATCATGAAAAAACAATTTTAACATGGACATAAAATGAACCATTGTTATAATATATCAATGATCATATGTATAAAAATGTCTTATTTTAGATCTAATATAAAGGATTAAGAAATTATACCTTTGTAGCTTACTTCACACGAGTGCAAAATCAACCTTTGATCTTCTCCATCAATCCTCTGCACCTCGAATAAGCACGTGCGAGCATGATAAACGTAGTAAGATTACACTTAATTTGTGATAGATCATATTCTCAACGCATGAGACGATCTATTTGAATTTAGAGAACGCTTCTCTAAAGCCAACACGGAAAACACACAAATTTGCTCTCAAAATGGATTCTTCAATTTCAAAGATTTCAACCACCCATCCTAATGGTCAATATGAAATTTAGAGAAAACCAGTACAAATGTTAATCTCTCATTTAAGTTAGAATACATTTATAACAAAAATGTTATGGAAATCAAAGGGTCTTGTCACCATAGCTCAACACTTGACATTATGACATTAACTCAAATTTGACATAATCCATTTTAAAAATCATTTTCAAAAGTTAATTTATATTTGTCAATTAATTGAATAATCAATAATTCAATTATTTCATTTAATGAAATATAACAAACATATTAACTATGACAACAATTGTCATTGTGTCTTAATTAATTGAATAATCAACAATTCAATTATTCCATCTAATGGAAAATAATAAACTTATTGTTGAGTGTATTAAATAATTAATTCATAATTAATTATATAATATTTTTTATTCATTTTTCTATTATTCGAATAATGATAGAAGGTGACGAAGGGACTGATGGACCTATAGTTTTAAACTCCAATAATATTTCATTAATTAATATAAACTCTTTATATTAACTAACATAATTATTAACTCTAAAGTAATTCCACTAAATACTTAGAGTTGCACTCTAAAAAACTATAGAGTATATTTACTCAAAGTAATTTCCATTGATTTAGTCATTACATATGTATTAACCCTCCATTTAGATTCGTAATAGAGTTAGGTTTATAATCCGTTAACCTATCATATTATGTATTTATCTTTGACTATCATTAGTTCTTGATTGCATAATTAATTCATAACGATTATGAATTGCACGCTAATTATTTGATCTCTGAACTAACAAATAAGGAAATCTATAGAAATTGATTTCATTATATCGATTTTAACATTCCCAGCTATTCATTTTAATTCACTCCCAATATACAAGGTACAAGAATCGTAGCTTGTAAAAAACTTTACCGAGTAAATTAAAGAATAAATTAAAATGAAATAGAAGTTTGTTAAATACAATGAATTAAGATCATACATATATGACAATCATTATGATAAAATTAAGGTTCTATATTTAACGAAAATTATCAGAACAATATAATTTTATCTGGTCCATTCCTATATAATCGTATTATATAAAACATATTTTTCTTATGTCACCACAAATATAGTCATGATATAACTACACATTCTTAATGAGATAAATTATGTTTATGATTATAAACTAATTGAAATTTCCATACTTCAAATATAAGTCATGGACTTATTTTGGTCATTACTCTTTATATTTTATCCCATATATATACAATATATATGTTAATATAAAGTTAGCGTAAATAACCAATGAATTTTCTATGAATTTTATAAAATATAATCTAAAATGTTAACATAATTTTAATTAATATAAATTTATTCATATATTACAAAATTATTCTATTACATTTGCTTGTTGGGCATATTACTCCCAACAATCTGTCACTTGCCCTAAAGCAAATGAGACATGTCTCTAATCCCTAAGCCCTCTAGATGCTCCTCAAAACGTTTTGTAGGTAACGTCTTGGTGAAGGGATCAACAAGATTCTCAGCTGATGGAACCTTCAGAACAGTCACATCTTCATGCTATACTATATCTCTTATCACATGATATTTTCTCTCTATATGCTTTGTTCGTTTGTGACTTCTAGGTTCTTTAGCATTCGCCACTTCTCCACTATTGTCACAGTATAGAAACAATGACTTATCCATATCCAGAACTACTTCTAAATCACTAAAAAATTTTCTAAGCCACAGCTTCTTTTGCTGCTTTACAAGCAGCAATATATTCTGCTTACATAATGGAGTCTGAAACACTAGTTTGTTTTACACTTCTCCGAACTATGACTCCAACTCCAAGGGTGAAGACTGATCCAAATATTGACTTTCGATCAGCTGTATTAGTTTGAAAATTAGAATTTGCATATCCAGTTAGAATCAAATCCCTACTAGAATATACTAGCATATAGTTTCTCATTCTTCTGAGATACTTGATAATATGTTTGACTGCTATCCAATGATCTAATCCTAGATTTGACTAGAATCGGCTAACTATCCCTACTGCATAATAAATGTTGGGCCTCGTGCACAATAGGTCATACATCAAGCTCCCAACAGCTGATACATAGGGGTAATGTCTCATATCTTCTTCCTTTTGAAGTGTGTCAGGACACTGCTTTTTAGAAAGAATAACTCCATGTCTAGAAGATAAATAACATTTCTTAGAGTTTTGCATTGAATATTTGACAACAATTTTGTCAATAAACAATGCCCGAGACAAAGCTAACATTCTATTTTTACGATCTATTATTAGATGAATTCCAAGAATGTGGCTTCCATTTCCTAAATCTTTCATTTGGAATTGCTTAGCTAGCCATGCTTTTATATCTGCTAATAATTCTACATTATTTCTAATAAGTAGAATATCATCAACATACAGGACTAAGAAGACTACACACTTGTCATTGATGAGCTTGTATACACAATACTCATCAAGGCACTATGTAAACTTATAAGATTTGATTGCTTCATCAAATCTCATATACCATGACCTATATGCTTGCTTTATTCCATAAATATACCTATTTAACTTACAAACCTTTTATTGTGCATCTTTATCTATGAAACCCTCTAGTTGCTCAATATAAATGGTTTCTTCAAGATGACCATTTAGAAAAGCCGTCTTGACATCCATTTGCCAAATCTCATAATCATAATGAGCGGCAATAGAGAGCAATATATGAATGGACTTAAGCATAGCTACAAGAGAGAAAGTCTCTTCATAATCAACCCCTTCCCTTTGGGTATAACCCTTAGCTACAAGTCTAGCTTTGAATGTCTCTACATTCCCGTCCGCTCCTCTTTTTCTCTTATAGATCCATTTACACCCTATTGGTTTCACCCCTTCAGGTAGATCTATAAGATCCCAGACGGAGTTGGAATACATTGATTCCATCTCAAGTTTCATAGCTTCAAGCCATGCTTCTTTGTCAGCATCTTCCACTGCACATCTAAATGGCAATGAATCATCTTTTCCATCATCATTGACAATAACTTGTGCTTCACTTACCTGTTTGTATTGAGCGGGTGGTCATACTACCCTCTCGCTACATCTAGGAGGCATGATGGTCCAACTAGAAGTAGTCATCTTCTGAGTACCATGTGGAACAACAACTTTTGTTGTTTCCGATTTGATTTCATCAGCATGAATTTCCTCCAAGACATTCTTGCTTTGAGGTTGAATTTCCTCCAAGACATTCTTGGTTTGAAGAAATGGGGAATTTATCGATACAAATACCTTGTTATCTTGAGGAGAAAGATTGGACATACTTGGAGTTGAGTAAGTTCTCTTATTGAGATCCACATTCTTACTCATTGGAGGAAGGGTGTGTGAAGAGGTGTCCAACCATCAAGAAGGTTCTCATTCACAAAGTCATCCATATAGGGGTTTCAAGTGTGCATACTTGCTATTTTCGGCCACTCAAGTTCTCTCAAGCATATTTCCTAATCCGTGGAGGTTATTTCCATTATTCTTGAAGGGATTCTTTCTTCATTCAGTCAAGAAGCCGTGTTTGAAATTTCATACAAAAAGCTTCCAAATTGAGGGAGATATGGGTTGCCAAAGTTTGTAGTTTCTAAAAGAGATTTTACGACAATGTTAAGGTAATTCTTGGACTGGTTGATTGCCTTATAAGCAGCTGATCGACCGCTCACAAAAATGCTTGAATCTGTAATATTTACCACGTTGCCGATCAACCACCCTGTAACTATGAATCTTGCGGACGATCAAAACTCTTCATTTGTGGTCAAATGCCTTCTTGCCTTGATCAGCCACTTCTTCAACTCTTTAGTGCACGGTTGTTCACTTCTTCAACATATCTTTATCAAACTATTAACACTCTACAGGTTATAATTCTTACCCCTTCTGCTAGTGCATCATTTGGCATCAGAGCTAAAACAATTCATAATTATATTTTTCTTATATTTATGATGACATGATGAGCAACAAAGGCGGCACACAAAGATAAGGTGAATCTAAATATTATTCCAAACGCTGAAAGGATATTATTGAGTTACAATCTTATAACACCATGGATGATGTGATCAAGTTGGCTCTAAAGGTTGAAAGGCAAAAGAAAAAGAAAAAAAAAAAGAGGGTAAATTGATTCCCTCAAAGAAACGCAAGCTTATCCAAGCCACCTCCTAAACTTGAGAGGTGCTACTACTAAGCCAAGTGACGACAAGAAGCTACCTATAGAGGCACCAAAGCCAAAGACAAAAGAAATCAAGTGTTTCAAATGCCTTGAAATCAAACACTATGCCTACCAATGTTCGAATATGAAAGTGGTGGTCTTAAAAGAAGGCACTAATGAGGCTGAAAGTGATGATGAAATTGAAGTACAAGAGACACACGAGGAGGAAGCACAAGTTGAAACTTTATATGCTCAAGAAGGGCCCATCCTGATGGTCATCCGAAAAATACTCACTACCAAAGCTAGCATCGATGATGGCCAAAGAAAAAACATCTTCCATAGTCATTGTAAAGTCAAAGATAAGGTTTGCACTCTAATTATTGATGGAGGGAGCTGTGCTAATGTGGTTTCTACGGATCTAGTGAGTAAATTAGGAATGAAAACAACCTTGCATCTGACTCCTTACAAGCTAAGTTGGCTAAATGACCGAGAAGACATAAAGGTTAGTAAATGAGATACAATCGAGTTTTCTATTAGAAGTTTCATGGACAAGGTATTATGTGATATGGTTCCTATGAGCGCTAGTCACCTTCTTTTGGGGAAACCATGATAATATGATAGAAAGATTACACATGATGGTTTCACCAATTGTTACACATTCAAGCTCAACGGAAAGACAATCAAGCTAGCTCCACTTTCACTAGAGCAAGTAGCCAATGATTACGAATCAATAAGGGAAAGTAGGTTGAAGACCACTTTATTCATATGAAAGAAAGAAGTGCTAAATGTTTTGAAGAGAAAATACTTGGTAATATTAATGATGTTCTATGACAAGCTTATGGAGATAGGAGAGACACCCACATAAGTTCTAACTCTTTTAGAAGAGTATCAAGATATATTCCCCGAAAGATCTTCCTCAAGGACTTCAACCAATTAGGGGAATTGAACACCAAATTGATTTGGTACCTGGTGAGGGTCTCCCTAACCGTCCCCCTTATCGACTAAATCTGGAGGAGGCCAAAGAACTACACAAGCAAGTGACCGAGCAATTGTACAAAGGCTATATAAGAGAATCTCTATGTCCATGCGTCTTACCAACACTTATAGTACCAAAGAAAGAAGGAAGCATGAGGTTGCGTGTGGATAGTCGAGCTATTAATCAAAGCACCATCAAATACCAATTCCCAATCCCTCGGCTTGAAGACATGTTGGATGAATTAAGTGGGGCCTCATTCTTCTCAAAGATCAGATTAGAATGAAGGAAGGAGATGAATAGAAGATGGCCTTCAAAACCAAGTATGGACTCTACGAGTGGATGGTCATTCCTTTCGGGTTGTCTAATACGCCAAGCACTTTCATGAGGGTCATGCACCATATGCTCAAGGACTTCCTAGGAAGATATGTGGTGGTTTATTTCGACGACATCTTGGTTTATAGTGACACATTATCTTCGCACATCGAGCATCTTAGAAGAATTTTTGAAGTTTTCCGATCGACAAAATTTTATAGCCACTTAAAGAAGTGTACCTTTGTGCAAGAAAGATTCTACTTCCTTGGGTTCATCATCTCTAAGTATGGAATGGAAGTAGACAACTCAAGAATTGAAGCTATCCAAGAATGGCCTACCCCTACAAGTATTACCGAGGTGCATAGTTTCCATGGCCTAGTCTCTTTCTATAGGCAGTTTATTCAAGATTTTAGCGCCATAATAGCCCCCATAGTGGATTGCACAAAGAAAGAAAAGAAATTCTCATGGAATTATGCATGCTAAAATGTTTTTTAGGAGATCAAGGAAAAATTATGCCATGCCTCAATCCTCATGTTGCTTGATTTTAGCAAAGTATTCAAGGTTGAGTGTGATGCATCCAGAGTGAGAATTGAAGTGGTACTTATCCAAGAAGGTAGACCTATAGCCAATGTTAGTGAAAAATTGAAAGGAGCAGCTTTGAATTACTCCATATACTACAAAGAGTTCTATTCAGTTATAAGAGCACTTGAAGTATGGCAACACTACCTCCTCTCCATGGAGTTCATTATTCACACCGATCATGGGACTCTTAAGTACATTCAAAGTCAAGGCAAGCTGAATGGAAGACATGCTAAGTGGGTGGAATATCTAGAAAGATATCCTTATCTCATCAAGTACAAGAAGAGAGACACTAATGTGGTGACCGATGCCCTATCTCAAAGACACTCCACCATTTCCAACCTACAAGACTTATCTCCTCTTTGTGTCAACAAAAAGAAGGATGTAAAGCTAGAATTCAAAGAAGATTTGAGGTCAAATCCTAAAAACCCAGAGAGAATGATGGACTACAAAGTCTATTCACAAAGATAAGGGCCCATCTACACCTTCCTTTCCAACCAATTGAAAGATGACTCAATCTTGGCCCAAATGGAGGAGCTTCTAACCCATGAAGATCAAGGGAGGCCCACACACTTAATACTATGGAAAGGAGCCCAAGAAGACAAGTTTGAAGGGCAAGAAAGACCAAGGAAAATAGAGATAGCAAAACCTTCCTTAATCGGCTAAAAGCAAGTGGACAAAGGAAGATCGATTGTGCTTGATTATGGCAACCATTCAAGTGACAAAACTTGAAGAGAAATTAGCCACCCAAAGTCATAAAAATGTGGAGCCTAAGCTAGCAAGAAAGATTTACTAATCACTTTAGAAAGTTACCTAATTATTAGTATAGTAATCGGCCATGTAGGACCGAATATGTAAGTTGTTTCCTTTATTGTTATTTCCAATTCGATGCTTTGTAATTGGCTATATAAAGTCACCTAGTGTGTGGTTTTAAGACATTGAAGTTTGATTAATAAAAGCTTTTGCTTTCTTTCAAAATTGGAGTGATTCATTTTTCAACACTTTGGTGAGTTGCATCCAAAGTCTCATTGTGTGTATTGCAGCACAAGATTGGGCTTACTTGTAGTTGAGTGAGTTCTCTTATTGGCATCCGCATTCTTACTCCTTGCAGAAAGGGTGTGTGAAAAGGTGTCCAACCATCAAGAAGGTTCTCATTCACAAAATCATCCATACGGGGGTTGCAAGTGTGCATACTTGCTATTTCCAACCACCCAAGTTCTCTCAAGCATATTTCTTATTTTGTGGAGGTTATTTCCTTTATTCTTGAAGTGATTCTTTCTTCATTCAGTAAAGAAGTCATGTTTCAAATTTCATACAAAAGCTTCCAAATTGAGGGAGATATGGGTTGCCAAAGTTGAAGTTTCTAAAAGATATTTTACAATAATTTTAAGGTAATTCTTGGACCGGTCAATCGTCTTCTATGTAGCTGATCGACCTCTCACAAAAATGCTTGAATTTGTAATATATCGCACGTTGATGATCGACTGCCCCTGCAACTGCAAATATTGCGGATGATCAAAATTCATCATTTGCAGTCGAATGCCTTCTTGCCTTGATCAGCCGCATCTTCAACTCTTCAGCGCGCAGTTGTTCACTTCTTCAACGGACCTTCATGAAATTGTTAA
Organism: Begonia loranthoides; assembly: GCA_022433065.1. Classification (NCBI taxonomy): domain Eukaryota; kingdom Viridiplantae; phylum Streptophyta; class Magnoliopsida; order Cucurbitales; family Begoniaceae; genus Begonia; species Begonia loranthoides. The sequence continues at coordinate 11,288,927 of CM039478.1, forward strand.
CACTCTACAGGTTATAATTCTTACCCCTTTTGCTTGTGCATCACATGTTTCACATCATCACTTGTCCTACATACCTATTATGATTACCAGGTGATGTTACGAGAGGCAATTGTAATTGTAATGGCTTCTATAGATAAAAATGGTATATTTTCTCACACTTTGTGCCATAGTCATCATGTTTTAAAATTACATACTAAGTTATCTCTTCCTATTTCAACCCACACAACACATTTCAACTCTTGGACCTCGTAGGTGTATCAGTGATTCGCAAATGACAACAAAGCAAATTCCATCCTCACAAAGAGTCTTGGGAGTCCCTTTTTGAGCACTCCTTACATGTATATATGTGCTCCAATTCAGGGTTCAATGTCGCCGATCTCTGGCGATTGTAATTGTTACATTTTTTTAATTAATATAATTTGTTAATGTAAATTTTTTCTACTACTGTAATTTTAAATTTTATAATGTGATTGTTACATCTAATAATGTAACTGTACATTTGATATTTTAATTGGTTATTCTGGTTGTATCTTGACTTCATTGTTATTTTTTGTGTTTAGATTCGGTCATTCTGGCTGTGAAATGGCACATGGACGTCTGAGGGATGTCCAAAGATCAACTTTGGATGTTAGACATGGCTAATGGACTCCCGATGCAGGCACATGGATGTTTGAGAGACGTCTTAAGATCAACCTTAGACATCCTCCAATACCTAGTGACTGTCGAGGCTGGCACATGGATGTTTGAGTGACGTCCAAAGATCGGCCTTGGACGACCTCCAACGCAGAGGGACATTTGAGGCTTGCATTTGGACATTTGAGGAACATCCAAGAATTAGCCTTAGACGTCCAACAAATCCGAGGGGCGTTCGAGAGATGTTCAAGAATGACACATGGACATCCAAAGGACATCAAAGGATTAACCTTAGACATCTGACAAAGTTGAGGGATGTCTGAGGCTAGCATATGGACGTTTGAGGATCAACCTTGGAAGTCCTCCCATGCCGAGGGATGTCTGATGCTGTATATGGATGTCCAAGGGACATCCAAGGATAAGCCTTGGGCATCCTCTAACTCCAAGGGACATCTAAGGTTGGCACATGGGCGTCCAAGGATCAGCCTAGGATGTCTGACAAAGCTGAGGGACTTCCGAGGCTAGCACATGGATGTCCAAGGAACACGCAAGGATGAGTATTGGATTTCCTCTAATGCCGAGGGACGTTCGAGGATTAGCATGGGACATCCTCCAACAATGAGGGACGTTCAAAGCTGCACATGGACGTCTGAGGGATGTCTAAGGCTGCACATGGATGTTTGAGGAACGTATGAGGATCTGCCTTGGATGACCTCCTATGCCAAGGGACGTCCAAGTCTGGTACATGGACGTTCGAGGGACATCTAAATATCAACTTGGATGTCCAACAAAGCCAAGAGATGTCTAAGAATGGCACATGGGCGTCCGAGGGAGATTCAAGGATCAGCCTTAGATGTCTGACAAAGTCGAGGGACGTTTGATGCTGGCACATGGACTTCCAAGGGACATCTAAGGATTAGCCTTTGAAGTCCTCCAACGCCCCAAGGCTGGCACATTGATGTTTGAGAGACATCTAAGGATCAGCCCAAGACGTCTAACAAAGCCGAGGGACGTCTAAGGCTGGATCATGGACATTTGAGAGATGCCCAAGGATTAGCCTTGGATGTCCTCCAACACTAAGGGAGACCTAAGGATTAGCTTGGGACATCTTCCAACAACGAGGGATGATTGAGGCTGCACATGGATGGATGTCTGAGGGATGTTCAAGGATTAGCCTTGGATGGCCTCCAACATTAAGGGACATCCGAGGTTGGCACATGGACATCCCAGGGACGTCCAAGGATCAGCCTTGGACAAAAAATGAGAGATGTTTAATGCTGTACATGGATGTCCAAGGGACGTCTAAGAATTAGCTTGGGATGGCCTCCAACACCAAGGAACATCTAAGGCTGGAACATGGACATCCAATGGACATCCATGGATTAGCTTTGGATATCTGACAAAGCTGAAGGACGTCCAAGACTAGCACATGGCCATCTAAGGGACATCTAAGGATCAACTTTAGACATTCGACAAATCTGAGGGACATCCAAGGCTAGCACATGGACATTTGAGGGATGCCCAAGGATCTGCCTGAGAGATCCTCTAATGTCAAGGGACATCCTCCAACGCTGAAGGACATCCTCCAACGCCGAAGGACATCCTCCAACGCCGAAGGACATCCAAGGATTAGTCTTGGACCTCTTCAAATGTCGAGGGGCTTCTGAGGGATGTCCATGGATCCGCCTTGGACGTTTTCCAATGTCGGTGGATTTATTATATCAAATGACACCCATATGAAAGTACGTCCATTTATGAATTGATTTAACATTGCTTTTTGATTAATTATTATAGATAAAATCATTTGACCAATTAGCAAATAATGCTTGCATTAAAATATAATGCCCATTTATTTTCCTTAAAATCATTTGGATCAAGAGAAACCCAAGTTGGCTAATTAGAAGTGTTGTGATTCAATAACTTCATATGTTCTTGCTTGTTTGTTGTATGGACATCTAAGGGATGCCCTCGAACGTCCATGTACGATTCTTGGACGTCCATATAATGACTATGCAAAAACATATAAAGTTACTTGAATCACCACACAACCAATTACTAAACTTGGTTTTGTCTTCATGATGATACAAATAAGACATCAATACAATTAAGTACAATTAATTTAATAAAAAAAATAAAATAATACCATTAAGCCACATAGTTAAAGATGTGGACCTGGAACAACAGAATCCTGCATAATAAGTGTAATTTTATTTCATAAAAAGCTCACATAGTTAGAATAATGTTTGAAAATCTACTCATCTACTTCTCTGGAGTAGTGGTAAAATCCATAAATGTATCTTGTGTGCTTCCCCTTCTGTTATTGCCACTTCTACCTCTGGCCCTGCCACTTGTCTTACCAAAGGCTATGCGTCATGGTCCTACTTTCAAGACACTTAAGACAAACCGTGCGACATCCGTTGTTAGGGGGAACAACGAGTCAGCCTATGAAGTGTGCCAATGACACCAATTGCCCACGACGTTAGAGCGAGCTTTGTGTCTAACGAACAAGCAGTAAGTGAGCGAGATTAATTGAAAAGAGCGTCATTGAGCATAGTGAGCATAGTTTGAATGTAAAAAGCCTTATCATTGATTGTCAGCAAATTACATTGGGTAGGGGGTCTACATGCAGTCATGCCTCTCCCCCTAAAGAGCAATCCGCTCCATCTCCACTATGGCATGAATGAACATGCAAAGGTGGCGAGGAGTCACTTGCTAAAAATAGAAATTAAAAATTAAAAAGGAGCTACTAAGAATAGAAGGAATCTATTCTAGCAGCATGAGCGGCCATGGACAACATGTCTTGGACAAGCCCGGATTCTTACATTCTCCTCCAACTGAGCTGTTGATGCCCTTGTCAACTTATCTTCTACTTGAATTCTTCGATCTTCTAAGCGGCATTCTCCAAGTCTTCTTCTTTCTCCCATGTCACTTCATCATCTCCACATCCTTTCCATTTGACAAGGTACTCTGTACATAGGCGGCGGTTTATCTTGACACTTCGATATGCCAAAATTTCTTCCACTTCATCTGGATGCTTTGATCTGCTAAGGATGATCTCTGGTTTAGTGATGTTGTTCCTCATCTGATCTTCATCATCGGGATGGTACGGCTTCAGGTTACTAACGTGGATTACCGAGTGGATTTGGAGCCATGTAGGTAAATTGACTCTGTATGATGCTCGTCCGATCCTTTCAATGACTTCGACTGGACCTTCATATTTTTGGACAAGTCGTTTGTCTCTCGTGCCTCTGAATCGGAGTTATTTGGGCAATAGCTTCACCAACACCAGGTTCCCAGCTTTGAACTCTAATGGGCATCGCTTCAAGTCTGCCCACTTCTTCTTATGTTTGGAGGCTCGTTCCAGATAGGCTCAAGCTATCTCGGTGTTTTGCTTCCATTCATTTGAGAAATTATAGGCTTTTGGGCATTTGCCTGAGTACGGATGATGAATTGTGTGTGACATGGTTGGTTTCCTTCCGCAGACTATTTCAAATGGGCTCATTCCAGTCGCGAAACTTTTTTGGCTGTTAAAGCAGAATTGTGCTGCATCGAGTAAACTAGGCCAATTCTTCTGATTGATGTTGATTAAGTGTCGTAAATATTCCTCCAATAAACTGTTGAAACGTTCTGTTTGGCCGTTAGTTTGTGGGTGATAGCTGGAAGAAATATTTAGGCTTGAACCCAGCAACTTGAATAATTCTACCCAGAAGGCTCCTGTTAATCTAGTGTCTCGGTCACTGATAATGCTTGAGGTATTCCCCATAACTTCACCACATTCTTGAAGAATATTTGTGTCGTTGTCTCTGCAGAGCAATATTTTGGGGCAGCTATGAACGTAGATACTCAAAGAAGTGGTCAATTATCACAAGATCGCTTGAAAGTCTTTTGAAGATGGCAGATTTGTTATGAAATCAAGGGATATACTTTCCCAGGGCCTTGTCGGCACCAGTAATGGCTTCAGCAAACCAGCTACTTTGTCTCACTCAGTCTTGTCTTATTGACACACCAAACAAGTTTTGGTGTATTGCATAACGTCTTCTTTCATCTTCGGCCAAAAGTATCCTCTTTTTAGAAGGGCATAAGTCCTTTTCCATCTGGCATGTCCTGTCCATAGGGTGTCGTGGCATTCCCGTAATAAAGAATGTCGCAACTCACTACTTCTAGGAACATAGAGATTATTTCCTTTAGTTAACAACAAGCCATCTTTCATCTAGAATTGTCGGGTCTTCTTTTCCTTTACCAGTTGTATGACGGCTCGAACAGCAGGGTCATCTTGTAAGCAATCTCGAATACGATCTCTCATAGATCCAATAATTCTCCTTGCTTGGAGTTGAGCTAAATAGCAAAGACTGGCACACTCTGCTTTTCAACTGAGGGCGTCAGCTGCCCAATTCGATTGGCCCTACTTATGCTCAAAATGGAAATCGAATTCTGAGATAAGTTCATGCCAACGCTCTTGTTTGGAGGTCAGTTTTGGTTGCTCAAAGAAATGACAGATTGCATTGTTGTTGGTTTTTACTATAAACTTTGATCCAAGCAGGTATTGTCTCCATACCCAAAGGCAGTGTACTACAGCCAACATTTCTTTCTCTGATGCTATGTACCTTCTTTCAGCTTCTTTTAACTTGCGGATTTCATAAGCAATAGGATGACCATTTTGTAGTAAGACTCCTCCGAGTGCAAAGTCAGATGCGTCAGTTTCGACTTCAAATGGCAAAGTCACATCCGCTAGAGCCAGAACTGAATTTTGCATCATAGCTTCTTTTAAATTAGCAAAGGCTATCTGAAATTCTTGATTCCACTCCCAAGGGACTCCCTTAATTAACAGTTCATTGAGAGGTGCTGCCTTCTTGGAGAATCCTTCCACAAATCGCCTATAATAATTTCCGAGACCTAGAAAGGAATGCAATTCTGTAACAGAAATGGGGTTCCTCCATTCTTGGATTGCCTTGACCTTATCAACATCCATGCAAAGCTGACCTTGTTCCGTAATGTCGCCAATGAATCCAATACTTTTCTGAGCAAATGAGCACTTTTCCCTCTTTACGTACAATTGATTCTGCCTCAGCTTCTCGAAAACTAGACGAAGATGAACTTGATGCTCTTCAATACTCTCGCTATAGATTACAATGTCGTCCAAGTATACCACTACAAACTTATCAAGGAATTCATGGAATACTTGGTTCATTAGAGTGCAAAAAGTTGTAGGAGCATTTGTTAATCCAAAGGGCATCACCACGAATTCAAAAGCTCCACATTTGGTCACATAAGTTGTCTTTTGCTCATCACCTTCTACAATCCTAACTTGATAATAGCCCGAACGCAACTCGAGCTTCGTGAAGTATTTTGCCTTGTACAATTGATGAAAAAGATCTATGATGAGTGGGATGGGATACTTGTTCCGAACAGTGACTTTGTTTAGGGCCCGATAGTCAATACACAAGCGTAAGCTACCGTCCTTCTTCTTTTGGAACAACACAGTTGCTCCAAATGGCGCTTTTGCAGGTCTGATGAACCCTGCTTCAAGTAATTTATCTAATTGTTTTCTCAACTTGGCCAATTCTGGTGGAGCTATTCGATAGGGTGCCTTGGTAGGGGATTTAGTTCCTGGAGTGAGCTCAATCTGATGATCGATGTTCCTGCGTGGAGGTAGTGATTTTGGTAAACATTGGGGTATAGTACTCTTCTATTCTTCAAGTACTTTCATAATTTCATATGACACTATTTCTTCTCTGCCTTCATCCATGATCGAAGGAACAAGGATATATGTGGGCTCTTGATTCTTCAATCCATTTTTAAATTGTATTGCAGAGATCATCTTTATGTTGCTAGCACTTGGTTGCTTGAGGATAGCGAGAACTACTGTTGGGTTGTTCCTAGTAATTAACATGCACTTAGCCAATGGGATGGGGATGACTTTGTGTTCCATCAAGAATTCCATTCCTAATATAGTATCAAAATCATTCATTTGTGCCACAATAAAGTCAATTGGTCTCGTCCACGTGTTGAGTTTTACCTGAGCTCTTTTTACCACCCCAACTATGGCATTGCTTTTGCATTTACCGTTTGCATCCTACCAGCATTCTTTTCCAACTTTAGGCCTAAGTGGCAAGCTTCCTTTTCCGTGAAAAAATTATGTGTGGCTCCTGAGTCAATCATAGTGCTTTTGACAGCTCTATTATTGACAAGGCTTTCCACACACATGAGGCCTTTATCTGGGGTCCTTTTCAACTCTACCATCTGTTGTTAAACTGCTGATAAGAAGGTCATTGTCTCTACTTCGGCTACTTCCACAGGCTCTTCTTCGGCAACCCCTTCAACTGGGTTGTCGTTATGGATCGAAGCTTGTAATGTAGTAAATGTTGACCTATGAGGGCATTCTGCAACTTGGTGTGGTCCCTTGCATAAGAAGAAGGACATAGGTCTATTCGGTGGTCATGAATTACTAGCCCCTTTCCATGTCTACTGGTTTTCTCTTTGGACAAATGGCTTTCTTTCAGTAGTGCCTGTAGTTGGCTTCGAGCCTCTTGTATTGCTTGAGGTGCTCGGACTATTCTTCTTCTGGCCAGGATTTTCGTTGGTATAATCAAACAATCTTTCAGCTGCAGCGAGAGCACTCGAGAGGGTCTGTACCCTCTATTCATATAACTTGTTCTAGCCCAAGGTTTCAATCCCACAATGAAGGTGAAGATCTTGTATTTTTCTGACATGTCTCGAATATTCAGCATGAGGCCCGAGAATGTCTTAATGAATTAGTGAATGCTGCTAGTTTGTTTTAGTTATCGTAATGAACGACGTGCATTGAACTCAACATTTTCAGGGAAGAATTGATCCTTCAACTGTTTTTTGAGCTTTTCCCAAGTATCGATGACACAATCACCATTGCAAATGTCATTATATTTTGACCTCCACCAGAGTTTTGCATCTTCAGTAAGATGCATCGTGGTCAAGGTCACCTTCGACTCTTCATCAGTTTTAGCTGCTTTGAAGTATTGTTCCATGTCAAAGATGAAATTTTCAATTTCCTTGGCATCGCGGGCGCCCCCAAATGATTTTGGCTCGGGGATTTTCACCCGGCTACGTTCAATCGAGCTTGAAGCTTGCTCTTGGTTTCCCTTAGCTCTTATAGTGAATTCAATTTGATGTTCATTTTGGCAATCTCAGCTTTGAGGGAATCAAACATCACTTTGAAGTCTTTCGTTAGAACAGTCAGGGTGCTTGATAGTTGAGTATGAGCATGGTCGATCTCCTCGACGCGCTCCAGGACCCCAACCATAGCACTCGTGCAACTTTCTCCACTATCTACCCCTTTTCCCTTTTCTCTTCGGGACTCGAGGTTCTGCACTCGATCTAGCAGCTCTTGGATAGGGATGGAGTCTATCCTGTTGTGGATAGCAGCAATCTCATTAGAAAATTCAGCCATTTCCTTCATTTGTTCCTCCAGGAAATGAACGTTATCAGGTATCTCTTGGAGGTACTTCATCTCCTCTTCCAACCCGATTAGCCATTCGAGTTGGTCCATTGACGAGCTCTCTTTCTCCGACGGATTCTTTTTCGGCATGGTTTCTTGCGATTTGAGCCAACTAGGCTCTGATACCAACTGTCACAGTCTTACTTTCAAGAGACTTAAGACGGACAGTGCGGCACCCGTTGTTAGGGGGAACAACGAGTCAGCTTACCAAGTATGCCAACAACACCAATTGTCCACGACGTTAGAGCGAGCTTTGTCTCTAATGAGCGAGAAGTAAGTGAGGGTGATTAATCGAAAAGTGCGTCATTGAGCATAGTGAGAATAGTTTGAATGTAAAAAGCCTTATTATTGATTGTCAGCAAATTACATTGGGTAGGGGGTCTACGTGCAGTCATGCCTCTCCCCCTAAAGAGCAATCTGCTCCATCTCCACTCTAGCAGGAATGAACATGCAAAAGAGGCGAGGAGTCACTTACTAAAAATAGAAATTAAAAAATAAAAAGGAGCTGCTAAGAATAGAAGGAATCTATTCTAGCAGCATGGACGGCCATGGACAACATGTCTTGGACAAGCTCGGATTCTTACACTATGCCTTCACCCTGATAAGTGCAAGCGTTGTGTCCCACACCCTAATACTGGCTATATGTTATTGTGATATCTCTTTTGCTCAGGACTGTCAGTGTAACAACAAAAAATTTAGAGTTTCAAAAATGTCTGTGTGACATTTTACGTTGCAATTTAGAAATTTATATTCTCAAGTTTTAAATTTATATTTTTACGAAAATATGAAATTAATTAAGTATGTTTTAGAATTAAGAAAAGTTCAATGTGGAATCTTGAAGGTTAAGTGACATAATGAAGAGTATCTACGAAAGGAAAAGTGTACACATGATGACATGTCTGTGAAATAGAATGTGTTTGCAAGAGAGTTGGTGTTTGCGGAAGGTAATGTATCCACAGGATGAGATGTCTGTAGAAGTGTTTGTGTCTATAATGGAAGTGTTGGTATCCGTGAATATTTGGTTTAAGAAGGATATGTGGCCACACATGGGTGTTGTTTGCAGAGTGAGCAAATATCTGCAGTGGAAGTGTTGGTGTCTGCATATGTGAGGTGGAATCCACGAAGTGAGATACGTGGTGAATTGTGATTTGCTGACAATGTAAGCAGATATTTGTAGAATAAGCATTGGTGTCCACAGAAGCATCGGTGGAATCCGTGAAGGGACAAATGTGGCAGATTGTGATTTGTTGATGATGTAAGCAAATATTTGAAGCAGAAGTGTTGGTGTCCACAGAAGCATTGGTGGCTATGGATGTGAGGTGGAATCCGTGAAGTGAAGTACGTGGTGGATTGTGATTGGCAAACGATGTAAGAGGATATTTGCTACAAAAGCATTGATCTTCATAGAAGTGTTGATGTTTGTGAATGTGAGGTGGAATCCGTGAAGTGAGGTACGTGTCAGATTGTGATTGATAGACAATGTAAGCAGATATCTGCAACAGAAGTTGTAATAGCCCATGGCATAAAACTCTTTTTCATGTCTTTTTTTTTAAATACATTATATATCAATTCATAAAAATAATATCTTTAAACAATAAAACGGAAGACTTAAAAGCAATATTATTGAAAAATCTGAATGTACTCAAATCCATCGTAAAAATAAATATAAATATTTAAACTTAAATTCAACTAATCAAAAACAAAATAAAAAGCCTTTCGTTTTCTTCAAATTCTCACCCGCGGGTCAATTTTGCCTCAACAACGCTTTAGCTTCACCCATGAGAGTTCTTCTTCAACTGTAACTTTACTTGTTCCTTTCATCATGTTCCTTAATGAATTCATCATTACCTACATCACAAAGTTCACCTATGAGCCTAACACTCAGTAAGAGATGCATATGAGACATGATTATGAGATGCAATTCGTACAAACCGTATCTTTGTCAATCAACGTTCTTTCCTTTTTCTTTCACTTAACAGTCTATTCGTTGTGGGTAATTCAATCTAAGGGAGATAGTGACACTATTTGATCCACCTTGTATGGTTCGTCCACAATAGCTGTTTACGTATATTTATTAGTCTTTCATTCTTTCTTATCTTTCTTAATGAAAACATTTTTCATGATGCATGAAACAAATACTTGACACATAATAACAATCTATCATACATGAACATATCACTAAATATATCCTCTTCAACGTCTCAATAGGAATAGTAAATAAATAATAATCATATCCTCAATCAACAGCCTGTAGGTATCATATCATATCATCATCATGGACAAAGTAAAAACATGTCGATCAACGTTCAATAGAAATTATATCCTCAATTAATATCACAATGTGAACAGTAAATAATAAACAATCCAATAGAAATCATATCTTCAATTAGCAGCCTGTAGACATCATAAACAAAATATCATCAAAATACTATCCTACCCTAGCACTTTGTGATGTATCTAAAGGCCAAACACAAGTAAACATCATTTACCTAGAGTCTTTAAGGAAGTCTGACAATCCAAATCTTCTCTAACACATTTACTTCCCTTAAAATAAAGAGAACCAGGATAATCATAAAGAAAAGATGAACTTTATAAGCTAAACAATTTCAAGGACCGCTTTATCACCTATACCATCATCCATCAAACACAAACGTTCAGAGAGCTTAAGAGAGAATCCCCCTGCGAGATTGAGAGAAAAGTCTTCTTGACCTCACGACTCTAGGGTGATAAGGGTTTCGATCCCAACGTTCGTATTTATAGACCGTCTAGCTAAGAATCTTGCAAAAGAAAATCTCACAGAAAACGTATCTTAAGTTTATCCTTTCCTAACTGTCTAAGAATCAAGTTGCAGCTTGTGATCTAGAAAACAAACTCATTTAAACCTGTCTGCAGTAGCCCAAATGTGTAAGCTACCGCTGTGTTGTTCGCTTCATTTATTTTTCCCAATGGTAATTTGCCACGTAATCCTTTATTCTTATATTCACAGTCGTCAACATTACTGCAGTCATAAATCTTTCTGCAGAAGCCAACGCTTCCATAGGTTCTTCATTCTATGTACCTTTCCTCACTTCAACGATGACGTTTCACTCTGTCTTATTATTTTATGCAGACATCTCCCTATTTGTGAAAGAGTATGCTTTCACACCTCCACTATTCACCGCAATTCTCAACATGAAATGACGATGTTCATCCTCTAACTTATCCGCTGTGGATACGTTTCCTTCCACGGACACTCATTTTTCCACGGATACCTCATTCAAATGCAGACATTTTCCTTCATCACTTATCTACCTTCTTTGCCGTAGATGCATTTAGTTTCGCAGATACGCTTCTTTAACATAAAATGATGACGTTTGCTTTTATTTCACTTAACTCTTTCCGCATGACATCCTTCTTTTCTATGAGAAATCTTTTCTTTCCATGGAAACATCTTTCCATAAATTAGACAGTTCACGTTTCATCCTTTAATTTGATCTAACAATCCTCCTTTCACTCGCACCCTTGCAGCATCATTTCTTTCTATGAAAGCATTTTTCCTTTCTGTGAATCCTTTAGCTAAACAACAATGGTGCGATATCTTTCCTTTCCACGTAAGCATCTTTTTATTTTTTCTTCTTCCACATTTTTATCCATCTTTGATCCCAGCCATTCCTTTACCTTATCTAATGATTGTTGTTTCATATGTTCATCCATTAAACACTCCTTCATCAAAATGACATTGTCTCATTCGTGGATACACCCACATCTGTGGACTTATGCATTGCTAGACAATAACTTTTCGCTACATATACAATCCTTTGTGGATAATTCACTTATTGGTTGGCATGTCGATAAATGGGTATCCGCGGAGGCATACATGTCAACAGAAATGAATGTGTCTGCGGATAGTTATTTATCTGCATGCCTACCAATATATGACCATCATTTTTCCCATTCGATGCCCAATATTTCGTCATCCTAAAAATAACATGCGTTGCCTGTGACTTTAGATCACCTATCTCTTCATCCTAACTGTTCGATCCAATGATGGATGTCCCTTATTTTGGCAAACGTCCACTACCTTCATCTAACAATCTACCATTCTCTAGATCCTATCATCTAATGGTTCACCTTGTCTTCATTTCCTTATGCGGACAAATCACCTCCGTAGACTCAAACCTTTTTCTTTCTTATTTCCTATCTGTGCCCAGTTTTCTAACTCCTTAATTAATTCATTAAATATTATATTTTATTAAAACATCATTCACACGAGCTTTTTCCTTATTCCGTATCCAATTTAAAATTCTCATAAAATATAATCCCTTCAAATATTGTAACTTGCTTAATAAATTTTAAACTTTATTATGTCATTAATCTTCACTACATACTATCTGTATTTCCTATTGTGACATTAGTACTCCAATAATATTCTAAAATGCCACATCACCTGTGAAAATATTCCTAAAATTTTTTAGACTGTTATAGAAGTATTGGCGTCCGCAGATGTGAGGTGAAATCTCGGAAAGATTTCTGGATGTGGTGGATTGTGATTGGTAGACAAGGTGAGAGGATATCTACAGTGGAAGCGTTGATGTCTGCAGATGAGGTGAAATCTGTGGATGTGAGGTGGAATCCGTAGAATGAGGTTTGTTCACGGAAAGACATGTGAACGTGGCACTTTGTTATTGGCGGACAAGGTGGGTGAATATCCGCAGTGGAAGCATTAGTGTCTTTGGGCGAGGTGGAATCTACAAAATGAGCTTTGTTTACGAAAAGACATATGAATGTGCGGATTATTATTGGCTGACAAGGTGAGTGGATATTCGCAGCGGAAGCATTGGTATTTGTGGAATGAGGTTTGTCAACAAAAAGATATGTGAATGTAGCAGATGGTAATTGGTGGACAATGTGAACGAGGTAGATATTTGCAACGAAAGTGCACGCTTCCACGGCAAGAAGCACAGATGCCCACAAAAACTATAAGGGATAGTTCGGAACACATTTGTCCACTGATTTTTTGGATTCTAAATATATTTTTGAACTTTGAATATATTTTTGGACTACTAAAAAGGAAGGTTGCTAATTTATTAAAAGGAAGGAAGAGACAAAACTCTAATCATTCATGCATTAGGAGCCGCAAAGTTTATATTTTTCTATTAAATTCTCAAGAGGAAAACAAAACGTGCTATTAAGGATGTGGACTAGAAGTTGACTTGAAGCAAGGAATACCATCCTAAGTGATTAAACATATGTTAAGGCCATGATATAAGTGATGTCTGCATGTGTTTAGTCTTCTGGCTTACATAACAAAGTGCTAGGGTATTCATTGTTGGGATCATTGTCTTGCTTGAGATGCCCTACGGCTGTGAATTGAGGATGTGTTATGTGATATTTATATTATGTTTATCGTATGTTGATGATAATATTACGTAAGTGATATTTGCATGTCTTTGACCGCTGACCTACATCACAAAGTGCTGAGGTTTTTACTTGTGTTTCTGTTTTGTTTGACGTTGATTGATGATGTGTTACTCTGATATTAGATGTTGATCAATGATGTGTTACTATTTTGATTGTTGGGATTTTTGATTGTTGCCTTGATTTCTTTGATTAGATATATGTGATGACAGAATATCGTAATGACTTTGGAGACATATGGTTATTTTGTTTTGCATGTGATAGTAGATTGGACTGATATTAGTGTATTACGATTCATATGATATGGTCATGTGCATTACATGCATCATGAAAACGTATTTATTTTAAGAACCAAAAATGATTTTCAAGCATATGTTTTAATGTAAGGAAGATCGAAGATGAAATGAAATATACATGAGAGACTTTGGCGATTCGGCACTAATGATTTTAGGTTCTGGTGAATGAATAGTTTAAGGCTTTGGTGGGTTTGTCCCCCAATGATTGGAGGCTTTGTTGTTGTATCCCAATGTTAATGAAAGAATAGAATGGAAAAAAAGAATAAAAGAAAGAAAAGAAAAGAAAGAAAAAAGTTTGAAAATACGTGTTTTTACAAATTGCATCTCATGCTCATGATTTTATATGTATCTCTTACTAAGCTTTAGGCTCATAGATGAACTTTGTGTTATTGGTGAAGATATTTTTGATGATATGCTTGATGAAGAAAATGTGTGAAGAATGCATTTGAAGGAGTACTCTTATGGGTGTAATTGCGGCATTGTTAGAGCGATATTGACCCGTAGGTGAAGGCTTGAGAAAAATGATTTGATATGAAATTTTTTTTTATTAAATTATGTCTTCAAATGTTTTGATTTAAGTTAAGATGTTTTTACTAGGTTTTATACTTATTTTATATTAGGTTTTAACTACGTTTGAGTTTTAACTTAGACTTTTTATTAAAGACTTCTGCTATTTATTTTTCAAAAACAAGATTCAATTTCATTTATTTATAAATTGATTTTCAAATATATGAATTAATTGAAAATAAATGACATGAAAAAGGATTTACGCTACGAGGCATTACAGTCTGACTATAGGGCTCATCAACATCTCTCACTCTTCGTTTTTGAGGCCTCCCTAGTCGTCTATTTATTAGCGGTGGCATAATTGGATATTGATCAATTTCAAGCCAACGTTGGCCACTGATGGGCTAGACAAAGTGAGAGTACATCCTTATTTATGTTTCCTGGTGATACCACATATGAACGTAATGCTCAAATGACCTCCTCATAAAACACATACACAGAATTGGATGCACACTCGAGATTTCAGTAAGCTCCCACGTATAACAATTACAAATATGTCTATCCAAATTGACCAAATATTGTTCGTTATCATTACTGAGATCAAACCAACTATCTTATGCAAATGTTGGACACCAATTTCGAGCCACATCTTGTAGCTTGGCAAACTTATTCTTGATCTAGGACATGATAGGTTCGTCTCCTTAGCCATCTTTTGACGTTTCTTAACAATTCTACACATGATGCTCTTTCTTATAATCTCGAATATAGTCAGAATCGGTTTGTCCCAAGTTGGTAGGATGCAAGCATTGAAGGGCTCACTCAAATTGTTGAAGCTTTTGTCACATTTTGGGATCGAAAAAAAGCATGTTTCGACCAAAATCTCGAGTTGATGTTCCACAGATATGTGAGTGTTGTCTGGTCAACCAAAAATAATTTTTTCATCTATCTCATAAAGTGCACTGATGTTGTGGCCCTAAATGCATTTCACATTGTGTCCTTATACAACTTGCCTTGAAATTATTTTTTGAAATTGACATACAAGTGTCTGAGGTTGAAGCGATGCTCAGCTGACAGTGCAAACTCTTCGATAACAGACACCAACCTCTACAAAAATAATAAGGTGTAATAAGATAACTGTTCTCATACAATGCATAACACAAACAAACATTAGAAAGCCAATGCACCATACTTTTTGTTGGTTGGAAACAAATGTTCATCCCCTACCCAAATCATTATCTATATCCATCAACAACAATTGTAGAAACTAGAACCATGAGTCTCTGCATTCTGCTTCAACCACTACTATGACATGTAGATAAATTCCATCATTGCCATTAATGCTAATGGCTATGAGCAACTAGTCTGGGCATGAGCCCTTTAAGTGACAGTCATCCAAGCAAATGACAAGTCTACCACACTCTAGCATATCTCTCTTGCCCGCAGCCAAACACATATACATCCTTTGAACTATTAAATAAGGCGTAAGATCATTCCTATCTACACTAACAATCAATGTGCTACTAAGATTGGGTTGTCATCCCATTTGTTCAGTTTATGGGCTTCATTTCTTGCCGTTTTGGCAAGACTCGAGGTAATGTTAACATTAAAATCCTTCCTGACTCTCTCCATGATGGAAGGAACATCTCGAGTGGCTTGACTTTTGAACCTATATTGGTTTGTCACCCATTTGATAGAAGTATGTCTGATTTTCATCTGTTATGAACAGGTGTGAACCTTATGGCTCTTTATTTGAAATGTAAGTTCACCGTGCATTTTTGAAGTGTGAATCCACTAATTGCATCATTCCTTGCATACGGCCGTCAAGTAATTGGATTAACTTTTGACAAACTTTATCTTATACCCATTTTTCAACGCCTAATCCACAACTTCTTCTCTAACTGGTTCAATGAATTATACTTCTTCCCCAAACAAAGACTCAAGAAAGAACATTCTTGTTGAGGAGACCAACTCTCCTCCTATCATCATCTTCTGAGTCGCATAATGTATGAAACTCATCGTCTAGAGATGCAAATACATCTCTATAACAGCTTCATGATCGGACACATGAAAGTCATTGGCCTAAAATGCCGAAATAGGCTCCACCTCCATTCTGCAGTTAATAGATCCTTGATCATTGGATTATTGATTGTTGGTTCCTCTCCTCGACGTCATTTGATGTGCAATACTCAAATACTTGATTTCTGCTACTCTTGCGCTCTTGAATGGTGTTTAGGGATTTAGGGGCGTAGAGGATTTAGGGTTCGCACAGAAATTACCGTTGGACGTCCACTTTCAAGTTTCAACTTATATAGATGAAGTTGAAAGAACATCTGTTCTATGTGTAGACGTTCGCATTTATACAAAAATGCATGAAATTATATATTTGAAAGTGTAGACGTTATTCTTATTAACGTTTATAGATTAACAGACGTCCTTCCCAGAAAGTGGATGCCCGATCATTTTAGTAAGGACATATGCTTTTTTGTAAATTTGTAGACGCAGACGTCCACCATATAAGTACTGACGTTCTCCTTCATGAAAATGGGTATAATTGGACTTCTGTGGGTGGCGCAGACGTCTGGAAGATGTCTTTTAACAGAAAACACGACTGCAAGGTTTGCATCGTTAATTTATCATAGTTTAAAGTTTTATTTATTAACAAAGTTAGTTTAACATTTGACTCATCACTGACCACATAGTTCAATATTTTTTTTTATCAATTGCCATTTTAAATGTTATGGAACCATTTAAAAAAAACAAATAAATGCTGTTACATTTTCATTTTCCTCGTAATTTAAATAATTGAATGAAAATATACTCTATTAATAATAATTTAAAATATAGTTATTTTACATGGACATTCTAATTTTATATTATGTTAAGTTATTCTCACATTATTATTCTTTGATATAAGTGATATATCATTTTAAATATTTATAACTTATTATTACTATGAAATGAATTATATATTATAAGATGATTAAAAAATACAAATGACATTATTATTTAAAATAATATTAATATTTTTATTACTAGAATTTGGAAAATAAAGCAATTTTATGGGTAGTGTTGACATATCTTGTCTGCCACCTTTTAATGGATTGAAAAGGGTCACCCACAAATCACAAATGTTATAATTAATGTCAAGAACTTGGTAACTAAACTAATGAAAACAAATACAGAGTCCTTAAATACACACTTTAATTTTATGATCTAATGTTGTATTATAGAACATTTAGCATATGTTGTTTATTTATGGACATACTTGGTTTTGGCTCAGCTTTTATTTGGTGTTTCCTCCACTTTGACTTAATTTAATTTTGTAAGACAAATCAATTTCTCTGGGGAGATGTAAATGAAACATATACAAATAGTTCTCACAAACATTTCTTGGAATCCTTATTTGTTATATTAAATTATTTAATTAAAATGAATAAAACTAAAGCAGATATTGTGATGTGATTCGGCAAATAGCAGCCACAAAAGAAGATATTTTTCATTGATCGATTGGGCAAGCTTCCATTTCTATTGAATAATATTGGACGGCCCAGATTTGTCTGCTTTTAAAACATCGCTTTTCTGTTGGGGGCCCCACTGGCAAACCCTGCTTATGTGGCAGGAGCCAGGATTTAAGTCTTTTGCTATCTGAAATAGACACACGTGTGGGGACATTCCACGTGGGTACGGCGTGCGTGGGGGCGTTGCCAGGTCTTTTGCCGCATTGGTAAAATGTCGAAGAAGAATTGAGGAATCAGCCAATCAAATGCTTCCATCTGCTCTTCGTTTTCAGTATTTTAATAAATTTAACTATTAATTTACACTAATTAACGAAAATTTAACAATTTTAAATTATTTACGAAATTTCATTAGTTTACTATCAAATTCATCCCTTATTATTTCATTACTACTTTTTCAACTTTCTTTATCACATTTTCTATTATATTTATTGAATTTCTTTTTTAATGTTCCTCTTAATTAATATTTGGACTATTTTAAAGGATTTTTTAAAAAAAAATTTACAAATTAATCTTTGCATGAGGATTTGCATGTATATCGTATAATGACACAAATATGCAATATTAAGTGAAAAGTTTAAGGAGTAAATTTTTTTACTAGAACTATTTCATATACGAGTTTATTGTGAAAAAAACGATATCTACTACGTAAACAAATTAAAATTTTTTACGAAAAATATGATAGTGATATTTGTTATATTTTTTTCCTACGTTTTAATATTTTATTTATTAACAAAAATTGTTTGGTGGTTATCTTGTCGTTGAATCCATAATTTAGTGATTATTTTGTTAATTATCCTAAAATAATTTGAAAACTATAATATAATTAAATCAATGGTACTCCCTACCTCGAAGAGATGCGTCTACAGGCACAGAACAAAAAAGGAAGTACCTTGGGTAAGATATTTACTTAATACAACACAAATTTGGGAAAAGAAATTAATTATATAATATGAGTAATACTCTTGAACTGGTGAGCTGTCGCAGCATTGTGAAACATCATATCTAGTAGTTTCTATAAATTTTATGGATTTTGTTTTTTATAAGTGGATTTGATGCCAATTGCGTAGTAGGACCCTAGATAAAGCTCGATCATCCTCATAAGGGACCTCCAACTTGCGCTCGAACACTAGCTTTTTATTAGAGTAGCTGAAAATTGGGAGTCCAAATCATTAGAAACTCCATTTTTATAATTGAACAAGTTGGTCACATTCTTTCTAAAGCCTTTTTGTGAGATTGCTTACTTAGAAAAAAAGAAATTAACAAAATAAATCATAAACTATTAGATCAACGATAAGTTAAATCTTAAAGTAATTTTATGAAAAACTAAAATATCGAAGTATGAAGAAGACAAACCGTCTTGTCACGTTTCTTGTAGAAAAAATACAGAGGCAAAAAAATGCAGACGAAAACAAACATTGAATGATCAACCACAGACATCCTTTAACAACGAAGGACGTCCAAGGCTGATCCACGTGGAGGGGCATCCAATAATCAGCTTTGGGGCCATCGTAAGGCCGAGTGACAACCAAAGGACATCCTTGTTGGTTGTTAGATGAAGAGATGAACATCCTGGAATGAGGATGGATATTTAGGATGGGAGGAGAAGCGCTAGTGGATGAAGGTTTGTGCTAGTTGTATGAAGAGATGTACGTCTTGCAATGAAAATGGACAACAAGGATTGACGATGGACATCTTCCAAAGGTGCTGGTAGATGAAGATTTTGTTTGTTGGATGAAGAGACAGACGTACTTAAATGAGGATGGATGGTCAGGATGGAGGATGGAGGATGGACATCCCCCAAAGGCGCTAGCAGATGATAGTTTCTGCCCGTTGGATGAAGGGACAGATGTCCTTCAATGAGGATAGACGACTAAGACCGAGGATGGACATCCTCCAAAGTCACTAGCGGATGAAAGCTTCTGCCCGTTGGATGAAGGGACAAACATCTTTCAATGAGGATGGACGACTAGGATAAGGCATTGGCAGATGAAGGTTTGTTCCAGACGTCCTTGAATGAGGATGGATGGTCAGGATGGAGGATGGACATCCTCCAAAGGCGCTAGCAGATGAAGGTTTCTGCCTGTTGGATGAAGGGACAGACGTCCTTGAATGAGGATGGATTGTCAGGATGGAGGATGGACATCCTCCAAAAGAGCTAGCAGATGAAGGTTTCTGCTCATTGGATGAATGGACAAACATCCTGCAATGAGGACGGACATTTAGGATGAGAGGAGAGGCGCTGGCGAATGAAGGTTTGTGCCAGTTGTATGAAGGGATGCAATGAAAATGGACAACAAGGATTGAGGATGGACATCCTCTAAAGGTCCTGGTAGATGAAGATTTCTGTTCGTTGGATGAAGGGATAGAGGTCCTTGAATAAGGATGGATGGTCAAGATGGAGGATGGACATCCTCCAAAGGCGCTAGCAGATGAAGGTTTCTGCTCGTTGGATGAAGGGATGGGCGTCCTTCAATGTGGATAGATAACTAAGATGGAGAATGTACATCCTCCAAAGGCGCTGGTGGATGAAGGCTTATGCTTGTTGGATGAAGGGACAAACGTCTTTCAATGAGGATGGACGACCAGGATAAGGCATTAGTAGATGTTATGTTAATGGGGGTCACGTGCAAGACATACACTATTTTAAATGGGAGTAAAGTCATAGAAGAAAGTTGTTGGCATTTGATGAAGGAGTTAGACGTCCTTTAGAGCTAGGGGACATTCGTCGCTGAAAATGGACGTTCAAGATGGGATTATTGAAAGACAACGTTGTTTAGCATCGAAGGACATCCGCGGATGCTAGGGGACATTTGTCATGACTCGACTCCCAATCCCCTCAAGAACTGTGCCTTGAACCGGATTCTCCTCCAAGAGAAAGATTGCACAACTCTCCCATCTCGCAAACTCACACACAATACTATGCGCTCGCATAAAAATAAAATTGCCCCAAACAGGGAAGTTGTACATCACTATTTGTTTACAAAACTATATTCAAATTTCTTTTACAAATATGGGCTGAATTAAAACTAAATACATCAAAATATAAACTCAAATTCACACTCTGATCTATGTTGTGCAAACCATCAATCTAATTGATCTTTACCTTTCCAACCTTGAGCTGCTACTACCTGTTTGTGAAAAACATCAACATAAAGAACCGTGAGCTTTATGAGCTCAGTAAGAATCCTAATCTAAGGATCCAATAAACTATACCAATATCATAACTAACTATGTACTAAGCCCAACATGATTAGTCCTCATATCTATAACTTTCAACATATAACTTTTGATCAACTCTCATGATCACACATCCCAGAATCTACATTTTATCTAGGTATTTAGATATTTCTAATTAATATCTCAATTATGTGCTACACTTCTTTATGTAAGAAGTGTTTAGTGCCCATATAATAATGTTTAGGCTTATGATTTAGATAATCATAGCTTATTTTTCCCAATTCTCATGTGCAATTACTCTTTATGCACATACAATCCTCATATGTGTTTATATGTGATTACATTGATCATCTAATTCATGTCCTATCCCAAATAAGCACCACCACTCCATGGATTATAAACTCCATATAATTCATTCTTATGTGCTATTTTATTTTAGCACCTTTAAACTTAATAGAATATTTAATTCTATAATTTCTTTTCATTTTCCCATTTGATTACTCATGTTATGGATAACTTTTTATTTTGGTCTATCTGTCACCATTCTCAGCTAGACATTTCCAATTAATATCTAATTTTCTAAACCATCTCTCATATACTTCTATGGTTTCTTTATTACTATAATTAGACACTCCTAATGTATCTATTCTCAAGCTATCTAGACATTTATAAGTCATGTCTATCTCATGTTATCTAGACATTTATAGCTAATGTCTATCATAATTGATCCCTCTATTTGAAAGAACTCTTCAACATCAACTATCTAGACATTCTTAATTAATGTCTATTACCAACGTCATTCAATATGAAGAAACTTCTCAACATGATGCATATATCAATGCCTAGGCTTATGATTTAATAGATCATAACCTAAATACTATGACAATTCGTCTAACTACGTCATCTCATGGCCCATAATTATGCAATATATGTGAAATGCATATCATAACTCTCTTTTCTCAACGATGAAATGATAATATGAATCAGTGCAATGCTCCATTTATTATTAAATGGTCCTATATTTAACAAGTGTCATTTTATTAACATGTACATGAATGTCAACATATCCGTGAATGTCAACATTTATGTGACTACTAAGATAAATGATCATACACCACCATCATATGTAAAGTCGTACACACCATGAAACCCCACCATACTGGCCACTGTGTCCAATAGGTGTGTCCATGAATATAAAAACCTCTAGAGGGCTAGGGACTCTCAAACCAAGGGAGATTCATAGTCACTCTCCTTCTATTTTTCCACTTTACATACATCACACAATACGTAGTCTGGTGAGACATATTGGATTCCTTTATGACCAATAATACCACTCAGATTATATGTTTTGTACATATAAATATATCATGATGCATGATTCGACATCCTCACTATGCATACATTGAATGTATATAATACATATTAATAATACATGTAAAATGAACCATGCAAATCTTTTTATTAAACACACATATATGATGCATGAATTGGTCTTTTACATCTATTTAGACATGTTCTATCTATGTCTCAAATCATCTCCCAAAATGATTTATACAATGGATATCAATTTATTTAAACATCTA
This sequence comes from Begonia loranthoides, assembly GCA_022433065.1. Lineage (NCBI taxonomy): Eukaryota > Viridiplantae > Streptophyta > Magnoliopsida > Cucurbitales > Begoniaceae > Begonia > Begonia loranthoides. The sequence continues at coordinate 11,311,509 of CM039478.1, forward strand.
GGGAAAATATCCAAAAACACAAGTTTTGGTTGACCACTCCCTCAACACTGGTCGACCACAATTCTTATAGATTCGAATTTTTACAATAGTGGTCGACCACTCCTCAACACTGGTCGGCCACAAATCTTACATATTCAACTTTTCAACAGAAGTGGTCAACCACAATTTACATAGATTTATTCCTTTCTTATTTTTCTCACTTGTGGTCAACCAATTAGTCGTCCACCCTCTTTTTATCTCACATTCTCATCATTTAACACATTTATTTCATACCATATCCATTCCAAACTAATATTAAGTCATTCTAGGTTTATAAGCCCCTTATATAAACTTCCAAATATACATTTAAATCTATTTAAACTCCTTAAGCATAACACTTTAAAAATGCTTTATAACTTATACAATATAAAATACGTATTCATCCAATTGATTTATCATCAAGTCAAGTGTGAATTTCATGTTTTCAATTAATCCTTCACAATCCCAATTTCCCTCACAATTGAAGCATACCATTTATGCTAAAACAAAATCAAGCACTATTATCCATAAATGCTCATTTCTATCACATTTCTAGCATGGTTTCTTACTAGGATCTAACCAACATTAAACCGTGGCATATCATCAACATTTTCCAAATCATATAATATGTAAAGACATATTCTCAATTATTCAATTATCATATTACATGCTAATTTCATACCTCAATTCACCACTACAACCAAACTCAAGTCATTGCATATTCTTTCATTGACCAACTCCACCATTATGATCAATATTAATCATTATTCATTTAACCTAAAACAATTCCATTTGAACCAAAGATATCAACAAGTAATCCAAAGATTCATTCATATCATTTTGCTTTAGTCAATTCAATTAAGAATCTCCACATCAAAATCTACTTAAACTTTAGATACCAACATGCTATTCCATAAGTATCAAATATACTCTTCAACTCACCATTATCTTCACCTAAACTAGGCAATATTAACATAGTTTATAAAATACCAAGATTAAGGTTCTTACCTCTTGAAGATAACTTGTTCTTCACTTACACTTCTTGATACTTAGCTCAAAAGATTGCTCTTGGTGAGAGTAACAACTTTCCTCGAGGGATAGAATGTCAAATCTCTCTTTTTCCTCACCTTCTCTTCTCTTTTTCCTCTCTCCTATTCTCTCTTCTTTCTCCCTTGTTTTTCGTCTATCCAACACGAAAATGAGGGTGATCTTCAGCCTCCCTCAAGCTTCTAAAGACTCCTAAGGGTGAAAAGACCATTTTGTCTATTTTGTCTTTCAAACTTTACCATTTTACCCTTAATTCAATGCAAATTTACAAAAATACCATGGTTAATTATCCTTTAACTTAAACTAATCACCTTAGCATAGTTCTGAGCTAATCCCCATGATTATCGTAATTAATCACAATTAATTAACCTTAATCCTTCACTAATTACACCTTAATCACCCACTTAGTCACTAATCCACAAGTAACACATATCCATACCACATTGGATGTCCAATTGTATTACATAGCTATGTATTTCAATGTATTAGGAGCATTTCTTATTTTATACACTTCTCCAAATTTCCACTCGAAAGTCTCATTTAAAGATCTTTTCCAAAACAGTGTAGTTTTAAACTTATCCAACTTCAAACATGCATAGCTTTCATTACATACATCTAAATCCATTCAATCCAAAGCCAAACACTTCATTTATGTGTCTAACTGATGTCCTTAAAATGGTTTGAATTAATAATTACAATAACTTATGCAATTAACCTCAAACAATAACTATGCTAATTTGTAGCACATTTATCACTTTCGTGCAAAACTTCATATCTTAATGAGCATACATCCAATTAACCCAATCTCATCATCATTTCAAGTCTAAGGTATCTACTATTATACCTATTTTCACTGTAGCAAAATATCCTCAATTGGTTAGTCAATTTCTTTTCTCAAAGTCATCTCATGACTTATTATCACTCAATCACATTTAATTACACTAAGTATGATTATTAGTGCTAATCTTTAACCTAGATCATCACAACATTCATTGATGTTGAGAGACAACGTCATTTAGTATTGATGGATTTCCCTCCACTTACAATGAATGTCCCTTAATGTCATGGACGTCCCTCAATATTAAACGACGATCTTCCCTCAATTGCTCAACATCCATGGCATTGAGGGATGTCCATTGAAAGATGAGGGATGTCCCTCAATACTAGATGACGACATTGAGCGACCTTCAACTCCATTTATATAAGTGAAAAAGACATCCTTTGTGAGAGTAAGTAGAAACCCTAAATCTCTGAACACTATCCAAGAGTAAAAGAGTGTAAGAAATCGAAGTGTTTGAGTGTTGCACATCAAATGGTGTCGAGGAGTGTTGCACCATCCAATGATGAAGAATCCATTAACTATGAAATGGAGGTGGATCCTATTTTGGTAGTACAGGTTGACGAGCAACGTGCATTCAATCATGAAGCTATTATAGAGGTGCATTCAATCTCAACATCTCTAGAGGATGAACTTCATTCAATATACAACTTAGGAGATGATGATTAGGTAGAGAGTAGGCATTCTCAACTAGAATGTTCTTCCTTAAATTTTTGTTTGGAGAAGACATATAGTTCATTGAATATAGTTAGAGAAAAATTTATTGATTATGCATTGAAGAATGGGCATTGGATAAAGTTCGTCAAAAGCGAATCTCATCGGCTGACTACTGTGTGCAAGAACAGATGCAATTGGTGGATTTACACTTTAAAAATGATATGTAAACTTATGTTTTAAATAAAGAGCTATAACAAGGTTCATACTTGTGTACGATAAATGAAAAGCCAACATGCTTTTGCCAAATGAGTGATAAACCAATATTTAGATAGGTTCAAAAGTCATGCCACATTGGACGTTTCTTCTATCATTGGGACAGTCATTAAGGATTTTATTGTCAATATTACCTCGAGTTTTATAAGAAGGGTAAAGAATGTAGTCTAAAATTTGAATGAAAGAGATGGTAATGAACAATATAAGCAACTATGGGCAAAGAAGAGATTTGGATAACCAATCCTGGTAGTACATTGGTGGTTAGCGTAGATAGGAATGATCTTATACCTTATCCAATATTTCAAAAGATATACATGTGTTTGGCTGCGTGTAAGAGAGGTTTGTTGGAGTGTGCTAGATCTGTCATTTGCCTAGATGGTTGTCATTTAAAGGGGTCGTGCCTAGGCCAGTTGCTCACAGCTGGTAGAATTAACGTCAATGATGAAATTTTTCCAATTGTTATGGAAATTATTGAATCAAAATGCAAAGACTCTTGGTCTTGGTTTTTGAATTCCTTGGTTATGGATGTAGATAGTGATTTGAGCAGGGATGAATATTTGTTTCTAACCGATAGAAGGGGTTAGTGCCTACTATCGAATAGTTTGCACCATCAGTTGAGCATCATTTTTGCCTTAGACACTTGTATATCAATTTCAAAAAATAATTTTAAGGCAAGTTGTACAAGAAGACGATGTGGAATACAGCTAGGGTAGCACCGCACTTTGAGAAAGAGATGAAGAAAGTATTTGTAGTTGACCATACAACACATGCATATCTACGAAACACCAACCCAATGTTTTGAGCAAAACATACTTTTAGTTCCATCAGAAAGTGTGACTTCAGCCTCAACAATTTGAGTGAGTCCTACAACACATGCATCCTACCAGCAAGCGACAAATCGATCCTATCTATGTTCGAGACGGTTAGAAAGGGCATCATGTGTAGAATTGTTAAGAAACATTAAAAGGTGGCTGAGTCAACAGACCTATTCTGGCTTCAAATAAAAAAGAAGCTTGCTAAGCTACAATATGTGGCTCAAAATTGGTTTCCAACATTTGCAGGAGCTGGTCAGTTTGAGATCAGTGATAGTAATTAATAGTACATAGTCAATTTGGACAGACGTACCTATAATTGTTATCGGTGGGAGTTGACTGAAATCTTATTCGTGCATGTCATCTGTGCATGCATTTTATGAGAATGTCAGTTGAGGATTATGTTCATATATGGTATCATCTGGAAACATACATAAGGATGTATTTCCACTTTGTTCAACCTCTTAGTGGCCAACATATGTGGCCTGAAACGGACTAGGATCCAATTCTGTCATTGCCAACCAAGAGACGCCCAGAGAGGCCTAAAAAACAAAGAGTGAGGGATGCTGATGAGCCTCATAGCTGGACAACCTTGAGTAGGAAAAATGTCCTGATGACATGTAGTCGATGTCAAGGTGTGGGCCACAATGCCCATAGTTGTCAAGGTAGAGGCTCAGCCATAGGCGAGACAAGCTGCAGCGGCAGCGGTAGTGTAATATCCAAAAATTCTTAGTTTACTTAATGTAAATTATGTATGAGATATATTTGATAATGATGACATGTTTGGAAATGATAAAATTTGAATGATTGTTGTTTGAATTATGTTAAAAGAAGTGGTATTGTAAAGGTCATGTTATGGCTTAAGGAGGAGTGAAATTTTCAATGGTTAAGGGTATTCTAGCTTAGGTGTGGTCGACTAGTTTGTTGGCTTGATCGATCAAATTTCAGTAAACCAAATTTGGGGTGCTCTCGAGTTGTTTTGTGGTTGACCAAAAAAGTGTGGGTGGTCGACAAGAAACAAGGTATATTAAAAATATTTGATTCTTGAGTAGTTTTGCGGTCAATCGAATGTAAGGATTTGGTCAACCAAAAGTATGATGAAATGGAATATTTGATCCTCGGGTAGATTCACGGTCGACCGACCATTGTTATGTCATCAACTGGTAAGATGAAAGGTCACCTAAAATAGAGTTTTGATTGGGCTGAGGATGTGGTGCCTCACCTGGTCATGACTAAGAAAGATGCACCTCTTGCTTTTGGCTAGTGAGGAAGTGTTTAAGTACTCCATAAGTTAAGGAAAATGTAATGTTGATGTTCAAAAGGAAGAAGACCTCTCAAGGGCGTTCTCCCTTTTTTTTTTTTTCCAGAAATTGAAGGTATTAAAGATTTTCTTTATAAGTTTTATGAAATATGTGAGGTTATGGGAGTTATAATGGAGGAAATAAATAAAAGATGAAGAAAATGGTAAAATTGGGTGGTTAGGACATTTGATAATTGTTGTCTATCTTCCTAGAACTTTTGAATAAAACCAAATAGATATGTTGTTAAGGACATCTTAAGGAAAAAATAGGTTGTGGAATTTATGAATTTGGTTAAGTATGGAGAAAGTTATGGGTAGTTGAAAATCAATGAAAATCGGAAGAGAAACCCAAGATAGTATGCATAATGGATTGATGTTAAAATGCACTATTTTAGTCATATGTAAATGATAAATGTCAAGTGATTATGCAATGAACATATTGTATTTATGCATATTTTGTGCTTAATTCGTTCAATAGTCATTGATGAGAATATTGTTGGTTATGAAGGTATTGTCGTTCAAAAGGGTATTCTAAGTACTAGAGTCACACTATGGATTTAAGGTAAGAGATATGCATGTCTTTGGCCATTTTGGCCTACATCACAGGATATTAGATTTGTATTGTTTTGATAATATGGTTGGTTGTATTGTATATGGTAGAATGTTAAGATAAAGTTGTTAAGTTTAATGTGCTAAAATGTTTGGTATTGATAGCTTGAATGAAATGCATTCATGTCATGCATCATGATTTTAGGAAAATGAATGAAAATGCTTTCAAGCATATTTATTGATAATGAAACTGGAAATGGACTGAATAAACGTAAATAGGCGTTGTGAGGTTAGGGGGTTTAGTGACGACCCTGCTTATGAGAACTACATGCTGATGAATCTCTTCCTTGGTTGGAATTTAGTGATGGTTCAGCCTAAGATGGACCATAGGATGTATCTTTTACATTGGACTGATAATCTCCAACTTCTGGACTGTTACATGGTTGTAAGAAATGAAGTTAAAGGAAATACCCTTTTACTTTTGTAATATTACACAACAAGAGCATCACATTGTTATATTAATTTTATCTCTTACTGAGTGTTAGGCTCATTAGGTAAATCTTGTGATATTAGTGAGAAATTTGATCATACTAAAGAAAACATAAGGTGATGTCATAGACTACAAAAGAATGAGTATAGCTATGTCGAGCACTCACATCACCTGGTGCTTTTGACAGATGGGTATGACTCACCTAATGCTGGAAAACTATTTTATTTGTAATGTATAAAGTTTAAGCGAGGATTGGTAAAGTTATGTTAAGAAACTTTTAAATATTTCAAATGTTAAAGTGTATCTTTTGAAATGTGTTAATTGAATGTGAAATGCTTCCGCTACATATTTACTTATATCTCTCAAATGTTTTTAAAAAATGTTAAGAAAAATGATAAGAAAAAATGGATTGTTATAGGCAGAGCTAGAGACAGAAATGGCAATGGTAGACGAGGAAACTCATAAGACACATTTATGAGTTTTACCACTACTTCAGGGACACATGTGAGTACATTGTTATGCTTTCCAACATTATTCTAACTATGTGCGCTTTTTATGACATGATATTGTACTTGTTATGTAGGAGTCCACCACCTTAACTATGTGGCTTAACTATACTATTCTACTTTTTAGTAACTTAATTGTACTCAATAATACTGTTGTCTTATTTCTATCATCATGAAGACAAACCCAAGTTGGCTAACTATTTGTGTAGTGATTCTCATAACTTTATATGTTCTAGCATGTTTCGTTGTATGGAAGTCCAAGGATTGCATAACAAACAAGCAAGAACATATGAAGTTACTATATCACAACACTTCTAATAAGCTAACTCGGGTTTTTCTTGATGCAACTGATTTTAAGGCAAATGATTGGGCATTATATTTAATAAATCAGTGAAAAAATAATTAACTTAATTAATAGCTTGTTGATACCATCTTTTCATATGATCTCTTTTTGCGAGTCTGTTAATGAATGCAATGGATGGGTGTAAGTTAATTGTTTACTAATGAATGCAATGGATAGACATATTGTATTGGGAACATCTGTAATCAGATCCTATTATGTCAAAATTTTGAAATAAAGTTACATGAAACCGTAAGTCATGAGTTGTGAATTGACTTTAAATTACATCATTTGAGTGAAGAAATAGAAAGCTATATCAATTCAACATTAACACATAACTTGATAGGAGAGAGATGAGAGAAATTGTAAGATGAGGGATGTCCATTGTGGGCTGAGGGACTTCCGTTGTAAGTTGAGGGATGTTAGTCATAGGTTGAGGGACGTCTATTATAAGTTGAGGGACGTCCATCATAAGTTGAGACATCCCTCAATACCAAAACGATGATGTTCCCTCATCATCTAAGGTATTGAGGGATGTTTGTTGTGGGTTGCAGACGTTCGTCATTTGAGTGAAGAAATAGAAAGCTATATCAATTCAACGTTAACACATAACTTGATAGGATGAGAGAAATTGTAAGATGAGGGATGTCCATTGTGGTTTAAGGGACTTCCGTTGTAAGTTGAGGGATGTTAGTCATAAGTTGAGGGACATCTGTTATAAGTTGAGGAATGTCCATCGTAAGTTGAGACATCCCTTAATACCAAACGATGATGTTCCCTCATCATCCAAGGTATTGAGGGATGTTTGTTGTGGGTTGCGAGACGTTAGTCAAAAGTTGAGGGATGCCTGTTATAAGTTGGGGGATGACTATCGTAAGTTGAGGGACATCCATTGTAAGTTGAATGACGTTTCTCAATACTAAACGATGATGTTCACTCATTGTCCAAGCCATTAAGGGATGTTGTGGGTTGAGGGAGTTGAGGGACATTCCTCAATACTAAACAACAATGTTTCCTCATCGTTCAAGACATTGAGGGATGTCCATTATGGGTTGAGGGATATCCATCGTAAGACAGGTTTCCACACCGGAAGGCAGGTTTCTATAGTAGAAAGCAAGTTCCGCAGTGGAAAGTGTTGAGGGATGTCCGTCGTAAGTTAAGGGACATCTGCGTAAGCTGAGGGATGTCTATTGTGAGTTGAAGGATGTTTGTTATGGGTTGAGAACATTGTTGGATGTCCTTTAATACTAAACGATATTGTTTCTCAATAATCATATCCTATGTCCAACAACGACTATCACAACCCAGAGGTGACCTAACAGAAATGCTAGGTTAGGCGACTTGATCCTTAGAGAGAACCTGATTTCCTAACCCAAGACTAGGTTGTCAGAGGAAGACTTTTATGTTTGAGCACAGCCCAAGAAATATGGGCCAAGGTTCATATAGCAATCACGACAATAATAGTACATGAAAGTAATAAAATAGCAAGTACTGTGCAACAAATCCCAACCATCATATATAAGTTATATAAACTATCAAAATATCCTCATTAAGAAATAAGTTCAAACACTCTAAGATAAATAGAAATAGGGAAATCTCCAACTCCAAAATTCCTAATTGCTCTTGCTTTTACCTTGAATGGGAATGGGTCGTTTGCAGTGAGTGACTGACTTAATAAGAAAATCTAGACTAAATGAAATGCATGAGAAAACGGTTTTATATTTCTCTTTGAAATACCAAAGTACATGCTTCTTCTTACTGTACATGTATTTTTAAATCACTTTGAAATCTCTTCATCATTTTACCAAACAAGCTTTTGGTCATCAATGAGGCTTTGATTAAAACATGATGTATACATAGATAACTATATCACAAAGATAGATCTACATCATTTTTCCTTTAAAAACATCATCAGTGAAAAGAGATGGTCGTGCAAGGACCCATTTGACACATATCATAGAAATGCGACAATCCATCGATTGGTAACACCTCATGAGTCAAAAGAAAAAGGTGTATGCAGTCCGTAGTACAAGCAGTGACACCATCCATGATATAAAACAACGGATAAGATTGCAAATAATAGATTACTCCTTAACTAGCTACCTACTAGATCCAAATTGACAAGGGCTGTTGGCAAGCAGAGCTACGAGCCATCACGCTACCCATCAAATGGAAAGGTAATAGGCGAGCAAAACATAGCAAATAACAATTTTCATTTTCATGTGACTAAAACCTTGGCTAGGTTCTGAGATTCAAAACCCAATGAGTGCGTCACCACCACCCTATCACTCATTTGGACTTTGGGGATCGAACACAAGGACATGTCACCAATGCCCTATTACCTAGTTCGCATGTACAAGCAAAATATCTTCACACAGTCAAAGACTGCACAGGATAGCCTCATGATGCTTTAGTGTCAAGATTGACAAAAGTATCAAAAGGATTCATCCTCCCAATATATATACACAAAATACAAAAATAGAATATCATATATGATAAATTAAACGTGAGAAAACATATGTATGTATAGGTAAAATCAGACGTACTATCGTGATGCAATGTAGTGCATAAAGTATAAAAATTCCTAGTTTTTTTAGAGATCTCTCTTAACGATAAGAGCAATTGCTTCTTCGGGAATCGATTTATAATCTCCAAACTCATTTGAGCCTATATCATACAAAATCTAAGAATTTTTATCAACAAAACAAATAGGAAAAATGGGAGGGTCCTAAACCAGGATTATGAACCAAAATTGAATGACTTAGTGAAAAAAATAGAAGGACAAAGTGTTCTTCTAAATAGGGCAGTACATTACCAGACGAGGAAGAGTGCTTATGTGGATGTAGGATAATGCATTCGCGGGGACCTTTGTGCTAATCTGGAAATGGGCAAAAATGCCCTCGCGGAAAGTTCACATTCTGTGGCACACTATACGGCCAGAACGTCCTTTGAAATTTTTATTGTTTTGCTGACATGTTTAGATAACGTGGTTACTTAAACTTGTTATGCTGCAGAACGAGAATCCTTCTGCTTCAGAATGAGATCCTTCTAGATCACTCCACTGCAGAATGAAGATCGTTCCTCTTCAGAATGATATCCTTCCAAATTGCTGTACTGCAAAATGAGATCCTTTTGGATCATTCCCCATGGAATGAGATCTTTCCGGTTCGCTCCCAACGGAACAAAGAATCTTTTGGTTTGCTCCCCCATAGAATGAAATCCTTTTGGTTTGCTCCCACGCTGAATGAAGGTCTCTCCGTTGAGGAGTGAGTGTTCGTCATGCTATGGTCTAATTCCCCAACGACTCCTCTATCTAGCGGGCATTCCCTTGATCATCCACCATGGATTTTTGACTCATCGCCCAGACCATACCAAGCGAAAGGAGGAAGTCTTTCTCTCGTCTAGGTTTCTGCCTCTCATGGCCTTAACCCTTCACCCGTGTCCAGGATTCTTGAGCTTACAAGTTCATTTTCGAACTGAACAACAACATGACTCTGAACTTCAGAAATTTACCTTAAATGATTCTGCATGTAACTCCCTTCACCAATGATGTGAATAGACACTCCGATAACACATATTTGATCGAAATTCTTCTCTCACAACTTTGATCTTTTGTACTTTCTCTGCTCTCTCTCTTTCTCTCTTGGTTCATGAACGCATACCGGTGAGAATGAGATCCTTTCTTGATAAAAACCTTAGTCTCACTTTCCTATTCTCAATTATTTGAGAAAATACTATTCTCCAAATTACCAAAGAACCCAAATTTTAGTCCTCTAACTCATGGACTAAAAATTTAGTCATGGACGCTACGCGAAAAATCGGTAAAATTCCAATGCTAGACTGGTTAAATGTGGAAAATTTACGTACATGGAATTTTGTTTATACAAAAAATTTGTGGTTCTTATAGTTTTTTCCCCTTTAAAGAAATTTTGTCTCGAAATTTAAAATAAACCAGATACATCTTAGAAAAGATAGGGGTACTTTTGCATCTTGTCAGACTCAATTTTCCAAGTTGTTTCCCTTTCAGTGTGATTTCTTTGCAACACATGGACTTAGGGAATCTCCTTACAACGGAAAACTCGAACCTCTCTACTCAAAATTAGTTTTAGTTCTTCCTTGTATGATGTGTCTTCCTAAATGGGAAAGTTAGTCTAGGAGATGACGTGGGATGAGTCAAATGTGTACTTTCTCAGTTGGGATATATGAAAAACGTTGTGGACATACCCAAGCTGGGGAGGTAGATCGAGTTGGTAGGCCACGTTGTCATCGTCAATTATCTAGAATGGGGCAATGTACCTCGGGGATAACTTTCCTTTCACCCCAAACTGACTAGTATCGCTCCTCGGGAAAACTTCTAGAAAAACAAAGTCTCCTGCATCGAATTCAACTTCCCACCTCTTTTAGAATCGACTAATATTGGTTTCTTGAATCAAATATGGCCCAAGGGAAACTCTCACTTCTCCCTCTGCCCAACACAATGAAGAATGGCACGGTCTCCCATACAATGCTTCATACAAGATACAACAATGTTGGTCTGATAACTATTGTTATATACAAACTCTACTAACAACATATGATTGATCTAGTTGTCACCAAAATCCATAATACAAGCTTGTGACAAGTCTTCCAAAAATTTGAATAGTCATTTCTCACTGTCCATCAGTTTGAGGATGATGTACAGTGCTGAGGTTCAGCTCTGTCCCTAGAGCCTTCTACAAAGACCTCCAAAACTTGGATGTGAACCTCAGGTCACAATCTTAGACAATGCTTGAAGGAATGCCATGGAGATGAATGATGGTTTTAATGTAGAGGCAGCTCAACTTTGACAAGGGGTAATCCATTTGGATTGGGATAAAGTGAGCAGACTTGGTCAAATGATCCATGATGACCCACACTGCGTCCAACTTTTGCAAAGTTCTAGGAAGACCCATGAAAAAATCCAAGGTGATTCTATCCCACTTCTACTCTAGAATAGGCAAGGGCTATAGTAATTCTACTATTTTTGGATGTTCAGCCTTTACCTGCTGACACCTCAAACACTTGACCACAAAGTCTATCACATCACGCTTCATACCCGCTCACCAGTATTGTTACTTTAGGTCATGATACATCTTCGTACTGCCTTGGTGGATAGTGAACCTTGACTTGTGAGCATCTGCACGAATTGTTCGCTTCAAATCTTGAAGGTTGGGTACCGGTACCTTACCATGGTAGAGAACAGTTCCCTTAGCATTGACCTCCCAACTATCCAGTTGTTCACCATTACACAGCTGCTCAACTTTACCTCAGATCACCTCATCTTGCTACTATAATTGCTTGGTCCTCTAGAGTAAAGATGGAGTAGCGATAACATTGTACACACAAACTGCGCTACTAGAATCATAGTACTAGAGATTGAATTCTTCAATAACCACATACCACTTTCACTCATCAAGAACTAGACAGGCAACAGAAACTTGAGAATTCTAGCTTAGAGTGTGGGCCACCACATTCACTTTTCTTGGGTGATACTCTAGGGAAAAATAATAGTCCTCTAGGCATTCCATCCGCCTGCACTGCCCCAAATTTAGATCCTCCTAAGTGAAAAGGTACTTCAAACTCTTGTGATTGGAGTACAACTGAAATTTTGCACCGTACAAATAGTTCCTCCATATCTTCAAGGAAAAAATTATTGCGACCAACACTAGATCATGCATTGGGTAGTTTTGTTCATGGAGTTTCAACTACTAGGATGCATAAGCAACAACTTTCCCCTATTGCCTCAGGACACATCCAAGACCAACTCTCGATGTGTAAATGTAAACTGAATAGGGTTGCTCATTGTTATGATAAGTGTACTCGTCAGTCTACTTTTCAATTCCATGAATGCACTATGACATTGGTCATTCTATTCAAACCGTACCCATTTTCTGGTCAACTTAGTCAAAGGTATGGCTAACGAAGAAAAATTCTCCATGAATCGTCAATTGTAGCTAGCGAGACCAAGGAAAAGCTACAAATTTCTTACACATTTTTTGGCGATTGCCATTACACAACTGCCTCAATCTTCGCAGGATCCACCAAAATTCCTACATGTCCCAAAAATTTGACCTCTAACATCTAGAAATTGCAGTACAACTGATCCCTTAGAGTCTATAGCACAATCCGAAGATGTTCTTGATATTGACCTTGAGATTTCGAATACACCATTATATCGTCTATAAACACCATGACGAATCGATCTAAGTAGGGCCTGAAAACCTAGCTCATGAGATCCGTGATGGCAGCTGGAGCATTGGTCAAACCGTAGGGTAAGACTAGGAATTCAAAATGCCCATGTCTTTTTCTGAAAGTTGTCTTCGAGATATCTTCTTCACTGATCTTCATCTTATGATACCCAGACCTCCAATTAATCTTAGAGAAGAATTGTGAACCACCAAGCTGATCAAACAATTCATCAATCCTCGACAGTGAATACTTGTTTTTCATAGTAACTCGGTATAACTTTCTGTAATCAATGTAGAGTCTTAGGGAACCATCGGCTTTCTTGGCAAACAAAACCGGAGCACCCCATAAGGAGATACTCTCCCAGATAAATCTCTTACTCCTTAACTCATCTAGTTGCTTTCTCAACTAGGTCAATTTTGCAGGGGCCATCTTATATGCAAGCATAGAAACTAGGGTAGTGCTCGAAACTAAATTGATACGAAATTCAATATCACGATTTGGAGGTAACCCTAGTAACTCGTCAAGAAATACATTTGGGAACTCACTCACAACGGAGACAACTAGATCATGACCAGTGGTCTCACCCTTAACATCAATAGAATAGAGGCTTCCATATTGCCTTAGTCCACTGGGACCACATAGACATGCCCGCAGAATTGAATTGGTCTTTATTGCACTAGAACCACTGCGATAAACAACAAGTTGCCATTGTTTTGAAATAACTGTGACTCTTTTCAAGTGACACTCCATAGTTGCTCTATAGTTCCTTAGCCAATCTATACCCAGAATCACATCAAATTGACTCATGGGTAAAAGAACTAGGTTTGTAGAAAATTTATAGTCATCGATCACTACACAGACTGCTATACACATAGAAGATACTCCACTCTAGACACCTAAGAGAGTACTAAGCATCAACTGAGACTCCATCTTCTCTACTAACAGACCTAGTAGGGAAGCAAAGACAGAAGAAATAAAAGAGTGTATCGACCCAATATCAAACAACACTAGTGCAAAAGAATGAGAGATAAAAATCGTACCATCCACTACGCCATGGTCATCTTGGCCGCAGAAATATTCTAATCCCCCAACTGAATATGTTTGCCTAGATGCTCTTTCTTTCCCCTTATGGCCTCTTCCGCGACCACCCTTGTCTGAACTTGGGCCTGCACCACTGCTTTGGAAAGACTACTCTCTAGAATCCCTCAACCTCTGTTACAGATGAGGATTGGAACCATAGCTTTGCTAATAACCAACCGACCTCTAGAAATCGAGGCTAGTCAGTCAGAACTGAGGATGGTAACTCTGATGGGTTCCTGATGACTGTTGGAGAGTAAAACTCGGCTATCTCTGATACTGAGAGAAGGACTATCTGTCGAAACCACATTCCTCCCAAGGGCACTACGGGTAGCACTACCTTGGGAGGAAGAGAACAACCCATATGGTGGTTGCTGCTGTTGGTTCTGTGGGCAGTTCTTCTTCATGTGTCTTGTTTGCCCACAGGTATGTCTTGTGTAGGGGCTGCAGTGACCACTACCAGATAATCCACTATTAGCACTTTGATCTCCGCCCCTGACACCTTTCCCAGTTCTTCTTAGTCACCTTCTTCTCTTTCTTCTTCATCTGCCTTCCAAGAAACTCCCATAATTGGCATCCAAAACAATTTCCACTCTTTGGATAGCTTCAAAAATCTCCAAAAGATTGTTAAATTACATAGCTACAATTCCCTATTGTAGCCTCGGTCTCAAACCCAGTTGAAACTTGACCACCTGACCTAGCTTAGAAATTCCTTTGGAGTAAGGTAAAAGCTCGAAGAACTTGCCAAAATACTCCATCACTTTACTCTAACCCTAAGTCAATTCATGGACAGCTCTGGCCATTGACTCATGATGACTGTGACTGCTATACTGTGCCCTAAATACCTTCGTAAACTCCTTCTGTTCCATGTATTGCACATCAAAGTAGGACCATATAGCACTCCACTAGCTTGACACCAACTCCTCCAGGTAGTGAGTAGCAATCCCCACCTGGTATTCTTATGGAATTTGGAGAGCCTCAAAATTCTTCTTCATCCTCTGGAGCCAATTTTTCGCTCCCATTAGATCTGCACCTCCCTCAAACACGAACGGTTTCACTTTGGCAAACTCTTGAAAGCAGGTCATTCTTGTCACAATGGGCTATTGAACAGAACTACTACCAGTTAGGTTTCACAATGCTTCCATCATTACGGCGATAGAATCAACATTGCTTTCTTGAGATTGGGCACAAGAGTTTCTTCTCCTTGGTGGCATTTTGTATATTGTGAGAAAGAGAAATTTCACTTGATTAGAAAACATAATTTATGCACAGTTAATGAAATCGAACTTTACATTATTAAATTCTTGAGTGATCACTACTTAGGAGTTCGGGAACCTTGAAGCTTTGATATCATAAATTTCTGTTACGACTCGGAGGTAGGCCTAACAGAAACGTCGGGTCAAGTAACCTGATCCTCAGAGAGAACTCGACCACCTATCCTAAGGCTAAATTGTCAGCAGAAGACTTTTATGTTTGAGCACAGCTCGAGAAATATGGGCCAAGGTCTGTATAACAATCACGAGAATAATAGTGCATGAAAGTAATAAAATAAAAAGTATTGTGCAACAAATCCCAACCATCAGATATAAGTTATACAGACCTTAAAAATATCCTCACAAGGAAATAAGTTCAAACACTCTAAGATAAAAATAAATAGGGGAAAGCTCTAACTTCAAAATTCCTAGCTACTCTTATCTTTACCTGGAATGGGGTGAGAAAGTTTGGGGCAAGTGACTAAGCCAACAAGTAAATCTAGACTAAATGCATTGCATGAGAAAATGATTTTATATTTCTCTCTGAAAAACCAAAGTTTATACTTCTTCTTACCATACATG
This sequence comes from Begonia loranthoides, assembly GCA_022433065.1. NCBI lineage: Eukaryota > Viridiplantae > Streptophyta > Magnoliopsida > Cucurbitales > Begoniaceae > Begonia > Begonia loranthoides. Next base: position 11,327,458 of record CM039478.1, read on the forward strand.
GATTTTTAAATCACTTTGAAATCTTTTCATCATTTTATCAAACAGGTCCATGACCATCGATGATGCTTTGATCAAAACATGTTGTATACATAAACAGTTATATCACAAAAATATGTTTACATCATTTTTGCTTTAAAAACGTCATCAGTGAAAATAGATGGTCATGCAAGGACCCATTCGATACATATCATAGAATGGCGGTAATCTGTCGATTGGCAACACCTCATAAGTAAGAAGAAAAATGTGCCTATGGTCCATAGACCAAGCAACAACATTGTATGTGATATCAAATAACGGATAAAATTGCCGACAACAGGTTGACCCACAACTAGATACCTGTTGGATCTAAGTTGATAAAGGTTGCCGATGAGCAGTGCTCTGAGCCATCACGCCACTCATCAAATGGAAAGGTACTAGGTGAGAAAAACTCAGTAACTAAAAATCTTTCAATCCGTGTGACTAAAACCTTGGTTAGGTTTTGGGATTCAAAACCAAGGAGAGCGTCATCACCGCCCTATTACCTATTTCGGCTTTAGGGATTTGAAACTCAAAGACATGACACCAATGCTTATTACGCATTTTGCATGTACAAACTAACAATCTTCACACAATAGAAGATTGCATAGGATAGTCTCGTGATGCTTTAGTGCCAAGATTGCCTAAAGCATCAAGATGATTCATCTTCCCAATATATATACACAAAATACCAAAATAGAATATCATGTACGATAAAGTAAACTTGAGAAAACATACATACATATACGTAAAAATTAGATGTGCTGTCGAAACAGTCCTTGTCAGGTTTTCATATGTGGCAACCCACAAAATATTAATTAGAAAATCATGATGCAATTAGTGCATAAAGTATAAAAATCTCTACCTTTTTGCGATCTCTCTTACTAATAGGAGCAACCACTTTGGAATGGATTCAAAACCCCCAAACTCATTCGAGCCTATATCCTACAAAATCCAAGAATTTCTGTCAACAAAATGAAATGGAAAAATGGGAAGGTCCTAAACAGGGATAAGGAACCCAAACCAAATGACTTAGTGAAGAAAATAGACGGATAGAGTATTCTTAGAAATAGAGCAGTTCATTAGTGGATAAGGAGTAGTGCATCCGCTAACACATGATAATGCATCTGTTGGGACCTTCGTGCGAATCAAGAAATGGGCAATAGTGCCCCCATGAAAAGTTCACCTTCCATGGCACTGTATGGTGTGGAACATCCTTGGCAATATCTATTGTTCTATGGACACGTGTAGATCACATGGTTACTTGAACTTGTTCTGCTGTGAAATGAGGATCCTTCCTCTTCAGAACGACATCCTTCCGGATCGCTCTGTTGCCAAATGAAATCCTTCTAGATTGTTCCCCTACGAAACGAGATCCTTTTGGTTCGCTCGCCCATGGAACAAAGGATCTTCTGGTTCGCTCACTAGCAGAACAAAATCCTTCTAGTTCGTTCCCCCATGAAACGAAGCCCTTTTGATTTGCTCCCCAACGAAAATGAAGGTCTCTTCACTGAGGAGCAAGCATTCATCATGCTATGGCCTGACTCCCTAACAACTCTTTTCTCTAACAGGCAATCCTTTGATCATCCACCATCGATTCTTTGCTCATCGCAAGAAGAATGAGGAAGTCCTTCTCTCAACTAGGTTTCTTCTTGTCATGGCCTTAACCCTTCACCGATGTCTGGGATTCTTGAGCTTACAAACTCGTTTACAAACTCAACACCAACATGACTCTGGACTTCTGAAATTTACCTTAAATGATTCTGCACGTGAACTTCCTTCCCCAATGTTGTGAATCAACACTCCGATAACACGAATCTTCAGTCAAAATCCTTCTCTCACAACTTTGATCTTTCATCCTTTCTCCACTCTTTCTCTTTTTCTTTCTCAGTTCATGAACACATACCCGTAAGAATGAGATCCTTTTCAGATAAAAACCCTAGTATCACTTTCCCATTAAAAATATATTTTATCTCACTCAATTATTTGGGAAAACACTATTCTCCAAATTATAGCGGCCTTAGACACCCATCATCCCATCCTAAACATCCATTCCTAGCGAGGACGTCCCTTATACATTAAGTGACATTCAACTCAGTATGTATAAGCTGAAAGGACATTACTCTCGAGTGCAAGTAGTTTGACCCAACCAATTTCTGAGCAACCTTTCAACTTTCTCAGAACCACCTTCCCTTTTCAAAATCTCTCGCCAAATTTCTCCTAAAAGCGGCTCCCTCTGACGTTCAAGTTCAATCACAAGGTGATTTGACCTGTCCTCACCTATCAAGAGAAGAATACTTTACACCTATGTTCAGGGCGGCGGCGTCCAAGGAAAGATATGATAATGATCACAAACGTCATTCTATCATTATCTCTAGGAGGGTAAAGTTCAATGTGTTCGCCAATTTTGGAATAGAAGAGATGTTTGAAAGCATTTTATTGGCTAGGCTATGCAAGATTGCAAGAATATTATTGTGAGCAGGTTGTGAAATTATTTTATGCAAATCTGGAGCTGGCCAGTAACCAACTCTTGGAGCTGAAGATGTATTTGCTTTAGCGGGAGATTAGGCTAACCCTAAATGATTTAAATGAGCTACTTGGATGCTCCACGAAGGAATCAACTAAAGAGTATTTTCATGCATCTAAGGACCCAGATTTCATAAAACAAGGAGAGAGTCTGGTATTGCTGCAGTAGTTGCACCATAATCCTGACATTGGATCTTTCTATAGGCCTAAATCAAAGGACCAAAATGCCAAAGTTAGAGTCATCCATCACATGATAACCAGCACCATTATGTCGCGTGATGGATATAGAGACGATTTCAGCTGCATGCATCTCTATGTGATGAAGAAGCTCTGCACTAGGATGAATTTCAACATTGGATACGTGATTATTAATCTGATATAGGCAATCCAGAAGAGCCCTAGGAAGAACATCCCCTACAACTGGCTCGTGCATAAGATTGTTGATAGCAACAGACTTGCGCTCTCCCAATGAGCCAATAATCAATGAAAAGACACTTGATGTCTACAATCAAGTGACCTTGACTCAGATGGAGATAGCCAAAGTTAAAGGGGAGTGGGTATTCAAGGGTACAGATGTAATACCCCAACTTTTATATCGGGATTTATAAGAGAAATTGAAAAGTAATTGAGGGTATTCGAATTAGTGAAATAATTATCGGGGTATTACCAAGGACGTAATTATTTGAGCATAAATTATGAAAATTTATTGGATGATAATTAGGATTGATTTGGAAGAAATATTGTGGGATATATTTAATGGAAAAATTTGATGAAAAATGTGTAAGTGGAGAATTCAGACGCACGCGGACAACATGAGGACTGGAGGTCGCTTCCGAAAATGCGTTGTGCATCGTCTCTAGTGTTTTGGGACGATGTAGGATGAGGCTTCATATCCAAATTCATCCTTCACCTGTAACATGAGCTTTTGAACGAGGTCGGACGATACCGGACGCTGAGAGTTTGAATCTGTCCAAATTTTGGATAGTTGCAGATGCACACGAATGATGGCAAGGACGCCTTCCTTCGTCCAAAAACATAACTTTGTATGGAAATTTGAGGATTTTGGACTAACGTGGACGAGGTAAGGATGCTTCCCCTTGTCCAAAAAGTCAATTTAAACCGAGAAACCCACTGTTATCAGACTCTCTCTCTCTCATTTCATTTTCCTGTGCCATTTCTCTCCCCTATGACGTGATCCTTTCTCAATGGACCACACTCCATAGAAGAGGGTGATTGTCCCTTCAGTCTAGTTTCTCCAGCTTCACGTGGGTCCTCTGTTGCCTTTAAATCGATAGGTGACTGAGTGGTTCAAGGCTGAACTCTCCATTCCTGTCTTGAGTGCTGCAACTGTAGAGAGTGAAAAGGATGTTGCTTTGGTTTGCAGCAGTGAAGAAATTGCTGGAGTGGCATTCTGTTGGGGGAAATGTTGGGAGATCAACAAGGTTGTGATCCTGGTCTTGGCTGCTGCGATATTGAGGTAAGAATTGGAATGTTAGTTGGCCTGTGGAGGCCCTACATCATGGGTTTGGATTGTTTGATTTCTACTTTGATTGTTGTTGCAAAATATGGACTGTTGCCTTGAGTTTTTCCTACTGTCAAGTAAATGTCGATTTTAGTAGGATGAAGGCTGATGTATATAGCATGCCATATTCGGGACTTGACTATTATGCGCCAATATACTCTTGACTTGTTGAATTGATTAACCACTATCATGTCCTATTGGTTTGAAAAACTATTATGGAATACCTGCTATGCACTTGAAGGATAACTCCTACTTTGTTAATGTGGATTAATGCTTTCTATTGATGTAAATACTTGCCAAGACTGTCAGCAATAATTGGATGGGATTACTGCCGTGAACCTTTGTCGTTAGATTCTGATAGGCTGCTACATTGAGAATTGTTTTGGTTAACTACTGTTATCGTTAATAAGCTGCTAATGAAGGACTTTGAAGGCTATCGATAGACTTGTCATCTTGTTAGGAAATTCCTCGTTGACTTGTATTAGGATGTCTTGGATATTATGATAGATTGAATTCCTTATGAATTCACAAGATGTCCCCTGTTAATAAATGATAGAAAGTTAAGTAATAGTTGCCTCTAGTTCTTTGTCAAATACACATGAGTTATTCCTTATAGGTTTCACTACTAGTATTTGTTTAGCTAAATTGATGGTTTCTCGTTAACCTTTAATTGCTCTCTTTGAATCACTAATAAATGTTACATTTCCTCTTGTGTATATATACATGTGTTGTGAATCATACGTGACATTCATGCATTATATTTAGGGTTTATGAAATTGTGAGCATATTGCATGACACGCTCAATTTATGTAAATAGGCATGTGGGGGTTTGGGAGGATTGGTGACGGTTCATCAGGGGTGACACCCCCAATGGGGTACCTACTCCCACATAGGGAGCAGAGGTATGATATAGCCACATGGACCCTAAGGCTCACTCTTTCTTTTGCACTGAAATCCCCAATGTCTTCAACAAAAGTGTATGAGTATGGCACGTGGTTACACTCTTACTGGTGTGTCTCCTCGTCGGAGATACGGTTAAGCCACGTGACCAATTAACGTATCCATCGCCCAAGTTAACATACAAGATACGGTTCTTCTTTGTAATGCATCGTATGATCATGCATAAGTATTAGCATCACATCCCATTTTGATTCTTGTTAAGCATTAGACTCATTGTTTTCCCGTGATGTAGTTATATGTACAAGAACAGATTTGTAGCAGTTGATGAAGGATTTGCACGTGCGAGTCTTGTGGCTGGCTGGGCTAAAAGAAGTTAAGTGAAAATGAATTGTGGAAGATTTTGTAATATAATTAAGTTATGTTATTAAATGAAAATAATGTTATTACTTTCACTGCAATTTATAAAAAGGTTTTAAGTAAAGAAATTAACGATCGGATTTTACGAAAAAAAAAGTCTTCCAATGTTTTTAAAAGCAAATAAAAACTAGGGTCATTAGTGCAGAGACTCCATCCACGTTAGATGCATAGCCTCCTTCAACATAGATAGCACATCCTCCTTTGACGTTAGCTGCACCGGACTCAGATTAGGTGGAGGGCAATACTATTCAGCCCGCTCCTTACTCCTCTCACTCTACGTTGATGACTGAAAAGAGGTGAAATTGGATTGTAGGCTACTTCAAGAGATATGGCAACCAAATTAAAAAACCAGGGAGGCCTATTGAAGAGCTTCATGCCACTGAACATTCGCTTGTGGATGAGTTGAAGAGGTGCATTGATCATATAGCAGCTCCTTCAGCAGTCCCGCCAGCAGTCCCGCCAACAACTCCTCTAGTAGCTCTGCAGTAGTTTGTCCAGCAACCCCACTAGGAGATCCTCTAGAAGCCCTGCTAGCAGCCCCTTTGAGAGGCTCTCCATCTTCCGCCGCTAGGTTAGACAAATGCCAATAAGTCTTTTAGTTTATATGCAATTTACATATATGCATTAATATTGTGGTTAATACTTTTTTATTAGACATAACAACGTGTCACAACTGTGTAGATCTCTTATTATCGGGCAACCATCCTCTCCTCTAAATTTTACCAACGTTCAGAAGATATTGGCAACAAGTTCTTCATCAAAGAAAGCAGTTCCAAGACCTGCTTCACAGCTAAATTTGCATGTGGTATGTGTTCAATTTTGTTTTGTGCAATGTATCAAATTTACACTTAGTAGTCTGAAGGTAGTTCATAAATTGATCATTGCAGCCTATGAATTTGATGAAAGAGTTCATGAGGTTTTCACGTGTGGATACCCATTGGAACTTAGAGACATGTGGTATTCTTCCCGGCATTAGGGTAAAAAACTATATCATTTTAAAGTTATTCTCAGTTTTGATTGTATGTTTAAGACATCTTGCTTTGTGTTGTCTTCTTTCAGAACACAAATGTTTTCATGATAATGCCCCTCATCATTTCAAAGCAAAGTTTAACATATGAATCGATGAGGATAAATTCTTAAGAATGTGATGTGCCCCGAGAACCCGTCACTTGAGCCCGAGCCAAGGGCTCCTTTATTTNTCCCGAACAGATTTAACAAAGGTTCCCCATTTGTTTCTTGGAACCTGTCAGAATGTGCAATCAATGTTTTAAGAATCTATTATGTAAAATAAATCTCTTGAATGTTTTCTTTTTATAAAGTGCGACACTTTGAAGAAGGAGGAGGTACTTAACGTACAACTAAGGGACTCACTTAAGTCTTTGTTGGATCTATTTAAGTCACTTTTATTCCTTCATGCAATCATTTTTTCCCTTATCCAACTACTTATAATATATGGTTTTAAAGTCAGACACACCCAAAGCAAAGATGTTCATATCATCTGTTGACTACATACCCATTACGGTTACCGGATGATGTTTCTTGAGACAACTGCAATTGTCATGAACCATACAGATAAAAACTTGTATAATTTCTCACACTATGTTATATTCATTGTGCTTTTAAATTACATACTAATTTCCCCTTCCAATTCCAGCACACAATATACTTCAACTCTCAGACCCTGTAGGTGTGTCGATGATTAGCAGCTGTCAACATAGCGGATTCCATTATCACGAAGAGCCTTCAAAGTCCCTTTTCAAGCACTCCTCTCTCATACATATCAACCCTACGTTGAGGTTCAAAGTCATCAATCTCTGGCAAGTCTAATTGTATATATGAGAGACGATTATTGTACATTTTATTATTATTGTATATTTGAGTAATGGTACATTTGTTTATCTATGTTATTGTTATGGAGGCACATCCATCGTAAGTCGAGGGATGTCCGTTGTAAGTTGAGGGATGTCCCTCAATACTAAATGACAACATTCTCTCATTGTCTGTGGATGATATTGGTTAAAGGGACATCCATTGATGTTGAGAGACGACATTATGTAGTATTGAGGGACATTCCTAAACTTATAACGGACGTACCTAAACTTACAATGGACATTTCTCAACTTACTTCAAACGTCCCTCCACCTAAGACGGACGTCCCTCAACCAACAATGGACATCCCTTAGCTTAAAATGAATGTCACTCAACCCACAACATACATCCCTCAGCTTATAGTTTCTCTCCATTGAATTGATATAGCTTTCTATTTCTTCTCTCAAATAACGTAATTTTAAAGTCAATTCACAACTCATGACTTACGCTTTCGTGTCACTTTATTTCAAAATTTTTTGACATAATAGTATCCCTTTATAGATCTTTCTAATACAATACATTTATCTATTGCATTCATCTGCATCCATATAGAACTATCTAAAACTTAATTTACAACTCATATGAAAGTACAAGTATTAACAATGGCCTTGGGATGCCCATCATCCCATCTTGAACGTTCATTACCAAAGATGACGTCCCCCATTTATGAATAAGCCAATATGACAAATCTATCATTCACATATATATTTGCAATGCTTTTGTTATCGATCTTCCAATACCTAATATCTACTTACTTTTTATGTTTTTGGCAAAGCTCAAGATGCCAAGAGATGGGTTAGGGTTGTTGCTCCAAGTCTTTAGAGGTAACAATAGACTCCAAAAGATGCTTCAGCAATAGAACATTACTTCTTTGAACCACCTTCCAATACCTTCCCCTCAATGTAATATCATGCTCTAAAAGAACATTCCAGTTGAGGAGGCCTACTCTCCATTCAATCATCATCTTCTGAGTTGCATAATGAACAAAGCTAATCATCTAGAAATGTCGAGATCAAATGGCCCTCTATAACAGCTTCGTGATCGAACACACGTTGTTCATCGGCATGGACTACCAAAATAGGCTACACCTTTATTTCTTTTTCTTCTTCCCTCTTGGATGGTGTTTAGATATTCAAGATTGCTGCTTGCTCTCGCAGAGGACATTCTTTCTGGTTATATAGATGAAGTTGAAGGTCGCTTAGCATTGCCGTTTAGTATTGAGGGACGTCCATGGCATTAAGGGACATCCATTGCGAGTTAAGGATGTCTTTCAATACTAAATGACGTTATCTCTCAACATCAATGGACGTCCCCTAGCATCCATGGACGTCCCTCAATGCTAAACGACATTTTCTTTCAATAATCTCATCCTAAACGTCCATTTCCAGCGACAAATGTCCCCGAGCTTTAAAGGACGTCTGACTCCTTCATCCAACAGCCAGCAACCTTCGTTTGTGACTCTGCTCCCGTTTAAAATAGTGTGTGCTTGCATGTGATCCACTTCAATATACGTCTGCCAGCACCTTTAGAGGATGTCAATCCTCTATCTTGGTTATCTATTCTCATTGAAAGATGTTTTTCTCTTCATCCAATGGGAAAAAACCTTTTGCTGCTAGTGCCTTTAGAGGATGCCCATCCTCTATCATGGCCGTCCATTCTCCTTGAAGGACGTTCATCTGTAATACCCCAAACTTTTATATCGAAATTTAATAAAAATAGTTGAAAAGTGATTTGAAGTATTTGGATTAATTGGAAAATTTTTGGGGTATTACAAGACATAATTGACATATTAAATTTAAGACAATTTATTGAATTTCAATTAGGTTGAAGAATTAGATTAAATAAGGGGATTAATTATAATTAAAATATAAAGAAATAATTGATTAAAAATAAAACAAAAAAATGAGGGAATTCCCCTTTTCTTCTGCATCTCGCGACAATGGACAGAGAGAGGGAGAAAGAAGGTGAATCGGGATTGAGAGATCGGAGTGTTCGCCGGCGAAGACGGCGGTCGGCGATGGCGAAGGCTTCAGATGAAGACTCTGGCGTGCAGTGGCTGGCGTCGTTCGCGGGTCGTCGAAACTAGGGCTCGGATTGGACGAGTTCGCGGGTCGACGTCGGAGCTTCAACAGGCGATTTCTGGCGTCTGTAAAGGGCTAGTTTTGATTGGGTTTCCTCCGTTGCTTTGTACTGTCGGACTGTTGGTTGGAAGCTCATTGCAGGGAGCTGAATCGCGGATCTCTTGGGCAGAGGCTGTGGCTTGGGTTGAGATGGACGACTTGCTCGGGTGTGTCGGTTTGCAAAGGGATGACTTGTCGTCTGATTCGCGGTATAGTACGACTCAGTCCACTCCTTTGTTTGTTCTGCCGACAGTCCTTCATCAACCATTTTGGCGTATTCTTCCAATTATTTCCTGTAATTACTCCATGCTTCATGACTTGTCGGCTGTGGAGGTAAAGGGAAAGGACGTTGGGAAGCTGGGAATTTAATCCCCTGTCTACGGCTATGTGATTAAATGGCAAAGTAGAAGAAGAAACAGCAAGAGGTAGAATTGTTGCCTTGTGTCTTCACGGTGAGAAAGATTTCTCCCCTGTATTCTGAATTCTGATGTGGGTATTCTCGTTTGGATGAATTGTCGGAAAACAATAACATGTTGATTTGGATACTTTGTGTGGCAGAGTTGTTGGACAAATTCCTCTGGAGGCCGAGAAGGTAAGGTCCTTCTCTCTGAAGTTCAATATTGGATTCTGATTTGTAGTGTTGTACGTAGGATCGATGGTTCTATATTGTTATGCTCTGTCTATTGGATTTTGGGATTGGTTTGTCATATTAGAAACTGTCACTGCCTTTGGTTTTATGATGTTGTGGTCAATGCTGTAAATACCTGTGGACTTACAATTTAGTTTTTGTTCTTTGAATATTACTGGCTGGATGTCTGTACCCTGTTGACTGTACCTCATTGATGGAAATTACGGAGGATCAGGTTTGCAAATATAAGGTGAGATATTGATGAATATGTTGGATGTATGTTCTGAGAAGTCAGCCAACGAAAGTTATTGCTTTGTGAGATCTATGTTTCTGGATTGTGTGAATGAAAGTATTAATGGTTTGTTGATGAATAATAATAAGTGTAGAAATTTCTAACGGAACTGAATGTTGGAAGTTCATTATTTGGGTATTAATATGTTGGGTTTCAACTTTGATGTATAGGTAGGTATTAGCTTTATTGCAGATTTGTAGTATGTTGGTTGTTGTTGGATAATATAGCTGTCAATTTCTAAGAGCAATATTAAATTGTTAGTACTTGGTTGTGATGTGAATTATTCAATTATTGGTTGGTTTTGATTTGAAGGCACTAGTGAGATTAATATATTGTGGAAATTGGACAAAGACGAGCAAATGATTAGAGATGAATATGGAGATTAGTTATTAAGCAAAGTAAGTACTCTTTAGAAGATTTGATTAAGTAATGAGAGATTACGATAGAAAAATATGATTTAATAGGTAGATTAAATGACTTTATTAATTATTGAATGTTATAATTTGTGAAGGTACTAAAGAAGATGAAAAGTTTGCTTAAGTATTGAACGTTGCGAGAAACGAAGTAAGTGATATGCATGTGTTTTGGTCTTCGGACCCTACATCGCAAGTTTAGGAAATGTATGTTTCGTTGTTTATCGCTTTCCTATCATGCTTCGTTGTTTACAGTTTTTACAGCATGTTTAATTGTTTACAGTTTTAAAAGCATGTTTTGTTGTTTATAGTACTTAAATGCACGTTTCGTTGTTTACTGTATTAATAGCATGTTTCGATGTTTATTTACGCTTCCAGAAATTTGTATGCATTCACGAACAACAAACGAAACGATACGAATAACAGACGAATCCTAAGTCATAAACAGTATTAAACGTACGAAGACAACGATAAAGAACGAACGATAACGAATTAAATAATAAATGAATAATAAGCTATTAATGAGTGAAAGAAAAAGAAAAAGGCAACAATATGATGCGAGGTTGCAAAGGTCCTTGGATTATGCTAGGACATAACGACCAATGATTAGTAAGCTTTCGGATTATGCCATCATTGTTATATCGGAGCTAAAAGATGAAAATGATGAATAAAATGTAAAAGACGAAAACAATGAAAAAGATGAAGACGATGAATAAAACGTAAATGATGAAACGAAAAAATAAGACGAAAAGATAATAATGACGAATTAAACGTAATGGATTGACAGGAACGATGGTTAAGACATAAAAGATAAGAAGATAAGAGAAAGAAGAGAAACGATGATTTAAAAATGTACAACATGAGCATATAGTAGCATGATAGGTAAATATCACTTACTGAGCTTTAGGCTCATAGGATAGTACTTGCGATGTAGGTACAAGTATGAAGGAACAAATGATGAACAGATTAAGAAGCAGCTGATGAAGGATTTGCACGAGCGAGACTTACAACTGGTTGGCAAATTAAAGTAAAGAGGAAAGAGGTGTAATTTTAAAGTAATATTTTATTAATTGTTATTATTTGTTTTAAACAAATAATTTATGCTTCCGCTAAGATTCAAAGAAAAATTTATTTACGCTTTCTGCATTTTTATTAAATAAAGAATTTTATACAACGAATTTAACGAAAAGGTTTGGTAGCGTCCGACTTTAAGGTGCACTTTGATAAAGATTTTCAAAATTTTAAATTTCACGTATTTTTAAAAGGATTTAAAAAGTCGGGGCGTTACATCATCCCTTCATCCAATGGGCAGAAACCTTCATCCACCAACACCTTTGGAGGATGCCCATTCTCCATCCTGGCCGTTTATTCTCATTGAAGGACATTCGTTCTTTCATCCAACGGGCGCGAACCTTCGTTCGCCAATGCCTTTGGAGGATGCTCATCCTCCATCCTGGCCGTCCACCCTCATTAAAGGACATTCGTCCCTTCATCCAACGGGCAACAACCTTCGTCTGCCAATGCCACTGAAGGATGCTCATTCTCTACCCTGGCTATCCATCTTCATGAAGAACGTTCGTCTCTTCATCCAACGGGCAGAAACTTTGTCCGTCAGCACCTTTGGTGGATGCCCATCCTTCATCTTGGTCGTTCATCCTCATTGTAGGACGTTTATCCCTTCATCCAACAGGCATAAACCTTCATCCACCAGCACCCCTCCTACCACCCTAGACATCTATTTTCATTGTAGGACGTCCATCTCTTCATCCAGTAGCTAACATGGAGGTCCCTTGGACGTCCCTCGGCCTTACAATGGGCCCAAAGTTGATCATTGACACCCCTCCTGGTGGATCAGCCTTGGATGTCCCTCGTTATTAAAGGACTTCCAAGGTTGATCCTTGGACGTTCGTTGGACGTCTATGTGACATCTTTAAATATTTTTAAGCAGAAAATATGACTGTAGTATTTGTCTCAGTGTTTTTTTTTTTTTATGAAAAATATGACTGCATGATATCTTTTTTTTTTTAATTTAAAATTTTAATTATTTACAAATTACTTCAAAAAGTTATTTTAAGGTATGATTTGTCAGGACCTAATAGTTCATATTTGTTTTAGTAATTTCTTTATAAAAATGTAGAAATGCTGAGGTGGAAGAGAAAAGGTACAGCAAAGCAACGTCATAAAGGAAAAGCACCATCTAGCTTTTAACCAATCTGGACTGAATGAGCCAACGACAAAAGAAGATCTCCGATGGCCACAAGAACAACTTGTGGCTCACAGTCTCTTCTCTCTAAAACGTGGCATTTCCTCCATTTAAACCCCCACCTCCAGTGCCTCCTCCTCCTCTCTCTCTCTCTCCCACACTCTTTCACGATCATACTTCCACTCCCATTTTTGCCTGACCTCGGCTCAGACCCTGAAAATCTCAGACTTTCCTTTCTGGATTCCTTAGCCAAAATGCAGAGCCAGCCAGATAGAATGTCGTTTTTGGTTGAAGACCCGACATTAAGGCTGTTTGGGAAGACGATTCCGTTGAATCAGTCCTCTTTGATTCCTGATCCACCTCCAATTTCTCATCTCTCTGCTTCTCCGAACTCTTCTCATCGCCAGGTTCTTGTTGTTGCAACTTCTTATCCTAAGGAAAACTCTGCAGACGAAGAAGACGACGACGATAGGGTAAGACGAGTGAGGTTTTGACATTAATTTTTCTTTTTAGTTTCTTCTCGCTTTTTCTATTTCAAAATCATCTCCTTTGTCTGAATCAAACTTTTTAAGTTGATTTCTATCTTTTATTGGTTGCATTTTCAGGTAGATTTTGACGTTTGTTCTTCTCTGTTTCTTTCTGCTGACGAATTTTTTTGTTTTTTTAATTCTTTTTCCTTTGAATTTATTTATTTTTATGCTAATTTGGAATCATCCCATTATTTAGGATCCTAATTTGTGGAGTAAGTGATTGCCACTTTAATATATTCCTACCTTTATTGTAGACTTTTGAACTTTATCTTACTGTTCTTGATTTCTTTCTGCGGAGAAATTTCTATTTATTTTTCTTTTAATCCATTCAGTTCTATGCTATTTTGAAATCTACCCTTTTTTCATAATCAAATATTGTTAAGTGGGTAAACACCAGTTTTCTAGATTTCAATCTGTATCACTTGAACTTTGAGGTTGATTATTGAAGTTCCTTCCCTCTCCTCTGTTTCTTTCTGTGGAAGTTTTGCCGAAATATACTGCCTTAAGAACATATATTTATATCCAGATTATGTTAGGTCCATTCTAAAAGTGTCGCTGTTTAACGCGTGTGATGAAACTAGATTGTATAGATTTTAGAGGTTTTTGCGAGAATTTCTGCGTAAATCCGTGTTCTTTCCTTGAACGTATTATTTCAATTTTCATATCTGATCATTCCATTTCTCCATAATTTAATAGGAAGCTTCTAGAAGAGAATTTAGCCCAGACAGACATGAAGTTAGCCCAAGCCAACAAAACCCAGAACCAACAACATCATCGGGCGTTAGTGACAATTCAAGAACAAGTTCTGTAGAGAGAGAAACTTCTGTAGACAGGGAAACTTCAGCACTGAAACCCTCCACATATGGAGAACAGAGCGAGACAGAAGGGAAAACATTGAAAAAACCAGACAAACTACTCCCGTGTCCTCGATGTAACAGCACGAGAACAAAATTCTGTTACTACAACAATTACAACGTCAACCAACCTCGTCATTTTTGCAAGAACTGTCAAAGATATTGGACTGCCGGAGGAACGATGAGGAGCGTTCTGGTTGGTGCCGGTCGCCGGAAAAATAAGAACTCGTCAGTTTTGCCGTATCGTCAAATAATCATGCCGATGTCAGCAGCTAATCGCACTTTAGAAACAGCATATGCTTCGAATGGAAGTGTGTTCAAACCTCAAGATTATATGCAGAACTGTTTTACAGAGCCGAGTGGGGATGATCAATCGAGTAGATCGTCTATTACGGGATCCAATTCGTCGGAAAAGGCAAGTAACACGGGCAATCAGGAGCAAATGGTTAAGAAATTTAAGCCTTTTCCACCTCAAATTCCGACCTTAAGCCATCTCCAATGGGGTGTTCACTTTCAACCTCCATTTTGCTCTTCTTCGGGATTTCCAGTTTCGTATTATCCCATTCCTCTTTGGGGCTGCACTCTACCAAGCTCATGGATTTTACCATCTTCTTCAGCGAATTCAGCAGTGTTGATGTCGAGGACATTGAGAATCGATGATCTCAACGACGCCGAGAAGAGCTCCATCAATGGAGGAAAGCTTTTTAATGCTTTTCAATCAAAGAGGGATGAGCAAAGCCATGTTCAAGCGTCTCCTCTTCTGCAAGCTAATCCGGCTGCATTGTCTATGTCTATTAAATTTCATGAGAGATCCTAGAAAAAAAAAAGGATTTTCTTTCAAACTTCTAATGAGAGTAATCTTAGTCATACAATCCAATTTTAATATACTTCAATTCAAAAATAATAGTAATCTTAGATTTTCATTTTTCCCTTCACAAAATATGAAGTTTACATTCTAATCTCTTCATGTAGAAACTGACTCATACCCTGTAAGTCAATTAAAAGCCTACTAAAAATTTAACACGATGATAATTATAATATGCCTGCAACTGTAATTGCATTGTATCAACAGAACTTTCTGACTCAAAGGAATTCTAGTTGGATTAACTCTAATCGAATCACCCAATTTCTGCTTGCTTAGGAGCCAACGCTTTCACTCTCGCAAAGACATGTGAAATTGACAAGTTTGCCCAGTATTAATTGCTTTTTGCTTACAACTACTTAATTCTTGAGACACTTGTAGTTACAAGATTTGTTATTCTTACACCTTACTCCCTCGGGATTGGCTGTCACCCCAAAAGAAGAAAAAGGAAGTGAGACTCTTGAAATGTGTCATCATGCGTTATCCTTCTATGAAATTGAAAAAGCCGATACTTCATTTGTTATGGTCAGACATTTTAAGACCACAAATTTCTTCAGAAGGTTATTAGGGTCAAGGGCGGACCC
This sequence comes from Begonia loranthoides, assembly GCA_022433065.1. NCBI lineage: Eukaryota > Viridiplantae > Streptophyta > Magnoliopsida > Cucurbitales > Begoniaceae > Begonia > Begonia loranthoides. The sequence goes on from CM039478.1 coordinate 11,343,193, forward strand.
AAAGCATGTGAATCCTCATTCTCCTTTAAGTTTCCTCGCATCACACTCTTACAAAAAAAAAAAAAAACTTTTTGTACTTGCCATTACACTACCATTGACAAATTTAATCTAAAAAATACGTATCACAAGTGAAAACTAAGAACAATTTAACATAGTTTACGTGAAAAACTCTTAACGGAAAAATATCTAAAACAACGAAAGACTCTAAAATGATCTTTTTGGCTCGACATAAATGGAGTTTTGGTCAATCTACTATAACAACTCTCTTTTGTTTTTAAATTATCATTGACAATAAGAAGTAAATGTACATGACATCTCGATTAAGTTTGTAGGGATCACCACTTTAGAGGTAATTATAAAGCTGGATTTTTGAATTAATTAGATATTTAATTTGGTGTCAATAGGTGGTTACACATTTAACCTAAGTTCCACCCCTTTAAATGTCATATTCTTCCAATGATAACGCCATTATGAAAGTTTGAGGGAGAGGGCCTGACTAAACGAGAAAAATTGAGAGGTAGCCGTGTCAGTGAGAGAAAATTTCCAAGGAGATTCATGAGTTAACAATTTTTATTGTACAATCTTTGCCTAAAAACTTATGTATGTGTTATACTATTCCTCCATCTTTGTTCCAAAGGGGTTCATATCTGAAAAATTTGTAACTTTATCATTTAATTAGGAAATTCTATGGTGTGACAATGGAATTGAGTTCTGTATTATGGAGAAATCAAAGTGCATTGTCAAGGGTAAGCCTCCATCTAACTTTACTTATGTGATTTTAGTTCAGATTGAGAGTTATGTTGGAAAATTTTATGTTTTGAAATATAACTCACAATTGATGGATGAAAATTCAGTATTTTTGCACACAACTAAGTTAATGGACGTTTTGGGATGGATTTGTTTCGTTTGAAGTTAGGAAATCAGAGTTTTCATAAAGCTCATGATAGTTTCCCGATGCAGAGGTCGACAAGGGTGTATTCTCGGACGATTAGAGGTCGAATGGTCAGGGCGGCTGGACTAGCACACTGGGCAACCTGCTTAGCCAACTGAACATTTTTGGGGTCAATCGGACTTATTTTTGAGGTCACCCATGGCATGTTTTGAGGTCAAGTTTTGATTGAATTTGCATGGATTGTTTTCATTAGATCCCGATTTGGTTCCTATCCTAGTTATAGATTTCAACAATTATTTTGAGAATTTGATATGACTTTTGATGATGGAACGATATTAGATATCGTGGTCGATGAGTTGGATTGATTGGATTATTTAGGGTGTTGGATTTGAACTACATCCGTTTGAGATGCCACACTAATTCGAGGTAGGGGTTTATTTTTATGTCTAACATATTATGCATTGTTTTATAAAATTTATTTTGAGAGGTGTTCTCATATAAAATGATTTGTCCAATTTATGGCTCACCTATTTTTTTTTTTATATTATTTGTATAATTTTCACTAGACGTGTTTTCTTTGAGTATACACATTATTTTATTAATTGTCTTGATCTTGTGAATCAAGTTTGATAAACCTATGTGCGAGCCTTGTTTAGTTCTGCACATTAAACCGTTGGAGGATATGTTTGTTTGTTAACTAGAGTAATGAGACAATTGTATGTATTGTCCCTAGGTACAAAATCGTAAACTTGATCAGGGTCGTTTATGACTTTGCAATCGTCAAGTATCACCATTATTATTTTTTATATCTATGATATGGTGTGCCCAAAATTCATGAGTGACTTCATATTTACTGAGATTTTTATATTATTCAATGGAAGTCTATTTTAAGTAATTACCACACTATAATGTAGTGTTTTGAAACTTGACTCAATGAGTATTTCTACTCAGTTTTTATGAAAATGTTTTATACTTAGTATGCTTATTCATTTTTCTTACTTCCACACTAAATGTAATACTTTGTCTGTATTGAGTTTAATCGACTCTTTCTTTTCAGATTTTAGTTAGAGAGATTTTCAGAAGCTGACACAGGAGTAGACTCGACTTTCATTTTCTTTACTTATTTGCATTTGAGTTTTATTTTTGTGATATTAGACTTTTATTATTTTATTAGACCCCTTTATAGTCATTTTTATTTTGCACAGTTCAATGGACCCATGTTATCACTGCTTATATTAAATTATAGATAAGACTTGTACTATTCGGTTCTCTTTTGGCTTGGGTTGTTCTTCATTATGTGTTGGGTCTCTCATGGGTAGTGACATAATTTTTGGTATCAGAGGTAGGTTGACATCTTGGAAGTGATTTTGCTAAGATAGATAGTGCGATGGTATATAAGAGATTTGAAATTACTATGCTCAAGGACGTAGTGCTAAGTCTTGATTTGAGTTTGTAAATAAATTTTATGATACTTAGAAGAGCGCATTGGATATGTACATAAACGACTAAGTTATAGTGTATTGGTCTTTTGTCGCTTGAGGGATATACTATGATCTTTACGTAAAGAAGATAGGGTGTAAGACCCTCGGTGAATTTTTCATGAATTTATTCAAAAGTTTCAAATTTCTTATGTCTGGAGATGGGCTTAGTCCATTAGTTTATGAAGAATGATAGTAACAGCCATGGAATGCCACTGTTTTACCAATGAAGTAACGGGTTATATTTTGCTACAATCATTTTGGATAAGATGATTAAAATTGTTAAGCCTAAGATTATTGAGTTGAGGAAAAAGAGGATTCACTAATTGATGGGAAATTACTTTTAAGTGCTAGTAAAGAAATTTAGATGTTAATGGTATATCGACGAAGTATGAGATTGACTTCATTACATTTTATTCTAGAAAGATGATGAAACTTTTTAAGAAATTGATTACCTAGTTGAGAGCAAAGAATGTGAATAATAGCAGACAAGATTCTATGAAAAATTAATCTAATGTAGAGCATAAATAGAAAATAATCAAAGTGTATTATAACTTAGCGAATAAGGAGTTCATAGTTTGAATACCATGCCAAGTTAGTAGAGTGAGCGTAGTCGAAAAGGTTAGTCTGATTGATATAATCATGAAGTTTAGACAATACTTGAGATTTAAAATTTGTTTCTTACTTAAGAATATGTAATTTAATTTTATTTATGATGTTTTGCTTGTAACGCTCCGTGGCGTAAAACATTTTTTTCATGTCAATTTTTTTTATACATCCTATATTAATTCATAAAAATCATAGCTTTAAATGATACAACGGAAGTCTTAAAAAACAATCTCATTTAAAATTCAAACTTAATAAAATCCAACGTAAAATACATAAATGTTTGTAAATACTTTAACTTAAAATCCAAACATATTAAAATAAAAAAACTCTTCTTTTTCAATTTACTTTCCTTAAATCATCACACACGGGTCAATTTCGATTCGACAACGCCTTAGCTTGGTCCATGAAAACTTCTCTTCAACTACAACTTTCATTCATTTGTTTCTTCAGGAACATCATCAATAAATTCTTCTTCGTTACCCACACCACAAAGTTCACCTATGAGTCTAACGGTCAGCAAGAAATGTATAAACATAAAATAATATATATATATATATATATATATATATATATATATATGTATACATACATACATGTATATACATACATATATATATATATGTACATATATGTACATACATACATACATATATATATATATACACATATATACTATATCTATATATATATACATACATACATGTTGAAGTGGTTGACCAGTATAGACGTGGTTGACCTAAAATATTACATAGAGCGAACTTTGTTTTTTGAAATGCATTAAAGCAATTGATCGAGGAAGAAATAGGTTGACCTGTGCATTTGACCAGAACGTGAATTGGTCGACCAAATGCTCTCGAAAGAGGTTAACAATCATAAAGCGGTCGATCGATAAAGTTGGGTGGTCGACCAAATCACTGCTGTTGAATACGAATTATTTTGTATGGATAAAGATGAAATCATTAGTCAAATGTTTACTCGTTTTACTAATATTACTAGTGATTTGAAAGTGCTTGATAGAACTTATCCCAACGAAGAGGTGGTTAGGAAAATTTTTAGGTGCTTACCAAGAACATGGCAACCAAAAGTGGTCGCCATCCAAGAAGCTCATGACCTCAAAGCCCTAAAGATGGAAGAGCTAATTGGATCTCTCATGACTCATGAGATTACCTTGAAGGACAATGAAGAAGAAGAACAAAAGGAGAAGGAAGTCTCCAAGAAAAAGGATATAGATCTCAAAGCCTCATCGAGCAACTACGTTGAATTTGAGAAGGAAAATGAAGATGAAGATGATGATGAGAACATAAAATTCATGGCTTGGAAATTCAACAAGTTCCTTCAACGGAGAAAAAGGAAAGGGGAGAAAGAGATTACGTGCTTTGGGTGCGGAATACCTGGTCTCTTCAAAATTAAAATGTCCACAAGCAAAGAAGGCATCAAAGGCATATAAGAAGAAAACAATGTTGGCCACATGGGATGATAGTGAAGAAAGTTCATCCTTTGAGGATGAAGAGGTGGCAAGCATTTGCTTCATGGCTAAGGAGACTAAGGTACATGACTTTTCCAATGATTTAGATGATAATTTTGATAATGATGAATTGTTGGATGCATTTAATGAATTATTTGAGCAATTCAACTTGCTCAAGTCTAAATATAAATTGTTGAAAAAGGAAAATGATAATCTGATGAAGAAGCATGTTGGTATTGTTCAAACATTAGAAAAACAAATTAGTGACTTAAGAAATAAAAATGATAACTTGAATGATATAGTCCTTAAGTCCACAAATGGTAGCACAAGTTTGAATATGCCTTTTGGGGAACAAAGGGTAACATTTGATAAAGCTGAAATTGGTTTTAAACCATTCCAAAAGAAGAAAACTTATAAAAATTTCTTTGTTGGTCCTTCTATTTGTTATGTATGCAATTGTGTAAGACATAAGTCATTTTCTTGCCTAGTAATTTTGAATGGCAAAATGAAAAAAATTTAAATTTGTATGGAACTAGTTCGATCAAATCCCTCGGTCGCACGATGTTTCTCCCATTTCAGGCAATTTTTCTGTTCCTATCCCTCCTCTTGGCCATCTTAACCCTCAACCCACATTTGCCCTTTCTATTTCGGGTTCCAATCTTTTAACTCCCAAACTGATTCTAACTTCAATTTTCAATTTTTTCAATGTCTTCCCCCGTGTTTGGCAAAAGGAAGGACTCTACATTGTGCGACGGTTCTTCAAAGCCTTCATCTTTGTCATAATGGTTGTCCAAACTCTTCTTGAATGCTAAATGTGAGAAATGTTATGAGCAAGATTTGAAAGATAGGTCTTTGACTCTTGCACATAAGATTTTGTTTCCATCTCTAGCTAGTTTGGAATTAGAAGACACCTACAAGCTCATGGGTCTTTTTAAATTATATAGCTTAGACGGTCCATTTTTGGAGAAACCAATTCAGATGTTCTATGCTAATTTAGAGTATACCCCCCATTCCCTTAACTGCACATAGCTATGTTCATGGAAAGTATATTACATTGTCTGCTCAGGATATTAATGCTTTTTTGGACTTTGAGAGAGGCAATGAAGGTGAAAAATATTTTAATATCTCCAAGGATCCAAACATCGTCAGGCGTGGTTGTGGAAAGGTTTTTCTCAAACTTGTCCAAAAGGATAAGAATTTTCTGGACTTCTTTAAAAATTGAGCCAGGGAGCTTGATGTAAGGGCTAGAGTCATCCACCACACTCTCACATATAACCTTCTGCCACAAGATGGTCATTATGACCATGTGACTACATGGACTTTTACATGCTTCCGAAGAAATTTTTGATGTGGGATATATGATTCTTTAACAAATGATCTAGGCTACCGAACACACATCAAGATTCCTGCCATTCAATCTTCTCTTGACCAATCTATTTCGGATAAAGGGTATAGTAATTCCTTCTTTTGAGCCACCCCTATCAGTTCACAATGTGGACATATACACAATTCATACCTTGGCTCGTATGGGAATGGTGCAAGATGATCCAGGGCACTAATTTCTTAAATCATCTAGGGGCTCATCCACCTCTACTGTTCAGCCTGAAGACCCCGCTGATGCTAAGGAGATTCCTATGCCAAATGTTGTGCCTCCTTCACTCCCTGATTCTTCGATTCCCTCATCTTCTTCAGGCAGTGCTTCTAGGCATGAAGAAAAGGTTGACATGCTCACAGCTGAGGTTCATTCGAGGTTTGACGCCTTGTAGAGGCGACTTGAAGAGTTTATTTAGGCCTAGTGGTCCAACATGTTCATGGAGTCAAATCCGTCTCTTGCTATACAACCAGATATTCCTCCATCATCTGCTGATGTTACATGTAAAAGTCAAATGGAAAGGGGATGTTACATGTACCGTCTGTAAATCTTATCACAAACATACAATAGTCTGAGGAAGTTTTCTTGTATCATTGATTGACCATGAAGGAATCAAATTTCTCTTACCATTGTCGTGAGGCTTGCTTGAATCCATATAAGCTCTTTTTCCATCTACATACCAAATGTTCATTTTCTTCAACAACGAATCCTTCTGGTTGCTCTATGTAGATCTCTTCTTCTAATTCACTATGCAAGAAGGTAGTCTTAAAATGGAGTTGTTCGATCTCAAAGTTTAGACTTGCGGATAATCTAAGTACTACTTGTATAGATGATATTTTCATGACAAGTAAAGAAATTTCCTCAAAGTCAATGCCTTTCTTTTGACCAAAGTCTTTAACGACCAGTTGTGCCTTATACCTTGGTTGTGAACTAATGTCTTCAGCTTTGAGCCTGTATACCCATTTGTTCTTGAGTGTCTTTTACCTCTTTAGAAGCTGAACTAGTTCGTATGTGTGGTTCTTGTGCAATGATCTTATCTCATTTTGCATTGCATCTAACCAGTTCTTCTTATGTGGATGCTCCATAGCTTCCTCATAGCACTCGAGTTCATTGCCATCAGTGATCATAACATACTTATTTATAAAGTATATTTTCGATGGTCGACCATCTTTTGTTAACCTTCTTTGCTTGAGTTCTACAATTGATTCAGGGGAAGTCTCTACTTCTCTTTGGTCAACATCATCAGTTGCTTGATCACTAGATTCTCCAGCATCTCCCTTGTCAAAAATTTATTTCACAGGATCAATTGTTACTAGATGCTCATTAGTGATCTCGACATCTTTCTTTAAGTCTTCAATAGTTTGATTTTCAAAGAAGACAACATCATGGCTTCTGAAAATCTTCTTGTCAACTAGATCCAAAGCCTATATCCAAATGCATCATTTCCATATCTAAGGAATATGCATTTTTTTAGCTTTGCTATCGAGCTTGGAGCTCTCATCTTTGGGAATATGGATGAATGTTCTACATCCAAACACCTTTAGATGCTTATAAGAGAATACTTTTTGTGTCCATAGTCTGTTTGGCACTTCTCCACTCAATGGTGTTGATGGAGACAAGTTGATGACATTTATTGCAGTCTTCATTACTTCTCAACAAAATATTTTGGGAAGTTTTGAATATGATAATAAACACTTTATCTTTTCCACGATTATTCTGTTCATTCTTTCTGCAACACCATTTTGTTAAGGACTCTTTGGAAATGATCTTTCGTGTCTAATTCCATATAACTTGCAGTATTCATTGGAGGATCTCATGTATTCGCCACCATTGTTTCTGTGAATACATTTTAAATTTTTTTCTAGTTTCTCGCTCTGTGAGAGCATGAAACCGTGTGAAAACGTTGAACAACTCATCTTTTAACTTGAGTGCATAAGCCCAAACTTTCCTTGAATGATCATCAATGAATGTGACCATGCATTTAGCACCGCCTAATGTTTTCATTGACATGGAACCACAAAACATCTGAGTAGATGACTTCTAATACATCTGGTTTTCTTGATACAAAATTCTTCTTAAAAGAAACTCTATGTTATTTTCTTGCCAAACAATGAATATAACTTGGCAGAGCTTCATTTCTAAGATGTGATAGACTTTCTCTTTTGCCAAGCAGATGAAGTCCTTTCTTGCTCATGTGACAGAGTCATTTGTACCATAACTGAATGGATAAGTTATTTTAAGCAGTATTTACTGATACTTCTTTCACAGTCACTTGAGTCATATAAGCTACATTCTTTATTTCCTCTCGCTACAACTAGCGAACCTTTGTTGAACTTTCATTTACAGCTAGCGAATTTGCTCTTGTATCCGACATTATCAAGAGCACTAATTGATATTAGATTTAGTCTAATATCTAGAACATGTCTAACATCTTTGTGCATCAACTCACAACTTGTCACGACCCGAAAGTGGGCCTAACAGAAACGCCGGGTCAGGAGACCCGATCCTCATGGATGACCCGATCACCCTACCCAAGGCTTGAATTTTTACGCAGATGTCTTAACAGGAATAATATCAAGCCCAAACCCAAATCACATGGGTTGGGGTCTACAGAGTGATCGATTAGAGACATTATAGCATAATAAAGGAAAGTATTGTGCAGAAATTAAATCAAACAACAGAAAAACTAAAAACTCCAAATCTACTCGATACAAAGGGATTGAACCGACGAACCTCTACCCATCCACAGGGAGATCGAGACACCCACCAGGGAACATCAGCGCTGTCCATGATGACACAAGAAAAATCTAGTGCACCAAAACTATACCCTAACCTGGGAAAAAAATTAGTCGAAGGGGTGAGTAACTAACTTAGTAGGGAAATCGATACTAAATGCAATGCATGCTAAAACCATTTTCCTCATCTTTCAGAAACGATTTCATGCTTCTCATTTAACGTACATGGATTTTAAATTATCAAAATCTCTTTATCATTTTATAAATCTGGCCCATGACCCTCGATGTGGCTTTATTAAAACCAGTTGTATACATAGATAACTATACAACAAAATATGCCAATATCGTTTTTCATATGAAAACGTTATTAGTGAAAAGGGATGGTCACACAAAAACTCATCCATCACTCATCATAAAAAGGTGGTATAATCACTCGGATGTGCCGATAGGTCGTAACCAGCGCCGATACAATTCGTCTAATCGGAGTAACGGATAAGGTTGCTTGTGATAGACCGCTTCTCTATTAAATACCTTTGTGTTCCAAATTCACAAGGGTTGCCGACGAGCAGAGCTACGAGCCGTCACACCAACTGTCAAATGGAACTGTACTAGGATAGGCTAATCTTAGCGACTGACAACCTTCAATCTGTTCTCAATGAAATGGATGGCCACGCAAGGACCTGCTCAACACATGTAATAGAAAGGTGGCTATTCGCCAATAGCAACACCTTATGAGGCAGGAAAGAATACCATTGACTGTAACCCGAAGATCCAACACGTCACCCAAGTTGTCAATGAGCCAAGCTCCGAGGTGACACAACTCGTATAATCACAGTAACGGATGAGGTTGCTCACAACAAACTGCTTCTCTACCAAAATACCTCTGTGTTCTAAGTTGACGAGGGTTGGTGACGAGCAAGCTCAAGCCATCACGCCACCCATCAGTCTGGAACGGTACTAGGATAGGCTAATCTCTATGACTGACAACCTACCAACTCTGTGTGATAAATACCTTGGCCAGGTTTAGGGACTCGAACCCAAGGAAGCGTCATCACCTTCCCATCTCCACTACTTTCAGGGCTAGAAACTTGATGACACGTCACCAATGCCCCATCCCCATTTTCAACTTTCAGGGCTTGAAACCTAAGGACATGTCATGAATGCCTCGTCACCATTTTTCACGTAAACGACCAATATTCATGCAATAGAAGATTGCACATAGATAGACTCGTGATGCTTTAGCGTTAGAGTGCCTAAAACATCAAGAGGATTCATCCTCCCAATGTACATAACTAATCTTCTCCTAGTTGAAGAATTCACGGGATAGCCTCGTGATGCTTTAGCGCTAGAGTGCCTAAAGCATCAAAAGGATTCATCCTCCTAATGTACGTATCATGTAGCCCATCTTCTCATAGTATAAGATGTCACCAGATAGCCTCGTGATGCATTAGCGCTAGAGTGCCTAAAGCATCAAGATGATTCATCCTTCCCATCATCAGTACGTTCAGACTATTAACAATATACCATGTATGAAATATAAACGTGAGAAAACATACGTATACGTAAAAACTAACGTGCTGTCGAAAAGTCCCCATCTGGTTTTCAGGTGTGGAATCCTACAAAATAGTAGTTTTGAAAACCATGATACAATGCAGTGCAAGAAGTATAAAGATCCTTACCTCGATGACCACCATGACACGCTTACAAATAAACTAGCTCCATACACTGTCGTAAGCAAAAAGTCAAATCAATCGACACTTTTAGAACCTACAACAAGGTTGGTGTCAACTTCCCACAACATAACAGGGATAACAGACAAATCTTAAACAAGACTAGAATCCAATATAGTTTCTAAGGTCAACCCTGAATCCCAACTCGAAAACCAAATCTAGGAATACAACATATGCATTGGAAAATGACAAGTCTTATTATAACGAACATCCCAAATCCAAAAAGGACGTCACTCAACATGCGTTGGACCTAATTCGGACGTCCCTTCCGAAAATGGATGTCCCTCACAGTCATCCAACGACCTTAATTTCATCCAACCTTTCTCATCCAACGATTGACACTTCACCAGAATTACAAGTAACATGTGCCTTACACATGACATCACTTGTAAGTCTAAAACGGATGTCCCTTCATCCTAATCTGACAGTCCACTAATCATCTGCTATCCATTGCCTCCCATCCGATGGCCAAGACTTCGTCCGACTTCCACATGCTACGGCAGTCCGCCCTATTGCCTAGCGACATCGTTTCTCTTCGCAACCTAATCTCAAAACTAATACCGATGGCATCCTTTTTCTTCTAAACAAAATTATTTAATTTATAATATATAAAATCTAAATTATATATTATAAATCTAACTAAAAAATACTCCGATTTAAAATCTGACCCGTTTTCAAAACATTAACTGAAAATAATTTCTTTAGTCAAAATACTTTGTCAAAACATTTCCAAAAACAATTTCTGCTCGAAAAACTCAATCTGACCTTTTGACGGATAAAAGCACACATTGCTGCTATGCAACAAAACATGTCAACTTTCCACATTTGACCAAAAATTCGCAAAAAATTTACTCACGGCATTTAAAATCATTTAAAAATTCTCAGATTTTATACAACCTGTGTTGGTCTGGATACAAATATCACATTTTCTAATTATTTTTGAAACGTGATTGTTTCCCATTTTAACGATACCAAAATCGCCACTATTATAAGATGTAAAATATTCCACTTTTGAGGTAACATGTAACGACCCGTAAATTTTTCCTTTGAAAACGTGTAAAATTTAAAACTTTTCTTTTTTACTTAAATCCTTTTTCTTAAAACATTTTATAAAAAACAATGAAAGAATTTATAATAAAACATTTTACAATTCCAATACTTTACAAAACCATCTTTCACTCTTTAAATCTTTTTAGCTTAGCCAGCCACAATATCCATGTGTATAAATCCTTCATCAACTGCTCCTTAACCTATTTTTCTAATATCATACATACTTACATCAACAAGACTTAAACTAATGAGTCTAACACTTAGTAAGTGATATAACGTAAAATCTACAATGCACATGCTATGCTCTTTTAAAAATCCATTTGCTGTTTTCTGTTTTTGTTTTTGTTCTCCTTTATTTTTTACGTTTTAGTCTCTTTTCTATGTTCATTTTCTGTTTCTGTTTTCTCTTCTATTTACATACGTTCGTAGACCTTTTGACACATCGTCTCACCTTGGAATGCCTACGTTCTCAAGTCTTTTGGCACACTATCTCATCTTGTAACGCCTACATTCCCAAGCCTTTTGGCACCCTAGCCTCATCCTGTAACGTCGACGTTCCTTAGGCCTTTTCACACACGACCTCATCCTATAACGCATTCCTTCTCAGGCCTTTTGACACACGGCTTCATCCTGTAACGTATCCATTTACGTTCATTCCCCTTCAGTATCTGTTTTCTTTTCAAAACCATGCATGAAAACCATTTTCGTGTCATTTTGAAAACCATGATGTCTGATGCTCGTGAATACATACATTTCTATCATATCATCACTATAATCTCTAAACATGCTCATCTTTTAAACATATCATTAAAAGAACCTAAATTCTAATAAACACCCAGCAAGCAGCAGTATAATTCACAAAACATGCTTAATATCTTCCTACTCTAATAAAGCGGTAAACAACCTTAATATTCTACTAAAGTAGTAAACAGTCATGAAACAAACATGAGCCTAATGCTCACCAAGAAATAGAAATTCAGTATGATGCATACATATATCTGATTATGTCAAAAAGGAATCTACTTAATCTGCCTTTTACTCACAGTTTCATATCATTAAACTAGGACATTGGAGGTCTTTCCCACAGGGAGAGTAGATGCATCCTCAAGGTCTAGCCTGGCAGAACAGGTCACCCAACCCTACATGGGAGGGATACATCATCATGTAGTCTCCAAGCATCACCGTCACTACTATCCCCAACCTCCAATTCCCATTACATTCATTTACATCTAGTCTCTCCCGTGCAATGCATGTGAGTGTCAACCGTGAAATTCCTAAGGTTTCTATCCATGATGCATGTCGATGCAATACAATGATCCTAACAATACATCAAAGTAGTCCAAACGACAAGTCAATAGCACAGTAACATATTCACAACAGATTAGTAATACCATGTAATAGACTCAACAAAATGTGCAGAGTGTTATCATCTATTTTTATCTTTGTACCATATTAATTATAACCCTTTTCCAATATTAACAGTAATAAAATGAATACATAGAGCCTATACAGAACCAATAACGAAATACGGGTAGGGCCATACATATCGTATTATCATAATGATATAACATAATACATATGATAACAACAATTTAAATAATTTATGGAATTCAAACACAGCAGAGGTATGCATCAAATCCCCCAGCAACCCACAGCAACAGAGAACAATACATATGATAACAACAAGGATCACAATCAATAGAGAGTAATAACATAGTATCACTAAATGAATCTATCAACATATCACATACCACAAAATCTAGAATGCGTAATTTAAACACAACAATCCTAGTCTCATGATGTAGGCTTCCATTGGCCAATCACATGCACTATTTTTTACTACTCTAATAAAGCGGTAAACAATCAACATACAATTTCTAACTCTTGCGATATAGGTCCCCAAAGACCAAAGCACATACGTATCACTTGGGAGGGGGGTCCATAATGCGTTTAGCACTTAATGTTATCCTTCTTCCTTTAATACCTTCACAAATCCATAACATTTAATGATTAATAACCATCCATCAAATTCCATAAACTATGATGGCTAACAATCCCAACAATCAGCTTACTAAACAACAAAGGTTAATTCCCTTAAACTAACCCATTTTCCTTACCGATTCCATGAAGCAGCGATCAACGAAACACAACAGCTTCACTAACAGCATAAACATCCTAAAATAACCAAACAAACTTCACAACATCCATTAAACATTAACACCTTCATTTTATCTTCTACTTTTACCTTTAACATAATTAAATCCATAAATCAAACCCTTCAATCATGGATAATAACAGAGCCCAGATATACAGAACGACCATCCCAAAACAATCGCATAACCCCCAAACATTTATTATTTGGTAACCAGGACACAGAACATAATCCAAACCAACAGAGCATAACCATTCATAACCAAATGGCAAACAACAATATATTCACAGTACCAAGAAGCAGTAACACACAAGAGTATTACCCAACAACAAAGCACTCATTTATCTTCAACAAATATTTGCATAAATCCATAAAATCATGAAGGAAGCAAGGAGTTACCTGAACACAAGCAGACCTGAGAGCACCTCCTTCCCCTTCTTCTTCTTCTTCTGTCTTCTTCTATTCTCTTGGCTCATTTCCTTTTAGAAAATAGCTTGCCGTAGCTCCCTTTCCTTCACCCTTTTCCGTCTCTGTCCCTCCTTCGCAACTCACAGCTTTTCCCTTCTGTCTACCTCTCTGTGTCTTATTCCTCTTCTCTAGCAAGCATCATCAATCCTCATATTTCTCACCTAACACCCATTTGGAATTCTCATTTGTAAAGAGGAAACACATGGAGAAATTATAGAAAAGCACAGCTTTGGGATATGCATTTTTCTTCTCGTGCAAGAGACCCAAGTGGAACCGGTCGATACGCCTACCAGTCATTGGACCAATTGATCACACGACTCATCGGCACTACATTCATCCCTGCTCTAGTCTCTGTCGATTCCATCCACGGTAACACCAAAACACAGACCACCCAATTAACAGAGCACTAATTTAACAGCAATACTCACCTCGGTTAGGCACCTCGACATTTTGGGACATAGGAGCATAGCTCGCTCGTTCCCACGGGAACCATTCCACGAACCTGAGCACCATGAGCCCAAGCTTCGTGACCCGACACTCCTCACATCGTCACCATCAGCTCACTAGACAGTTCCTTGCTCGCCATCGAGTTCCGTTCGAGCACCCGTCCCCTTCTCTCCCATGATTGTCTCCCCTATCACCCCTGAGCTCTCTCTCTCTAAATTTTTGGCCGCAAGCCATTGCATTTTACCTCCCCTTATCTTCTCAACTAGATTGGCTCAAGAATGAACCGGTTTAAACCCACATCTGCTCTCCCTTATTTTAATTCCCCTTTTTTCCTTTATTCCAGTTTAATTCCATTTATTTTTTAATATATATATATGTGTGTGTGTGTGTGTGTGTGTGTGTGTGTGTGTGATATATATACGCATCGTATATTAAGTCGACTCACTTCCAACTCTCGACTTATTACGAATATCACTTGACAATACTTATGAGTCCAATTTAAATTCTTCAACTTATGTTTCCTAAATTAGTTTTCCAAAATCATAAGATAATATATCCTTATTCTAAGTTTATCGTGACCCAAAAGTTCTGGATATTACATAACTTGATAAGATGTACCAAAGTCACACACTCAACATGATTCATGAGTCATGAAGTCGACATCATCCTCACATATAATTACATCTTCACCATCAGAGGCAATTGCAGTCGTACTTTTCGTCTATACTTTAGCACTTTTTGTGCCTTGTTCCTTTTTCAACTTCCAACAATCTTTTTTCATGTGGTCTATTTTGCTTTAATCATAGCACTTGACACTTTTTTTACTTCTTGATTTTGACTTTCTCGACGTGCTGGCTCAAGAAGCTACACGTTCCTTTGATCTCCTTCTCATTACAGATAAGGCCTCCACAAAAGAGTGATCCTTGTTCTTTCGTCTACTTTTTTCTTCAAGAACCGTAGTTGTAATATCATTGAACATCAATGTTGTCTTTGTAGCACCGTTGACCAAATTTATAATGAGATAATCATATGAATTAGGGAAACTTTGAAATAAAAGTTTTGTTCGTTCATTATCGTTAATTTTGTGCTTCATTACTATAAGTTGAGAATATTGATGTGGTCTGTCACCAATGTCGACTCTGACATCCAAAGAGTGTATAATTTTCTTTTCAAGAAAATTGTATTATGCAACTACTTTGCTTCTTTTGTCAACGTATCCTAGATTTGCTTGGCAGTTGTCATTTCTGAGAAACGTGACAAAATTCCATCTACTAGAACAAGATGCAAATTGGCGACAACATCTTCATCTGCTTTGATCCATTTTTCTTCTTCAATGGTGGCTGGTTTTTCAACGATGACTACAACACTACAATTCTTTTGCAATAATGCCTTCATTTTTAGTTTCCACAATGAGAAATTATTTTCGTTGCATTTTTAATTTCAACTCTTCCCGCCATAATAACAAGGCTCTAATACCACTTGTTGGGAAAAAATAAGGATAATATAAAGGGTTGAGAAATAAGCATGGATAGTACTAATTATGATAATTCCCAAGAAAAAGTGCTATTGACAATCCCCTTAGACAAAATTACCTTTCCAATAAGTTCCCAATAAAGATTAGAGGGTCACAAACATTTCCACTTAAAATTCAATATCTTTAGACAGAGCTCACTTACACAATACAATTATATCATTAACTGGTACGAAAAACTATAGCAGATGTGATTCAAAAATATTATGAATATTTTTTCCACATTGTTATAATATAACAATCAAGAAATAAGAGAAGTAATAGCAAAAATAGATATCAAGAATTTTTATGTGGAAACCAAAATCGGGAAAAAATCGAGGGAATCGAGTCTAGAAAGATCACACTATGAAAAATAAAATTTATAATATTCTGCTAGAAGCTGAATATTGTAGAGAATATTTACTAAGAGAAAAATCACCACCTTAGATTTCATAATATGCACAAAAACACCCCAATTATTTTCTCACACTCTTTCTTTTCTCTCACTCAAATTAATTCATACTCTATTTTTCTCTCCTTCCTCTTCTCCTTCTTCTCTTATGTTTTCGGATGCGGGATAACACCAAGAGGAACTCTCTATTTATAGAGAGCGTTCCTTGCAAAAAAAAAAAAAAGAAGCAAAAAATAGCAACCTTACCTTTCCACAAAAGAAGCAAAATGTCTTCGTCTTTAACGATGGTGGTCACTCATCATAAAGGGGAACCAACCACCTTAAAGAGTTCTTATCTCTACCTAGTTCTAATATAAAAAATAAAACTATACAATGTTTAACTCAAAGCGAATAATATTGTATTAGGAAGATAATGGATGTCACAATAATTAACAAAAACTCTGCTAATATTTATAGTTGGATGGTTACCATAGATAATTGAGTTTGAATTTTTATACAAATATGTTTTAAGAGTTTGAGAGGTCTAGAAAGACAATTTAAATTTTGCAATTAATTTTAAAGCCATATAGGCCCAATATAGCCGATAACCAATTTGCCTGGTAATGCAGCTAATAGGGGTGGGCAAGAACCGACTAGACCCAAGAACCGAACCAGAACCGAGCACGGTTCTGGGTCTGGTCTGGTTCTTGGTCCCAACATTTCAAGTCTGGGTCGGTTCTGGATAGTAAAATTATTAGCAGTTCTGGTCCTGGGTATTGGCATTGAAAACCAACAGGAACTGAGACCTTCGAAAACAAGGTTATTTATTGTTTTGCAAACGTGAAAATCTGTAACATAAAATACAAGGAAATTTCGGTGTTCGGCGTTCGCTAAAGGCTAAACTACTGCTTCGCTTCTTCTTCTGGAATGAACAACGGAACGACTGAACTGATCGAGCAATCTATTTGCTTTTGCTTCTGGAACGACTGAGCAAGGGCTCTATTAGCTTCTTCATCTGGGCTCTTCTTCGAAGTTCAAAGTGCTCTGTCTTCTCGGACGCCATTCGCCTTGGACGGTCTCTGTTTTGTTCGCAAGTCACGGACTCACAATTCACAAAGCCTTGCTTTGCCTCGACTAACCTTGGCTGCCTCTGTTCTATTCTCAAGTAAAGAAGGCTCGCATCGAAGTAAGTTAACTCTGTTTTGTTTTCAACTCATGAAGCTTTGCGTGATATAAAGAAAACAGAGACTGTAAGGTATCGATTTTCATATGAAGAAAATTTAGGTGCTTTAAAATATAAGAATTATGTTGAAGATATTAGAGAAAAAATTTGTTGATAAAATAAAAGCTTTAAGCTTTAAGCTTTGGGCATAAATTTTCAGTTAATGGAGTTTCGTAAAGTGTTCAAAATTTGTAAACTCCATTAACTCATCATAAAATAAAAGCTTTAAGCTTTAAGCTTTCTTCAAAGAATCTGAATTTTTGGTGCAGACAGTATCTGAATTTTGCACGATACCATTTCATAGAAGAAGCTGATTAAAAGTTTATTTTATTTTATTTGGTAAGCGCTTAATATATGATGAATTGATTTTTAATGAATAATTTAGAACTAATGATTAATGAACTGATTTTTTAGTTTAGAACTGATGAACTGATTTTTTAGTTTATAACTGATTAACTAATGATCTGATTTTTTATGTTTATGTAGTTTATAAATTTGTCTGTCACACTTTGCTTTTTTGGGATACAAATAGAATGTCAGAAGCGTCACAAACTATTTCAAAAAAGCACGCCACAAATTCTAATGTTTGGGAACATTTTGTTGAGATTGAAGGTCATGAAGCAGAAAATAGTAAAGCACAACGCAAGTATTGTCCGCAAATACTTGTAGCAAATACTTGTAGCAAATACTAGAAAGAATGGCACCTCTGGCTTGTGGAAGCACTTAAAAACGTGCAAAAAGCATATGACAGATCTTAACACTAATCAAAGCAAGTTGCCGTTTCACAAAAAAGAAGATGGAGAATGCTCGAATAAGCCAATATATAGTCAGATGGTTGGACGAGAATATATAGCCAGAATATTAATCAAGGAAGAGTTGCCTATGAGAATGGTTGAATGGGAAGGGTTTAAAGAACTACTTTAATTATTCATAAACGACTTTGTTATGCCTTCACGTAGAACTGTTGGAAGAGACATAGAGAAGATATACATGAAAGAAAAAATGAAATTGAAAGCATACTTCAAGAAAAGAAGTCAACGAGTGTGTTTGACCACTGACACTTGGACTTCTGCACAAAATAAGTCCTATATGGTGTTGACTGGACACTGGATTGATGACTAGTGGAAGTTGCGAAAGAAGATACTAAACTTTTGTGATATATATGACCATAAGGGAGAAACAATTGGCAGCACAATGGAGCATTATCTACTTGGATGGGGGATAGACAAAGTCTTGACGGTAACTGTTGACAATGCATCATCTAACGATGTTGTCATTTCTTACTTGGTGCGAACTGTGAGAAATTGGGATGGTTTAGTTTTAGATGGAAAGCACATGCATGTTCGATGCTTTGCTCATATTCCGAACTTGATCGTTGTTGATGGGCTAAAGGAGCATTACGAATCCATTGTTCGAGTGAGAAATGCGGTGAAGTATGTTAAATCTTCTCCGCAACGACTTAAACTCTTCAAGTCTTGTATTGATATTGTGAAGATTACATTTAAAAGCAATGTTACTCTTGATGTGCCGACTCGATGGAACTCCACTTATTTGATGCTAGATAATGCCAAAAAGTATGTCGTAGCATTCGATAAGATGAGAGAATGTGATAATACCTATGCAACGGCAATGGAGGAGGAAGGACATCTTACTTCTAGAGATTGGAATAACATTAGAATATTTGTTAAGTTTCTGAAGGTGTTTTACGATAGCACTCTAATGGTTTCAAAATCATTGTCAATTACAGCTCATCAGTATGTCATTGAAGCTTGCCAGTTGAAGACCATCATCGATCAGTATTCCAACAGTGATAGTATGATGTTGACGAACATGGCTCATGGAATGATGATCAAGTTGAAAAAATATTGGGGATATTTAGATAAGATGAACACTATTCTATTCGTGGCAGTCCTCCTTGATCCAAGAGGTAAATCGAAGTTTCTAAGACATTGTATCTGCACTCTCATGGGACCCGATAAAGTTGATGAGTATGTGAAAGTAACTGAGAATGTTTTAGAACAATTATATTCGGAGGATAGAGATTATTCAGCTAATGATGTGGAGATTGTTCATGTTGCTAATATTGGAAATCCGTCAAATGAGGCAGATATGTTTTATGTGCAATTTTATGACAATGAGAGTATTTCAAATTCAAATAATATGTCAGAAGTGGCGGAGTATTTGAGCGAGCGAGCTGAGAAGTTTACACAGAGTTTTGACATATTGAGGTCGTCGAAATTGATGGCACATAAGTATCCAGTGTTGAGCCAAATTGCGAAAGATGCGTTGAGCATTCCGATTTCTACTGTCCCTTATGAGTCTGCTTTTAGCTGTGGGGGTCGTATTATTGATTCATCGCGTACTTCCCTCCAATCTGAAACAGTTGAAGCTTTAATTTTCACACAAAGTTGGATTCGTTCCCAAACTCATCTAGATACGTCGCAGTCAAGAAACGACTACGAAACTATTGACGAAGGTGCGTTAATTCTACAATTACTCTTATATATTTGATGAAACTTTTTAGTTTTTAATATTAAATGATAGTATCATTTTTTTTTCCAGAACTTATTGCTTACGACCAAAAAGACAAAGATGACAAAGGAGAATGTGATATCATGCCATGAGGTGATATCTCGTTAAAATTGTGATGTATTATTTACGTTATTTGGCTTAAACTTAAATTGTGATCCTGGTTATTCCTTTTTGTACAGGAAGATCACAAACAAACATCGTTTTGGGGCTGTTACAACTTACAAGAAGGAAAACGCTTAAAAAAGACATTATGTTGGAGAAAGATCTGTTAAATAAGGAAACTTTGTTTTTTGTTTTTAGTTATGAATCCCTTTTTGTTTTTTAGTTTTTGGAAGAAATAAATCTGCAAGTATCGAACTTTATGATTATGATTATAAATTCTTATTGTTGGTACCATCTGTTGAGTTTAAGTCTTTAAGATGTTATGTATTTATTTATTTACGCTATACAAATTTTTTTTTACAAAACATAGCCAGATTGTGGACATGGCCACTGAAAAATCACATTTTTTGCAAGACATGGATAGAATGTGGACATAGCTATTTATTCCTACCTTGTTCAATGTAGAAGCAAAAACATAAATTATCATCTCATTTACAATGTGTCAAACATTACAACTTATGTTCGTAGCATTTGCAAAAACAAAAAAACACAAAACTTGCTAGCATATGCTACATAGATACTAGACAGCAACTTTCACTTTGGCCTTCATAGTTCACACCCCCTCTTCCCACTCAAGACTTCTCTCCAAAAGTAACCTTGAGCTCTGCACCGGATTCACCATTCATGTTCTTTGCAATCATCTTCAAATCAATCTCTATTGAGCCTGCAATAATAATAAACACTACTTAGTTTTATATTGCACAATGCACAACACATATGTAAATGCATTGTTCTCAAAACAATCTCGATGTATTAATTATTGCATTTGAGTGTGTGCATGATCATCATTTGGAAAAAATTGATAAGCAATCAATAACCAGATTGAGAAACTACCACTTTGTTCAATCACTTTCAACAAACAAAGAATGTTTCCAGTAACAAACTCAGATAATTGAAGGCCTTCACAGTCAATTTCAACAAACAATTTAGCATGGGATAGAATCAGGGGTACGGGTTCTTCTTCTTCACTTTCAATCAATTTCAACTAACAAATAATGTTTCAAGTAACAAATGCAGATAATTGAAGGCATTCACAGTCAATTTCAACAAACAATTCAGCATGGGATAGAATCAGGGGTATGGTTCTTCTTCTTCACTTTCAATCAATTTCAACTATCAAATAATGTTTCAAGTCACAAATGCAGATAATTGAAGGCGTTCAGTCAATTTTAACAAACAATTAAGCATGGGATAGAATCATGGGTACGGGTTCTTCAGCAATTTTCAGCAAAACTAATGCCCAACTTAATAGATTTATAAAACAGATTGAAGACAAAATTATTTGCTATTTAGTAATTATCTGTAGCGAAGCCTTTGACAACCAAGGCCTAAAGCAGACTTCCTTGGAAAACCTCAGATGATACCAATTCCGGAATCTGCAAATTGAAATCATAGCAATGTAAGCAAAACTGAAGGGACGAATAACAGAGTACAAAGATAAGGGTCGAGATTTCTAGGTCAGAACAACACATCCTCAGAAATTGAACTTGAAGGCCTAGATTTCTAGGTCAGAAACTCGCAACCTTCCACTAGCAAAATCAAATGGATTCGATTAGAGATATAATGGGCGAACAGAATAAGAAGAAGAAGAAGAGATGAAGGCGAACAGAAGAAGGGAAGAAGAAGAAGGCGAGTTTGAATACTCGCAACTCGTAAGCTTCAGAACTGGAGAGATAGACCGACAGTGAGTACTGACCGAGCAGCACGAATGCCAAGATAGAAAGACGAGTCTGAGAAATAAATTAACTTTACTATTAGTATTAGGGGACCAAAACCAACCAGAACCGGACCAGCACTGTGCACGGTTCTGGTTCTAGTTCCCAACCCTTGCGGTTCTGGTTCTAGGTCCAAAAATAAGGAACCGATACCTGAACGGTCGGGTACTAGACTTCTGGAACCGATACCAGGAACCGATTTGCCCAGCGCTAGCAGCTAATAAAGGATGTTTGGTTTTAGACTAGTAACAAACAGAATCAGATAGTCATAAAGTGAAACTTAGACTTGAATAGTGTGCTAGGAGGAATCAAATCATGCCAAACCATAAAGTGAAAGTTAAGATTGTTTCCAGTTTGGTTCCAAAATAAAAATAAAAATTATTTTGATTTTAGTCATGTGTAGTTCGGGTTTACGTGGAACCATGAGTTAACTACAGGATTGAACAAGATTTGAGCTAAAGTTTTGATAGAGTGATTCAGTTTATTTTGTAGGTTTTAGTCTTCAAAAATTAGAAACTAGTCTTCAAAAATTAGAAACTAAATGTGGTCATCATTTCCTTCCCAACTTGAATTGAGAACTGGCCATAAATTCATCAAAATCTATATGCGGCTAACAGTTAGTTTCCATCCAATTTGGTCTTCAAAAATTGAATCAAATTTTCATTGTCGTTTTCTTTCTAGTTCAAATTGAAAAGTTGTCATAAATGAATCAAAAGTGAGCAAAACTGAACTAGACGGGGATGGGCTACTAGTGTCACGAAGAACTTTGGACCATTCTGAGATGGACCAAACCTCATTCTTACATGGAATGTATATTGCTACATTTAAAATAATATCTTCTTTTGTTTTATTATTTATTTTTAATAATCATACACTAACAATATAATTTTAAAATGTGAGAAGTATATTTTATACAACTTTATGTGATATCATTCAACTAATATTTATTAGTCATTTAGTTTAATATTGAATATTTAGACTATTTTTACTTTCTTTTATGTTTATTTCTTAAATTGTCTTTTATTCCATTACTATATTCACATAATAAGCAAGCACCTTCTTAAATAACCAAATATGCGTATCAAACAATGACCTCAGTTGGGTCCATCAAACCTGGTATGCGCGACTGGTATGATCATTAGTTTAAAAGAAAGATACATGAACAAATAGACATGATAATGAAAAACATATGTATATTGTGAAATCTGACATATAGGGAAATAGGCATATCATACTAAATTAGTTTTATACGTTAAAAAAACCATGAATTCACAACTGAATATAATATATTAAACCTCTATCTTGGCCGAATATCACTATATTGCCGAAAGTAAAATCTCCAAGTAGTCCAATGACTGCTCTGAGTTTTCTAAAACTCTCATCATAATTGTTTGACGTGAAACTGGTGACGATGTGGTGACTGCATCACGTTGAACATCTTTAATAGGCTAACGTATCGGCTCTGATGTAGATTCAGAAACCAACTCGAACTTCACCTGAGAACCTGACTTCCTCTGAGTCTTCTCCAACCAACCTTTAGCAGGTGAATTCACAAACTTTGTACCCTTATTACCTGTCACTGTAGAACCCCGTATGTAACGACCCGGATTTCGTAAATCCTTTAAAATGTTAGAAAATTAAAAATTCTTTTTTTTAAAAAACAAATCAGAGTGAACCTAATCCGAACCGCTACCAACCGCTCGTTAAAACTCATTATAAAAATCCAATTTAATAAAATGCGGAAGCGTTAAAAACAAATCATTTATTAAAACGTTGTGAAAGCGTTAATAAAATCGTTTGAGAAAGGAAAACTAAACAATTGTATTACACTTAGTTACAATTTAGGAAAAGCGTAATTTAATTACATTACAACCCAATTGTCTTTTACTTCCCGTAGCCTGGCCAACTACAAGCTTTGCGTATGCAAATCCCTCACCAACTGCTTCTTCATTTCTCGAGGACTCAGCGGGTACGTGTACCTACACCAGAAGTAAGACGTGAGCGTAAAGGCCCAGTAAGAAAATGAGTTTATGCAGGATGAAATGCCTCTCTTTAATTCTTCGGAATGGGTCCACCCCAAACCAACCTTTAAATTACGTATTTTCGAAATAGCTCATACATAGAGCGTGGAGTTAGGGAAATCCTACAGTTTCTAATTAATTATATTAATTGGTCTTGTGATCCTGATATGGGAATGATTACTTCTTTTCCTCACTCAAGATGTGTGACCAGCCCATGGTGGTGTTCCTACTTGTTTCTATCGTTATGAAGCATAAGACTACCCTAAAAGCACATTCAGCATATAAGAGAGTTCATATAGCATAACAGACATAAATATGCACAACGATAACATACATTTCAAAGCAATAGATAAATCAAACAATACATGAATGAACTATAACATGCTTGAGAAGTTTATAACCTAATTTATTAACATGTTTATATTAATTAAATTGTTTACATGCTTGGTTGATTAACATGCTCTGGATTATAGTCTATTTAACATGGTTGAATTAACGTACTTGAAGACTAATAGTTAATTAACA
Organism: Begonia loranthoides; assembly: GCA_022433065.1. Classification (NCBI taxonomy): domain Eukaryota; kingdom Viridiplantae; phylum Streptophyta; class Magnoliopsida; order Cucurbitales; family Begoniaceae; genus Begonia; species Begonia loranthoides. The sequence continues at coordinate 11,367,669 of CM039478.1, forward strand.
TATTAAACATGCATCAAGACAAGATCCTATAATTTAAACATGCTTGATTAGGTAATTAACATGCTCAATTGATTAACATGCTTAAATTGCTATTTGCTCTAGTTGTATTAGTCACAGAACATTTTTCAGTTAATTATAGAGTATTAACACTTAAGTAGAAATCCATAGAACATACAATAACTGTCGTAAACTGACAAATAAATAGAGTTAACCCTAAGGGAAATATCACAGCAAGTACCATTAAACATTCTCTAAGCATTTTTCATTCCTATAATGGCAATAAATAATTACAGGAAACTAAGGAAAACAACAGCAGCAGAATCAACCAAGGATATCAACTAGTAAACTAACAGCTACAGGTAAACCATACTACAGCAAGGAAAACTTATAAAACTAATATTCACAACATTCAAGCCTAGAAAGCGTACCAAGGACTAACATACAAATCGTCCAAGCATAGAAACATACAGAGCATCCAAACATAGAAAACATGCAGGCTAACAACATAATAATCTACTACTGAATACTAATATTCTACACTACTAACAACAAATAGTGAGTATTCCAGGGAGTTATCAACAATACAAAGAAACTAACACCGACAATCAACCACTAAAGACTCACTCACGCACACACTTGTGGTGTAGGGCCTCCACCTGGCTAAGACACACCCAAGTCTTACCATTACGAAGATAAATGTAGGGACATCCAGTTCCAACTCACGGTAGCAGGGCAGCAGCTCTAGCAAGGATAGAAGCTCACTCTTTACTTCCAGTTCACTCACGAACTCACACAACCACACTTAGGTTACACCACACTCATACACGCTCACAATACACTAACTCACACACTCTTCAGCACACTCTTCAGCACACTCACAAGAAGAGAAGCTCTCGCAGGGGAGGAGAGCTCACGTAGGGAAGGTAGGAAGGACAAAACCGAATGAAGGAAATGCTAGGAAGAAAAGGGTTATACCAGGAAGGAGGAGACACTCACATGTGTAGGGAGGCAGGGGGTCAGCCACATGTTGTCTGGGAGGAGATTCTTGTCGGGGAGTCGCGTTTCCATTGGCTAAGGATCGATTTCTTCCCGATTTTAAATAATTTCTTTCGCAAATCTGGGATGATTCAGACGAGTGCAGACGCATAGGTCTCGTCCGTATTTGTCTGCAAGGCTAAAATCCTTACGCTAAACTTGTGGCTTCAAACGAGAACTGGCGTCCTCATCCTATCAGTACTGTCTGCAGGCGAGGTTCGGACGCCATTTGGTGTCCGGATGTAGCGTCTACAGGTGTCTAAATTGTCACAAAATTCGGACAAAGGCAAATTGGACGAGGTGAGACATTGTCCGGACTCGTCTGCATCATCCGAAAGTGTCTAGGTTTGGACAGATTCAAATCGGATGATGCAACCCACGTCCGCATGAACTTGGCTGCATCCGCAGCCTCGTACAAAACGATGGCAGAGGCAGGGGTGGCCTTAGGACGTGAAGACGTTGTCCCCAAGTTGTCCCAAAGTACTAGGATGGCGTTCTTTGCATTTAAGGATGACGAACAGCGTCTGTGGAGTAGTCTGCAAGTGTAAGTCCTGCACTTTTTTCACTTTTTCCTACGTAACCCCTTTCCTGTAACACTTTGCCCACAAACACCCATCCTAATGACACGTATACATATGCAATGCAATAATTACATCACGTATACGAGGAAAACGTTACCAAGAATACCCCTAGACTTAACATTCTAAACGCGTACTCGGTAATACCTCGATATTTATCCAACTTAAAAATGTCGGGGTATTACACTGTAACACATACAAATTTGCAGAGCTTTTGTGTCCCTTTAACTTGATGAGAGCAACCCTACTGATCTTTATACCTCCACCTACAGCACTGTACTTGTACCCTTTCGAATCCAGAGTACTCAACGAGATCAGATTCTTCTTTAGCTCGGGAACATGTCGCACATTACCCACTATCCTCACAACTCCATCAAACATTCTGATTCTGACGATACCGATACCAGCTATTTTGTAAGGTGTGTTATTACCCATTAACACAGCACCTCCTGAAACGGTCTCGTATGTTGTAAACCAATCCCGATTGTAGCACATATGAAACGAACACGCTGAATCCAGAATCCAATCCATGTTTGGCTTTGAGTTTCCCTCGAACACTATTAGAAGATCTCCATCACTATAGTCTTCTTCTTCTGAGACAACTACTTCACCAGACGGCATCGGTTGTTTCCCTTCTCTGTAGCTCTCTTTATTTCATTCTGTAATTTATGACACTCGACTTTGATGTGCCCCCTCTTCTGACAGAAGTAACAGGTTCTATCTCAGTACCTTGACTTTGATCTGCCATTCGAATTCTAAACATTTTCACTGCCTTTGTTGTTTGACTCTCTTGTTCTACCCCAAACGATGAGTCTCTCACCTTGAGACTTGGACCCCACAACAAGCTGCTTCATCTTTTCCTTTGATAACAAAGAACCATAAACCTCTTCTAGAGTTAGACTTTCTCTACTGTACAAAATCGTATTTCTGAAAGCACCATATGAAGCAGGTAATGAGCATAGCAGAATCAACACCAAATCCTCCTTATCGCTTTTGCATCCCACAGTCTCCAAATTTGAAACTAACTCCTTGAATGCAGCCAAGTGACCTGTAATAGAATTGCCTTCCAATAACTTATGAGAATAAAGTCGTTGCTTCAAATGCAACTTGCTAGTCAGGGTTTTCTTCATACACAGCTGCTCTAATTTGAACCACAACTCAGCGGCAGATTTCTCGTTCAAAACATCCTGCAAAATCTAATTTGACAAATGCAGACGTATCAAAGATAGGGCTTTCCGATCCTTTCAAATTTTCTCTTCTTCACTCAATAGCGTGGGCATTTTATCGAGCTATAATAACGTGTTGTCTAAATCCATCTATGATAGCACATCTCGCATCTTCACCTACCATAACTGAAATTGCGTATTTTGATTCAACGGAATACCAAATTTCACCGAACTCATCTCCTACAAAAATTTCAGACTTTTCTCCAAAAAATCTGAACCCAAAATATCCGCTCCAAAACTTTAATCCCCAAATAATGTTAATATTCCAACCAAAATTTCGCTCCCAAAAATCGGATATTTCCAAAAACAAATCTACAGAAAAATTATCTTACCCAAATAATTTCGCACCCAGTGATTGAAATCCAATAAACATAATAACAGTCTCAAAATATTTGCTGCAGAATCTTCAGTCTTAGATTCGGTCGGAGGACGCACAAGTGATCTGCGAAGAAAGGTTCTGCAATTGATTGACTGATCGGCGGATGGGGATGATGGACAGTGACGCAGAGGACGGCTATGCTATATAGCAACGGAGGACAGTAGAAGATTGACGGACAACAGAGGGAGGCTGTGCAGTAACGGTTGATAGACGGCGATGGTAGAAGTCTCTATTCTGAATCGACAATGGGGACAAACGGCAGAGGGAAGGCTGGGCAACTGTGCGGCGGTTGGCTCTTCCTTCGTCGGATGGTGCAGGAGGCAGAGATGCGTTCGGCATTCGTCGTTCGTGGGCGCTTCTCTATTGAAGAAGGGCTCTGTTCTTCGCTTCGAATAGGAGGCAAAGGCGACGCAACGGGGAAACACTTTCTCTTTTTTTTTTATTCTTTTTCACAAATTGTAATTTTTCACAAAAAATTACTAACCCCAATTTTGTTCGATCTGAGTACTAAAACTCTAATTTCGCTCTAATATCAATTGTTGAAAAATTGATATAGAGAATATCACCCAGGCTCTTATACCAATTGTTGATAATCGAACGCGAAACGGAAAAAGAAAATTGCTGAAGCAAGGACACCAGGATTTACATAGAAAATCCTAACGGGTAAAAACCACGGGTAGAGGAGAAATTCACTAGTTGGAAATCAAGGTACAATGAGTTTTGCGACTCAAGCATCAATATATAGAGAAAATAAATAACTCTAATATTGGATATGGGACCGACTCGGCCCAACTAGAATTCGGGTCACATTGAACTCTAACAACTATTCCATCGAATCTGTTGAAGAAACAAGTTCTCCTCCTTAATTCTCAGAGGTAAGGCTCACCTTCCTTTAGTTTATCTATCTGGAAGTGGCAGCCACTAGTTTTAGCAATTCCTTCTTCTTTCATTGATGGGTTCTCTGTAAAAAAAAATAGTAGATCGGTGCTGTGGAGAGGATTATTTTGGCCTGAAGGTGAACATCTCTTGGGACATTTAAACACTCTTGATTACAGAGTTCTGAATTTGGAATTTCGAACCTTAAGGTAAAGCGAACTCCTCACTCTAGGATTGAAAGTATTTTATGTGTTAAAAGTTAAAAGTTTTGGATGATATTGAATTATATTTTTTATCCTATGAATTATTGATAGTTGGGTTTCGAAATCGTCAGAATTTTAGGGAATTCTGAATAAAAATTGAGGGCTAGTGTCGGAAGAGATGACATTGGGCTGCGACTCTCCTAGGCCTGGCCGTAGTCTAGCCTTTGTGAGGTCGTGGCCCCAAGGGCTTGGCCAAGGCCTGGTCATGGCTTAGGTTTTGTCGGGTCGCTGCTTGGAACCCTTTTCTGAGCCAGTTTTGCATTTTTACCCCAATTGCCTTTAGGCCCATTTTTTAATCTTTTTGGGACTTAGACTCAATCGTTCTTGAGTCGTTTCCTTAAGATTGGAATCTAAAGCTTGAAGTGGAAATGTCAAAACAAATTTTCATGGCAATGTTATAATAAGTACTAAGACTTAGTTTGTGACTCAACACCTTGTCAGACTTTGATAGTTTTATTTGGGCTTAGAGATTTGGTAGGCCGTGTCAGTTTTATATTTTGCATTGCACAGTTATTTTGAAAATCTATTTTGATACGTGATATCATATTAAAATAACATGTCCATTTAATGGCTCATCAATTTTTAGTATTATTTATATATATGTTCACTAAACACATTTAAACGGAGCATGCATATTTAATTTTATCTTATCAGCTTGATCGTGTGGATCAAGTTTGATCGACCCACAAGGAAGTTATGTTTTTTTTTCTTTATGCATATTCAACCTTTGGAAGATGTGTTTGGTTGTCATTGTTAACTAGTGTAATGAGATAGTTGTTTGCGTCGTGTCTATGGACGCAAAACCCTATTGCATGATTTATTTACAGTTTTCAAAACCTGATTTATCTTAGCATGCTCATTCAATATAAAGTTAATCCCTATTAAGTTAGTCACTCACCCCAAACAACTTCCTTCATTTTAGGATTTATTTTGGAGAATTCAAGGTTGTCGACACAATAGTAGCTTTAGGATCTTTTATTTATTTCCAAAATTTTAGTATTTTGTAAGCTTAGACTTTGTTTACTTTTGGTTCGTTCTTTATGTTCTTTTAACACTATTTATTATTTTGACACATTGTGATATGGACTCGTATTATAACATTATCTCGTACGTCACTTTTTAAACCATCGATTTAGCCTATTTTGTAAGACTCTGGCTTTTAACTAAATTCATGTCTTTTGCTACAACATATGTAATAAAATTTAAGAAGGGTAAGACAATTTGGTTCATTTTCGAGTTGGAATTCATCTTCATTTTATCTCAGATTCCTGTTGGGGGTGGAAAATAGGGCCAAGAACAACTTGAGAACCCATAGCGTAAATCCTTGAAATAAGCACAGTAAAGGTTCGGCGCTGTGGTTCTCAAAAGAGGCATCATGGTGCCATCATAGGGGGGTTGGCGCCTTGGAACAACCACTTAGGTGCTGCGGTGCCATTTACACATGACACCCACATGCAGAAATTTGCTTTATGACATGGATACTCTTCCGCCGTGGCTTGACACGTGTTATTCACCTGAGAAATCTAGAAAGTTATTTTAATGTCATGACTCAACCTTTATAAATGTCGCAACTTAATCGCCAACCATCACAGGCCCCACAATGTTGTGCTTCCACAGTCATGTCTCTGCTTCCACTAAACTCATATTTTATATCTTGTCGTATTAAACCCAAGTTAGACCTAAACTATACCATATTGGTGCATCAGTTAATAAGTTTCTCCTAAAGCTCTGAGTTTTCCCCACCAAATACCGAGTTCTTCCTTGAATTCCCACAACAAAATAACATGAATTTAGTTCAAGATTAGACTCACCTTCGTAAATCCTTGTACAAATGGTGGGATTAGGTTTTGAAGAAAAAAATAAAGTTTTTATATTAAAATTTCATCCCGTTGGAATAATAAAGCAAAAAGACCATCCACTTAAAACTTTGGTGGCTTCCTCCTTATTTCTTTAAAAGAAAAAGTAACTACTCCATAAATAATAATCTAAATTTGGTTACATACATTTTAAAGTTTGGGTGGTTCCCACAACAAGGAGTGAACTCATATATGAACCAAAACGAGTCAAGATGAAACAAAAAAAATGAACCCAAACAATCCCAGACACATGCGGAGGCCACATCAAAAATTTTATATATTCAACTCGTTTGAAGTTCGTATTTCTATAAACTCTTTAAATGCATCCTCTTGGATTTTTGGTATGATTATTGGGCCACCATAGAAACCTAAATGATAGAGGAAAAAGATGCTAATTAATTCTATGAGTGTGTAGAATATTCTATTACACGTGTATTATATCATTATATATTTACCAATATTGTACACCAATAGCTAGTGAAAAAAGATTCATTCTCTTCAATGCCTTCTTTCTCTTTCTCTCTCTCTATCTTGGTTATTTTCGGACTTGGTATCAGAGCCACGAGAATGGCATCTTTAAACAACAACATTCTCCAGTTAATCTTGGTCTCTATACTTTCTCAGCCATGAACCTAACCTGAACTGTGAAGCTTCATGCTCACAATTACCTGGTTTGGAAAAACCAGCTTCTAAATGTGGTAATTGCTAACGGATTGAAGGCTTTTCTCGATGGGTCATATATTGCTCCCTCGCTTCTTCTGTCTAATCTTGACCCCAATCCTGAGTTTATCACGTAGGAATGGTACAATCGACTCTTAATGAGTTGGATTTATGTGTCTCTATCCAATTCCCTCATCTCTTAGATTGTTTCCTATAACACAGCGTCTGATATTTGGCTCGCTCTTGAGAAAATCTATTTGGCTTCTTCTCTGGCCAGGATTATAGAACTTTGCAGTCAACTTCATAATTTATCTAAGGATGGTCTCTCTGTAGCTCAATATTTTCATAACTTGACCTCAATATGTAATCACCTCACTGCGATTGGTGAAAAAGGCTCTTCCAGAGACCAACTTATCTATTTACTGGGGGGTTTAGGGAGTGAGTACAATCTGTTTGTTGCTGTGATTACCAGTCAGATTGATGAACCCACAATAGAAGAAGTATAGAGTCTTCTCCTTAATTTTGAGTTTCGTCTATAGCGCCAACATTCTGTTTCAACTGGTTTTTCTCCTCAGGCAAATTTTCATACAATTCAATCTCCTCCATTTACCAAACCATCTTCTTATTTTGTTCATCATTCTTCTCATCCTCAACTTCCAAGCATATTAGGACGACCTTTGAATCCAAATTTCTCTCCTCTACCTTCCAAATATATTGCGTTCAAACCATGATGCTAAATTTTTTTTAAAATTGGTAACACTGCCGCCATTTGTTATCATCGCTACTATTCTAATTATAAACCTCATCCAAAAAAAATTTCACACTAAAACTGTTAGTCCAAACTCATCTCGCCCTCCTTCACCCCTCCTTGCTACTACTTCTCCTAATACTTGGCTTATGGACTCGGGGGCCACACATCATTTTACTCCCACTACTTCACATCCTACTAATACTTCTCCTTATTTTGGTCAGTACAAAATCATGTTTGGCAATGATAAGACTATCCCCATTACCAACTCAGGTACTGCTATTTTTTCTTCTCATTCTAAAGCTATTGTTCTTTCCAATGTCTTGTAGTCTCCATGTCTTTCTCGTAAACTTGTTAGTGTTGCCAAGTTATGTCATGATAATGACGTTGTTGTGGAATTTGGTTCTTCTGCCTTTTATGTTAAGGATCGGATTTCCAATGTGCTACTTCTCAAGGGGACATTATGTGATGGTCTTTACAAGCTTCCCATGCTCCAACCCCTTATGTGTACAAAACCTCCTTTCTTCATGGTCTTTCCTCATCCTTTTCTGAGCTTTGGCATCGGCAATTGGGATACCCATCTACACCTCTTGTCTCCTCTATTCTTAAATTGCTACATTTACCTACTGCAGTTTCATTTCCTTTTTGTATGACTTGTCAACTTAGTAAGACTCATCATTTACCGTTTACAACTTTTGTCTCGAGCTTCACAACCTTTTGAATTGATACATTCTGATATTTGGGGACCTGCCTCTATTTTTTTTTTTTTACTAGAGCTCATTATTTCCTTCTTTCCATAGATGATCATATACGATTTATTTGGATTTATTTTTTGCATTCAAAAGATGAAGTTCGTGATGTCTTTCTCCAGTTTAATGCACTCATCCAAAATTATTTTCAATGTTCCATTAAAAATTTTCAATTCGATTGGGGTGGCGAATGTCGTTCGTTAATTCTTATCTCCTCTCCTCTTCTCTTGGCGTTCACCATCGTGTTTCATGTCCGCATACTCTAACACAGAATGGTCGGGTAGAACAAAAAATCATCATATTGTGGAAGTTGGACTCTCATTACTATTTCAGTCTCATGTTCCTTTGAAATTTTGGTAGTATGCTTTTCATACTGCTGTCTGCTTAATCAATCGCCTATCTACCTTGGTTCTGGATAATAAATCACCGTTTACTTGTTTACATCATAAACCTCCTGATTACTCTATGCTTCATGTGTTTGGTTGTGCATGATTCCTTGTCCAGTGTCCTTTTAATTCAAACAAATTAGAGCTTCATTCAAGGGAATGTGTTTTCATGAGATACAGTTCCAATCATAAGGGATACCTTTGTTTTTCCGCTGAGCTTCATCATTTCTTTGTGTCTCATGATGCCCTTTTTTCAGAATCTTCCTTTCCCTTTGCTTCTTTTGCCAGCTCCACATCATCTGCTTAAATGTCATAATTTTCTTTTCCTATTCTTTCATCTCTTCCTCCATTGTCCTCCAATTTATCTCAATCATGTCAAGTCTCTTCTTCTAATGTTGGGTCATCATCATCTGTTGGGTCTTTTGTTCAACTTTCTCTCTCTACATCTCCACCTCCTTAGATTACCAAAACTCTTCCAATGATCACTCGAGGAAAATTTGGTATCCATAAGCCAAAACTTTTCATTCAACAACTTTCTACCACTCTTGTTGAACCTTCCCCTTAGTTTCATGCATCCAAATCTAGCCTTTGGTTACAAGCATTGCAAACATAATTGGAGGCACTCTAGAGACACCACATTTGGGATTTTGTTGATCCTCCTCCTGGCGCAAAAATTATTGGTTGTAAGTGAGTGTACAAGGTAAATCAGCACCCAAATGGTTCTGCTGCTCGTCATAAGGCACAGTTGGTTGCTAAGGGGTTCAATCAGAGTGAAGGAATTGACTTATTTTGAAACTTTCAGTCCTATTATCAAACCCTCCTCTATCATATTGGTTATTTCTCATGCATTTTCTCAAGGTTGGCCAATTAAACTAGTTGACATTTTTAATGCCTTTATACATGAAGACTTAAATACGACAGTTTATATGTCTCAACCACAGGGTTTTATTCATCCATCTTCTACTTAAAAGGTTTGCTTATTGCAAAAATCTATTTATCGTCTCAAACAATCATTGAGGACCTATTTTATGAAGCTTCAGTTAGTGCTCCTCAATTTAGGTTTTTCAGCTTCAAAATCTTAGACTTCTCTATTAATTTATAAGGATTTAGTAGTTTGTGATGTTGTTTTAGTATATGTAGATGATATTATTTTAACACCTAGTAACTCCTCATTTCTTTCATCCTTAACTGCTTCTCTGAGTACATTGTTTGTTGTGAAGGACTCAGGCACACTTCATCACTTCCTAGGTATTTCTATGAAGTTTGATGGTGATCAAATGTGTTTATCATACACCAAACATATCATTGACCTGCTGAATCATGCTTTTATGTTGTCCTCTAAGCCTATTTCTACCTCGATGGCATCTGGACCACTTCTCTCGCTCACCTCTGGTCATCCCTTAGCTGATGGCACACAATATCAGAGTATTGTTGATGCTCTGCAGTATTGCACGCTAACATGACAAGACATTAGTTTTGTTGTTAACAAGGTTTGCCAATTTATGCATTCTCCTACAAATTTACACTGGCAGGCTGTAAAATGCATCCTTAGATACTTGTGCGGAACTTCTTATTATCAATTAGTCTTCTCTAAGTCTTCAACTACAGATTTACTGTGTTTTATCGATGCGGATTGGGGTTTGTGTCCTGATGATAAAAACAAAACTAGTGGCTACTGTATTTTTTTATGGCACTAATCTGATTTCTTAGTCTACTAGTAAACAGAAATCTGTTTTGCGTTCAAGCACTGAAGAAAAGTATCACGCTGTTGCAAATGGTGCTGCTGAATTGTCTAGGTTAGTATCCCTTATGGGTAAGCTGGGTTTTCTGTTTTCTACTCTTATAATTTTTACATATAATGTTAATGCCTCTTACTTTGCTTCAAACCCAGTTTTCCACTCAAAATCAAAACATGTGGAAATAGATTTCCTCTTTGTGAGAGATAAGGTTGCTGCGAAATCCTTATTTGTGAGATTTGTTCCCTCAACACTTTAGATTGCATATTGTTTTACAATTTGTTTGCCAGTCGTTGATTTTAAGTCTCTGAGGTCCAAGCTTCTCGTCATTCACCGATCATCTTGTGGGCGGATGTTAGAGGAAGAAGATGCTATTTCTTTAAGTGTGTAGAATATTCTATTACATGTGTAATATATCATTATATATTTAACAATATTGTACACCAATAGTTAGTGAAAAAAGATTCATTCTCTTATGTTTCTCTCTTTGAATTTCTCTTTCTTGGTTGTTTTATGACTCTAGAGACGAATTTTTAAAGGGCATTCTTTCAAGTTACAAACCCCAACACTTGAGTAAATCAACGTCTTATTTTCTTTTCTCTTTATTTTAATGCTAACTGAGATAGTATATTGGGTATTATGTTATGTAATGTAATCTAACCATTATTTTATAAAGTTCATATTCTAAGATAATTGTGTAACATAACTATGAATTGGGGATGTTTGTTATTTAATGCTTTCAATTCTTTAGTCATTAATTGACTAATTAGAGTATTTATAATAAGACTAAGAGAAAAGTTATAAATTAAAGGCTAAAGTGCAAATTCAAGCAAGTATATTTTTAAACTTTTTTTTTGACAAATAACCTCCTAAGCTTATAAGCGTTGACAATTAAATTTATGCCATTATGTGTGCCATCAAATAAAACACATTTTTGGCACATCAATTTTTATGTTGGGCGATTTCTAGAGAGAAATAACTTCCGATTGAATGATTTTTTGCAATTTTAGAGATTTCTATAGAGATACAAGTTGAAAACTCAGCATTCAGAATTGCCATATCACAAAAACCGGTATATTGAAAGTTGTTTCTTTTTAAAAATTGTCTAATAGAGAAAAACACGTGATAAAAATGTAAATTTTTATGAAACCTCAAACAATAAGGACTTTATTGTTAACGCCTGTAAATTTAATGGGTTATTTACTTGGAAACAAAGTTTAAGTAACTAATTATTTCCTCATAAATTTAAGTGTTAATATGCATTTTACTTTGAAATAAAATATTGAAGTGAACAACATAGATACATGTGAAATTGAAAGTTATCTACATGGTTTATCTAGTTGTTTGAGAGATTCATGTAACTTAAAAGAATTTTTAATTATTGTCATTTGAATAGAAATATATTAATTTAGTAATTGAAGGTATTTCAATTGACTTGAAAGTAGAGATGTTTAACCGACGGGCCAAACCAAGCCCAAAATTTGACCTCGCAAGCCTACCTAAGACCAAGCCAAGTAAGCAGGCTCGCCTAGCTCACTCAATGGCTCCATCGGGCCAGGCTCATCGAGCCCACCATAGAAAGAAATATAAAATTGATCGTTGGATGAGAGAGCAAAGAAATTCATTGTCAATTGATGGCCATTGCATGATGACAAGGTCGAGTGTCCTTCATCACTAAAGGACGTCCATCTCTATCACCCAGCTTCAAACTATCTTCAATGATAAAGGACATATGTTCTCTTCATCTAACGACCATCAATTCATCCGCTTCGCACTCTCTCATCCAACTGCCATCCTTTCATCCATCGACTGCCAGGCACCAGTGTCCTTTGGATAATGGATTTCCCTCCATTTCCATCACCTAGGTTCAGACGTCCTTCAGTGATAAAGGATGTCCATTCTCATCATCCAATGACCATCAATTCGTCTGCTTGGTGCTCTCTCATCCAACGGCCATCCTTTCATCCACCAGCATTCTTTGGATTCCTCATTCCCCCTCCTCTCATCACATCTGTGATCCGTCCATGATCGTCGGTCTTAGTCCTTCACCAAGCGTCAGACGTCCTTCACCATTAAAGGACATCTGATCCCATCATTCAACAGCCTTATGGCCGTCAAATAATCCCAACAGTCATGTGACACAATGACAATTTCCCAAATCCCAATGGCTAAGTGACACAGTGACAATTGCCCAACCAGTCATGGGTCATGCGACCATTCTAGCGTACTTCACTTCTAAGTTCTAGCCTTCTAGTCTTCTTCCTCCTCCCAAGTTCTAGTCCCCCAAAGGGCAACACAATAACCAACTCTTCTTCTGTTGATATGTTCTTCACTTCTCAGTTCCCTTCTCTCTAACTCTATTCTATAAATAGCACAACTTCTTCCTAATCATTCACAAAAAATTCTCTCAATTTCTTAATTTCCAATTCTCCTAATTCTTAATTTATAGTACACTTCTCTATCATTCTTTCAATCTTTCTCCCATTTATAAATTTTTATACTTTTTCGGTCTTTCTTTTGATTCAACAAGGTATATTTTTAATTTATTTGTATATTTTTATTTATTTTATTTAAAAGAGTTAATAATTTTTATATTTATTTTTGCAGATTTCGTATACATGGAGGTGATCATATTCACACCACCTACAAACTATTGTTGGTTTTATGGTATCAATTTATTATTTAAATTTCTTTTAGATATTTAATTTTAATTATTATGGATCTACGTAATTATAATGTTGAGATGATGAAGTTAAAGAAATTAGAGAGTTAATTCTTACTCCTACTATATTTTTAATTGGACAATCATCTACACAAGCATCAACATCCACATCTTCCCCTAGAAAAAATAAATAAATAAAACTTCTGATGTATGGAATCATTTTGAGTTAAAAAAAATTATATTGGTCGAAAAATAGAAATTTGAGCTTAATATAAATATTGTAATAAAAATTATGTATATGTTTCCAGTAGTTCAACTAGCACACTTGCTAGATATTTTCAAAAATGTCACTTAAATGAACAAGATATTCTAAACAAACACAATTAACCGCTAGTGGTGTGACACTTTTATGTATTCACAAAATAGAATAAGAGAAGGTATAGTAAAGCTTATAGCACAATCCGAGTTGCCTTTATCATTAACTAATAGTGAAGTGTTTGAAAAATTAATGAAAGAATATGTTACTCCTAGATTTAAACATGTACCTAGAAGTACAAAGAGAAACGCCATTATTAAAATGTTTAATGATATGAAAAATAAATTAATTACATTTTTTTGCAAATGCCCCTTCAATATCTATTTGCATTGCGACTGATTTATAGAGTGCAGATAATGTTATAGGTTATATAGTTGTAACTTCCCATTTTATTGATGAATCTTGGCAATTAAATAAAAGAATTTTAGGATTTTGTAATTGTGAATGTCCTCACGCTAGTATCTCTTATAAATATATTGCGATAATATTGCAAGAATATTGTATTAGAGATAGAATTTTTAGTATAACTCTTGATAATACTAGTGCTAACGATGTTGTTATTTCTCATTTTAAAAATTATTTTCAATTAGATGTTAATCATGATTCTCTTTTTCATATGAGATGTGTGTGTCATGTTTTGAATTTGGCTGTTAAAGATGATATGACATATATTTTGCCTCATATTGAATTAATTAGATCCGCAATTTCTTACATTATTTGGTCTAATTCGAGACAACAAGAATATAAAGAATTTTTGTAAAGGAACCTAACGACCGAATAAATTAAAAACTGACATAGATAATAGGCAGAATTCAACTTATTTGATGTTGCAAAATGCTAGGTCATATTGGCAAGTTATTTGTGCTTTTATCAATGAAAAGACACAATATTAATCTTGATAAATCTAGTTGTGATAATGCTAATATATTTCTTGATTTTCTAAAACCCTTTTATGATGCTAGAAATGAATGTTCTGGAATTTATTATCTCACTTCTCATCTTGTTCTTCCAATTTTTGTACATTTAACATATACTTTTGCACAATATCGACAAATAGATGAATTTAGTAATATTCTTAATAAAATGGAAACCAAATTTAAAAAATATTAACATGACATTCCTCTTATTTTTTTGTTTTGCATGCATCATGGATTCTAGATATAAATTAAAAGGAGTGTGTCTTTTGCTTAATAGGATATCTACTAATTTATGTACTACTCCTTTAATGACTAGTGATCAAATAACAAATTGAATTGCTAGTTTATTTTCTTCTTATGAAATAAAATATTCTAATGTTAGTCGTTCAACTTCATGTCCTCCTCCACACACGGAGAATTATCCTAGTATTAGTAATGGAAGTGGTATTGATATTCCACAATTTAACATTTATGATATATGGAATGAATTAGATAGTGAAAATTATTCTACTACTTTAATGTGCCATGAGGACCAATCACGAGATCTCAGTCAAGGAGGCTAACCAGTTATTATAGTTCAACTTATTTGGTAGAAAAATGGTGGCAAGAAAACTTAAAGGAACCCCAAAACAACATGGATGAAGCAATGCCAAAGAACATCATCAGTTGGAATCATCGGATATAAATTGAAGTTGAAGATGAGTATGACTAAAAAGTATTATTTAGCTATTTATCTATTTAATAAACTTTGTTTGTGACACTCGACTAGGGGTTTGTCTTAGATTGAGTATTATTTTTGTAAGGTTATTTTCAAAATCTTTGTCGAACTTGTAAACCCTAATTTCGGAGGAGCTCTTTAAGCTCACCTTAGGGTTTCTTTCTAGTAGTTTTTGATGAATTAAAAATACAGAGCTTTAGCCTCTTTCTCTTTGTTCTTCGCGAGCAAAAGTCCACAATTCGTTTAGTTGTTCTCAATCGTCATTTTTGTGTTCTGATTTCTAATTCTTTGCGAGAGTTGGATTAGACATTGTTTTACTGCATCTTCCTCATTTCATTAATGGAGAAAATTCATAGTGAAGTTGCTAAATTTCACAAACTATCAAGTTGGAGTGCCTTCTTCATTCGAAGATTGTCTTGGAGTAGAAAGTTGTAGTCTTTAGCAATTTTCTGACTGACTTGCCTTTTTGTTTTTGTTTGTCTTTTTGTTCGAGTTTGTGTGGTTGATTTTCCAAAGTTTGGAGTAGTTCTATTAGGTGTGAAGAGGCTCTCGTGATTTCTAGGAATGAAAGTCCAATTCAAAATTCCTCCCGAAAAGTTGTGAAACGCAATTCTAAGGTCGCAGATTATTGTTCATCAAGTCGACCATGCATTGTCCAATAGGTCAACCACAAATTAAATAGATTCGATGTTTATAAATTTCTGGTCGACCAGGTACTGTTCATAGGTCGACCACAAATTTTCCAAAAGCTAGCTTTCTAATCTGTTTGTTTTCTGGTCGACCACCCTTTGGCCACTGGTCGATTGCTTGCCTCTAAAAGTTGCCAAAACCCTACCAGAAGCGTGTCATACTTTGAATAATGAACTTGATATTTATCTTGAAACTCGTTATCAATTTTCTCGAAAAGAAAATTTTGATGTTTTAGATTGGTGGAAAAAATATTTTATTACATATCCTATTCTTTCTATAGTAGGATGTTATCTACTAACACCTCCGGTCTCTACAATAGCATCAGAGTCTGCTTTTATTGCAGAGAAAAAAACATTTCAGTGAACGAAGAGGATGACTTGCACTTGATCTAGTGGAAGCAATCATTTTCATCAAAGATTGGAATGATGTCAAGATGAGAGATCAATGACGAGAGGATGTGATGGACTACAAGGTCCATTCACAAAGGTAAGGGCCCAAGGTCTCATCAACACCTTCTTTTCCAATCATTTGGAAGGTAGTTCAATTATGGCCCAAATGGAGGAGCTACAAACCCATGAAAACCAAGAGATGCCTATGCATATTCTTCTATGGAAAGAAGCCCAAGAAGACAAGCTTGAATGGCAAGAAAGATCAAAGGAAGAAGAGATTTGAAACCTTTTCAATCAGCCATACAAGAAGACAAAAGGAAGGCTGATTATTGCATAGATATGGCAACCATCCAAGTGGTGAAACTTGAAGACAAAGAAGTTGCCAAAAGCCATCAAAACTTTAAGAAAAAGCAAGTGAAGAATAGTTAAATAATTACTTTACAAAGTTACCTAAAACGTAGTATAGTAATCGACCAAGTTGTGATCGAATATCTAGCTTATTTCCTACTATGTTATTTCCTATTCTATGGTTTTTTAGGCTATATATAGTAGCTTATTGTAAGTGTTTTAGACATTGAAGTTTTAATATTAAAAGCTTTTTCTTTGTTTCGAAATAGGAGTGATTCCTTTTTCAACCTTTGGTGAGTTACATCCAAAGTCTTTTATGTGTGTTACATCACAAATTGAGGTTGCTTGTAAGTTGAGTAGTCTCTCTTATTGGCATCCGTGCTCATACTCCTTGGAGGAAGAGTGTGTGAAATGGTGTCCAACTTTTCAAAGGAGTTGTAAGTTGTGACTTCTTACTATTTTCGGCCAATCTACTTCTTCTGTGTATATTTCCAAATCCATGGAGGTTCTTATCTTTATCTTTTGAAGAGTTATTCTTCATCCATCAAGGAAAATGTGGTCCAAATTTCGTGAAGAAAGCTTCTAAATCGAGAGAGATATTAGTTTCCAAAGTCGCAGTTTCCATAAAGTGTTTTGATACAATGTTAGAAAGCTTCCACCTTCCGGTCGATGTCTGCCTATTTAGCCAAACGACCGCTCCAATTGCGGACAAATGAATCTGTGACTTTGGTCACGCTATTGATCAACCGCTTTTTCATCTACAAATTTGAGGATGTTCAAAATTGCCTATTTGCGATCATTCACTGCTTTGATTGATCAACCGCCCAGTCTAGTTTTTGCCTTTATCAGTTGTTCAGCTCCTTCCCAAGATCAACCACTAACATGTTAATTCTTTACCCCTTCCGTTGACGCATCAGGATGAGATACTTGAAGACTTCAAAAATTTAGATGTTGAAGACTAGATCTTCATTTTTTTTACTTTCTATTGTAATTTGAAGTAATTTTTTTAAACTTGTAATTTTTTTAACATGTCACAAATGATTGGCAATTAGATGGGTGTCAACCTAGTTAGGATGTATCTAATTTGTAGTGATGCAACTGTTAAATATTTGTGTGATATACTTTTTTATTGGATTGCCGCAAATTTTGTTAAATACATTGTTGGCTTAAGAAACTAAGTATACTTGTCTTGATGATGAATATACTTATTGAAAATACCCTTGAAAATGGCCTATGGAGTATGAACTACTTGCAAATACAATTATTATTGATGAGAGCTGAGAGAGTTTTAGTCTTTTAGAGTATATTCTCAATGAGGGACGTCCCTCAGCTTAAAAAATGTCCTTATCGTAAAACAAACGTCCCTTCTTAAAACGGATTCCCCTCAGATAAAACAGACATCCCTCAGAATAAAACAACGTCCTTCATCATATAATAGATGTTCTTCAGCTTAAAATGGACGTCAGCTTACAGCAGATGTCCCTCAGCTTAAAATGGATGTCCCCATCATAAAACAGAAGTCTCATATTAAAAAACGTCTCTCATCATACAACAGACGAAAGCGAGAAGTTCATTAGCTTATAACAGACATCATAAGCTTTGAACGAATGTCCCATATTAAAACGGACATCTCTCGGCCCACAACGGATATCCCTCAACTTTGTCTTTTATATAAACTAAAGGATGTCCACTACTAAGGCAAGCAACATCGAATTTCCCTTATTTGATTTCTGATTGAACTTTTGATGCACCACCAATATGGGAGAAGATGGAAACCCCTCACAATAGGTATCTAATAAGGAAAGAATCAAATCCAAAATGACAACTGGCTTAACTCAATCAATACTTTTCCAAATGATGTGAACTTTTGACCACATTCTGCTCTGTGAATGAAAATGAAGTCCTCCAAAAATTGCATAGAAATTCATTTGGAAAAGGAAGTTATGGATGAAGGGATGCAAGCTGGTCTGAATAGGCACCTATCAAGCCTATTGACTTCAATGGCCTACAATGGTGGACGCACTCCAACTTGGGTCTTTGCGAGCTTTCTACTCCTTTTTTTTTGGATGTATACCCTTGGAAAGAGGTGGAGAAAGGAATAGCATTAAAAGGAATCACCTAAAACTCACAAGAAAATAGTGAGACCAAAGTTGACACCAAAATCCAATCGGTTGAACACCAAGGGAGATGACCGAAATGAAGGGATCTCCAAACCTTTTGAAAAAGGATAAGCTTTAGTTGAAAATCATCCTCTACCATAGACCTTAGAGAGGGTTTAAATACCCCAAAAAATTAGGGCAAGCTTCTTAAAAACAACTTACCAAAATTCCCTCACAAAGACATATGTTTTGTTAGAACATTCTCTAGCCGAGTGACTCAAACATTTGTCCTTAAACCAAACAACTTAACATAATTTAACCAAAACATAAAACATAAATATTACTTATGCCTTGGAGTCAAAAATTGAGCAACCATGATCCACTTTGAAGTTCTCTTTTCAAATTGGTGGCCTTTAACTCCAATTGACAGAAGTTGGGCTTCAAGCAGAAATAACTCTCTGCTCAAGGAGCTTTTGGGATAGCAAACAAACTCCACATCTAATGAAATACCCCATTCTAGAAAGCTTGAGACGTCCGATACAATCTTTATGAAGCATAAAGTTTGATATAAGACCTTGAAGACAGCCAAATAATCCCAATATTACTCGGGAGTCAGATTTTTGGCAGTTTTGGATTGTCCAACACTTCCTATAAAGTTGTACTTGATTTTCCATTTACGCTTAATCTTCAATAATTCTAACATATATTTGGATGCTTGATGAATTTAATTCATCCTCTTTCCTCTTTGAACACCTACAAAATAAATTGTAACATCTCGGAACCTTTTCCGTATAAATTTTTTGTTCTTTTAAAACCATTACATAATAGTACACCAGAGTAATAAACAGCAGAAGTCTTAATCATATAAAACATGCAGTAGAAGTCTTTTACAATTTAATACTACAAACCCATTGTTTAAATAAACACGTTAACTTTAAACATTTATTTGAAGTTAGACAATACTTAAAAGCTTTTTAAAACATTTAAATACATTTATTTCATCTTCTGTGAGCCATAACCCAAGGTCAATGTCGCCAACAGTACAAATGCCCACACAACAATACTCCATCGGCTACGTCCTTTCACAACTTTATCCATTCATGTACTCCTTACCTACATTAACGAGACCTAACTATGAGCCTAAAGCTTAGTATATGGCATAAACATAAAACACATACAATTTCTATAACATCATATACAGTTTTCTATTTTGTTTCTTTGTTGTTGTTCTTGTCATTTACTACTTACATCTTTTACAGTTTCTGTGTCGAGCGTATCCAACTGGACCACAGAAACATCTGTTACTATTCATATTTTTTACAGTTTATGTGTCGGGTGCATCCAACCGAACCACACAAACTTCTATTACTGTTTCTGTCTTTTACTGTTATTCCATCTGTTTATGCGCCAGATGTATCAAACTGGTCCACACAACATCCGTTTATTATTTCTGTCTTTTATTGTTTATATTCCGAGAATATCAAATTGGACCATACAAACATCTGTGCTGGGCGTAACAAACCGGTCCACAGTTGTTTACTTATATTTGGTTTCTGTGCTAGCGGTAACTAACTGGTCCACAAAAATGACTATTTACGTTCATATCATTTTCGTATACTTTGATTTCTGTGTCGGGCATAACAAACCGGAACACAGCTATTTATGTATTCCATTTTTGTGTACTTTAGTACTTCAAGTCTTAACGTTGTTGTGCACATACAATCCTATCTAATGTATTCCTTAATCGTATCCTTAAAACTTGATCCATTCTAAATAAGAAACTGAACTTAAATCTACAAGCATACAATTCATAACAATCAATAAAACAAATAGTAAACAACCCCTAATTCCCGCGATGTAGGCCCTTTCAGACAAAACACGTGTCTGAAGTCCTTAGCTTTAAAAGGTTTAACACTTTATAATTCTTCACAAAAACCTAGTTATTAACAACATGAGATAATCAATAAAGATTCCCCAACAACAACCCTAACTACTAGTAGTTCATTGCCTAACATATCTTCTTAATTTAACTTAACAATCTACTCTAACAAGGTATACCTTACAATATGTCCAAAAATGACAAATCTTTACTCTAATAATTTCCTTCTCCAAAATTCCACAATCATAATTCCAATTTAACAGTGTATTCCGACTTCATTAGCATAAACACATGAATATGCGGTATACTCATTTGCATGCAATGACCAATAATAATTCTAACCTTATCCTACAACTCATTTCAACAACTAATACCATATGATAATAACCAACTTCATGAATAACACATTAATCCATTAATACTTTTTCCAATAATAATCTATCAATAATATACTGTCATTATAATCAATATCCATCTTAGTAGTAATGAAAGACAATAACTACCACATATAATAGTCCTTAATAAAACAAGAGTGAAAGTAGAATTACCTGAATAACAACAGAGAATTAATACTTTTTCCAAAACTTCTAGCTTCGCTTATCCTTCCTCCTTCACAGCCGTTTATTCACTCTGTGTTTATTTCTCAACTTTAAAATCCATGCAGACCATCATGACCATGCAACATCTCATCCTCACAAGATTCCTCACTGTCTCTCTCTCTCTCATTTAATCTCTTCTCCAAAAAACAACCTCACAGACTCAAAACTCACACGCCAGTTCCCACAAAAGTTTGGCAAAGTAACACCACTCCTCCATCTCATAAGAATTTGGCAGAGTAAGCTTATGTTTTCCACTCTCCTAACTCTCGTGTCCCTCCTCTTCTATTTATAAACAATTCCAGTAACTCCTTCATCAATGACCGTGTGAAGACAGAAAGCCAAAGGACACCACCCTTTAATGTTCAGCAACCCTCTAATGTCCAAACGTGTATAACGTCGTCCCTTTCAACTTTCAGACGTTCCAGACGTTCATTATCATTAACAGGCGACCTTTCAATTCCTAGTGATTGATCGCAGCGGATGATCTCTCCATGCCAAACAACTGCCTTGAACAGCCACAACATTTTCCTTCAAAAAAATACCCATCATCTTGCCGGTCAATCGATGCCAGTCGATCGCACCACGCCGATTGACCTCCCCAATCGACCACGCATTAGATTAAATCTCCAGATTATTTTCTTAGCGTGACACCTATCTATGTGTGTATATATATATAAAATTATTCTTAATCACCTATAATTCACGTTTCCAAATATCCAAACCTCAACCTATATTATATCTTTCACCATTTCTCCTTCACATTATACTTTACTAAATCCAATATGTCCTAAAATAGTATAAATCATATACCTTTAACCTTATTATTAACTAGCTTTCAACCTTTACAATATCCAACTACATCCAAATATATTTTCTCTTACTATTTCTACTGACTATCAATCTCGTTGATATCATTTACTCTAACTCCAATACCATCAAATAATTCTTCAATTAACCTCAATCCTTCCCTTAATCCAACTACAAATATAACGGGGTATCATAATTTACTTATTTCAAATGCATTTCTCTTGACCAATATCTTTACTTGTCCAACTCAACTCCTATCATTTCAAAAGTTTTCACTTAAGCTATGCTTTCAGCTCAACGAAGATTCAGGATATTACATAAACACTCAAAATATCATTAGAAAATCTATGTGCTCGATTATAGATAGAGAGAATCTATAATATCCCGATAACATTTTTCCCATATATACGATGTAATTAATTGTTGGGTTAATTAATATATTACATTGCGTATCGATATGTGTTAAATTATAACGTGTATTTATGGGAAAAATTTTATGGGATAAAAATTTAGTATGAAAATGTGAAGAAAATCTGAAATCTGACGAATTCGGGTGATGGTGGATGAGACAAGGATGAGGAATGTCGTCCAGAAATACATGGAACGTCATCCCTACATTTTGGGACGATACAGGACGAGGTTTTGCATCCTAATTCAACTTTGCTGACGAGTGAGGATGCACGCGGACTCAAGGATTTTAAATCTGTCCAATGTCTAGATAGTTTCAGACTCACGCAATGCTGGATGCAGACACCTTCCTTCGTCCGAATGTCAGATTCAGACGAACGAGAACGAAGACGAGGATAACTTCCTTCGTCTGGAAATGCAAATCTGACAGTAACAGTGAGGATTTCGGAAGCACGCAAATGAGGTCAGGACGACTCCTCTCGTCCGAAATGTCCCAGACCTACGAAAATTAGGGATTCAAATAATAGAAATGTTTGTCATTTTGCAATTAAAAACCCACCTAGGAGACAGGGAGCCGACCTACCCCATGCATGGAACCTGTCGATGGAGACCCCTCCCTCTCCGTTCAGAGTACGAGTGTCTCTCTCTAAGTATGGCTTTCAATTTAAGCCATTCCTCTCTACCTTTTCAATCTAGCTTTTCTCCTGCGTGAGTGAAAGTCCCTTGCATGAGAGAGAGCTCCCCTATGAGTGAGTGAAATCTTCCTGCGAGCGAGAGAAATCTGTCCATTAGAAATTGTGCATTCAGTGAATTCAGTGTATTTGTTTGTTTCTTCAACGTGGATCATGAGGAAGGGGTGATCGTGAGCAAGGAGTAAGCTGGGAGTTGCTGTCCTTGAGAAATTTCTTCATTGAGGGTAAGGATTGGGTAGAGTCTTGGCCTATGGAAGCCCTACCCACAAGTAGTGTGTGTGTGTAGTGCTAATTCCTTTGTTGTTAATTTCTGCAATTTCCTTTACTGCAACTTCTACAATTTAATGCTTTACTTTGATAGAAAAATGATGAATGATTTCTGCTTGGATGAACGAGTTAAGCCTATAGGATAGAATGATGAGTTAAAGATCTTATTATGACTTGAAAAGCATGAAAGAGTTAAGAGCTATGCCATTGAGGATGATTCTGTTCTTTATTGTTTACTTGCTGTATAGTTTAAATCTCTGTGTTGACTACAAGTTGTTATTTCCTTCATCTGATGCATATATTGTTCTTGTCATTCCTATTGTTCAATGTGTATATTGTTATGCCATTACCATTGTTTAATAGGTCTGTGTTTACTAGAAGTTATAGTTTCCTTAATCTAAGGAAGTGTAGATAACTAGGTTAATACTCCGTTAATCTACTCTGCTAATCGAGCATGTGTAGTTAATTAGATTAACATTCTGTAATAGCATTCTGTAACGATACCATGTTTTATTTTAGAATGCAAGATATCATTTAATTGATTCATGTACTTAGCTAGCTAGTATCAATTTATTAAGCACGTTTCCACAGTCATATCCAATTATTAAGCGTGTTTCATAAGCTAATTACTAATGAGCTATTTATTAAGCATGTTTCCTTTATCTATTGTTTGAGCATGTTTCCATTTAAATTACTTATTCCATGTCTACTTAATAATTTTGAACATGCCTAATTCCTTTGAGCATCTCGTAGGATTTATTCATTTAAATCTCAATATAAAAGCATGTAAATTGTTACCATGTTCGTTGTCGTTGTTAGAAGCATACTGATTTTCTATCAGGATTCGTTATATGTTAGCACATTCGCTGTCGTTGTTAGAAACATGCTGATTTGCTGTCATGATTTGTTATATGATTTCACTATTAGAAGCATGATAAACTGCCATTTCTTTTATTATTGCTATGCTCTGAAATTCAAGTATGTCATTCGCTGTTTTAATTCGCTGCTATGATTGTTCTCTTTTATGCGTTTTTAATTACTGTCATTCATTTATATTACGCTGTTAGAAACATGTTAAATTGTCGTTTCTTTGAATATTCCAGCATGATATTCATATTCGTCGTTTCAATTTGCTGCTATAATTATTCATTTTAATTTCAGTTATTCATTATTCTGCTATGTTTAATTATCGTTATTTTAGAATGTATCAACATGTATCATGATAATAGAAACAAGTAGGAAATGCCACCTTGGGGTGGAACTTATATGCATTATGTGAGGAAAATGATAAATGGAATGAATGAAAGAAAAGATGATAGGGAGTTGGGGGAGAATGGGTAGTTCAGATCTAGTCTGGTAGCTAGACTACACCCCTACCTTGTCAGGAAAAGGACTAGCTACACATAGGAAGTTAGAAGCCAATCAAACTATACCATCACACATGGGTTCGCTCGAAGTACGAGTAATGAATGGACGAATGAATGAAATGAAAAGATTGGTTTGGGGCAGTACCCACTCCAAAAGAACTAAAGAGTGGCATAGTGTCATGGTCCTACTTTCAAGAGACTTAAGGAGGGCCGTGCGGCACCCATTGTTAGGGGGAACAATGAGTCAGCCTACGAAGTGTGCCAATGGCACCAATTGCCCACGACGTTAGAGCGAGTTTTGTGTCTAACAAGCAAGCAGTAAGCGAGCGAGACTAATCAAAAAGAGCGTCATTGAGCATAGCGAGAATAGTTTGTATTTAAAAAGCTTTATCATTGATTGGCAACAAATTACATTGGATAGGGGGGTCTACGTGGAGTCGTGCCTCTCCCCCTAAAGAGCAATCTGGACCATTTCCACTATGGCAGAAGTAAACATGCTATGGTGGTAAAGAGTCACTTGCCCAATAAAAAAAATACAAAGGAATTGCTGTAAATGGAAATAAATCTAACTTAACAGCATGGGCGACCATGGACAACACGTCCTAGACAAGCCCAGATTGTTACATTCTCCCCCAACTAAGTTGTTGATGTCCTCATCAACTTGTCTTCAGCTTGAATTCTTCAATCTTCTGTGTGGCATTCTCCAAGTTGTCTTCTTTCTCCCAACTAACTTCATCATCTCTAAGGCCCTCCCATCTGACAAGGTACTCTGTGTGTAGTCGGCGGCCTAAGTTGACGCTCCGATCTGCTAGAATCTCTTCGACTTTCTTTTTCTTCCGGTAGTTGAGGGCAATGTCTGGTCTAATGATATTGTTCCTTGTTTTGTCTTCATCATCTAGATGGTACGGCTTCAGGTTGCTGATATGGATTACCGAGTGGATTTTAAGCCACGCGGTAGATTAACTTTGTAAGATGCCCGCCCCACCTTTTCAATGACTTGGACTGGACCTTCGTATTTCCGGACAAGTTGCTTGTCTCTCTTACCTCTAAATCGGAGTTGTTCAGGCAATAACTTCACCAATACAAGGTCCCCGGCTTTGAATTCCAACAGACCCCACTTCAAGTCTGCACACTTCTTCATGTGTTTGGAGGCTCGTTCCAAGTAGGCTCGAGCTATCTCAGTATTTTGCTTCCACTCTTTCTAGAAGTTATAGGCTTTTGGGCATTTCCTGGAGTATGGATGATCAAAGGTGTGCGGCATAGTTGGTTGCCTTCTGTAGACTACTTCAAATGGACTCAATCATGTCGAGGAACTTTTTTGACAATTGAAGCAAAATTGTGCTGCATCAAGCAAACTTGGCCAATTCTTCTGATTGGTGTCGATGAAGTGTCACAAATATTCCTCAAGTAAACTGTTGAAACATTCGATCTGGCCATCAGTTTGTGGGTGATAACTAGAAGAGATATTCAGACTAGATCCCAACAACTTGAACAATTCCACCCAGAAGGCTCCTGTGAATCTGGTGTCTCGATCACTGATGGTACTTTAAGGTATTTCCCATACTTCACCACATTCTTGAAGAAAAGTTGTGTCGTTGTCTGTGCGGAACAATGTTTTGGGGCAGCTATAAAAGTGGCATACTTAGAAAAGCGGTCGATTATCACCAAGATTGCTTGAAATTCATTTAAGGATGGTAGATTTGTTATGAAGTCCATAGATATACTTTCCCAGGGCATTGTTGGCACTAGTAGCGGCTCTAGCATACCAGCTACTTTGTCCCTTTCAGTCTTGTCTTGTTGACACACCAAGCAAGTCTTGGTATATTGCATCATGTCATCTTTCATGTGAGGCCAATAATATCCCTTCTTTAGCAGGGCATATGTTCTTTGCCATCCAGCATGATCGGCCCACAAGGTGTCGTGGTATTCTTTCAACAGGGTTTGCCGTAGATCATTGCTTTGGGGCACATAAAGGCAGTTTCCCTTGGTTAATAACAAGTCTTCCTCAATCCAGAATTGTCGGGTCTTCTTTTCCTTTACTAATTGCATGACGGCCCGAGTAGCAGGATCGTCTTCTAGATAGTATCAAATGCGATCTCTCATAGACCCGGTAATTCTACTTGTTGAAGTTGAGACAAATAGCAAAGACTAGTACACTCTACTTTTTCGACTAAGGGCGTCAGCTACCCAGTTTGATTGGCCTGACTTGTGATCAAAATGGAAATCAAATTCTGAGATAAGTTCGTGCCTACCCGCCTGTTTGGAGGTCAGCTTTGGCTGCTCCAAGAAATGATAAATTGCTCTGTTGTTGGTCTTTACTATAAACTTTGATCCAAACAGATACTGTCTCCATACACGAAGGCAGTGTACTACGACCAACATCTCTTTCTCTGAGGCTATGTACCTTCTTTCAGCTTCTTTTAGCTTGCGGCTTTCATAAGTGATAGGATGACCATTTTGTAGTAAGACTCCTCCGAGTACGAAGTCAGATGCATTAGTTTCACCTTCAAATGGCAAAGTCACATCTACTAGAGCCAGGACTGGACTCTGTATCATGGCTTCTTTTAGATCAACGAGGGAAGTTTGACATTCTTGACTCCACTCCCAAGAGATCCCCTTCTTCAAAAGTTCCGTGAGGGGTGCCGCCCTCTTAGCGAATCCTTCCACAAATCGTCTATAATAATTTTCAAACCCGAGGAAAGAGTGCAATTTGGTGACCGAGGCAAGGTTTGTCCAGTCCTGGATTGCCTTGACTTTATCGATATCCATCCGGAGACGACCTTGTTCAATTATATGGCCAAGGAATATGATGCTTTCTTGGGCAAATGAGCATTTCTCTCTCTTTACATATAGTTGATTTTGCTTCAGTTTCTCAAGGATAAGACGAAGATGAACCTTGTGTCCTTCTATGGTCTCACTATAGACCACAATGTCATCGAGGTATACTACCACAAATTTGTCAAGGAATTCATAGAATACTTGGTTCATGAGAGTGCAGAAAGTCGCTGGAGTATTTGTTAATCCAAATGGCATCACCAGAAATTCAAAAGCTCCATATCTAGTCAAGCAAGTTGTCTTTTGTTCATCACCTTCTACAATTCTTACTTGATAGTAGCCTGATCGCAAGTCGAGCTTTGTGAAGTACTTTGCCTTATACAGATGATCAAATAGATCAGTGATGAGAAGGATTGGATATTTGTTTCATACACTGACCTTGTTAAGAGCCTTATAATCGATGCACAGTCGCAAGCTATCGTCCTTCTTCTTTTGGAACAGCACAAGTGCTCCGAATGGTGCTTTGGCTGGCCTAATCCTGCCTCAAGTAGTTCATCCAATTGTTTTCTCAACTCTATGAGTTCTAGTGGGGCCATTCTGTAAGGCGCTTTTGCAGGGGGTTTAGTTCCCAGGATCAATTCAATCTAATGATCGATGTCTCTGCGCGGGGGTAGTGTCTTTGGCAAACATTCTGGCATAGTGTCCTTGTATTCATCCAGAACTTCCATAATTTCATATGGCACTATTTATTCTTTATCTTCATCCATGACCAAAATGACAAGGATAAATGTCGGCTCTTGATTCTTCAATCCTCTTTTGAACTGCATTGCAGAGATCATCTTTAAGTTGCTAGTGCTTGGTTGTTTAAGGATAGCAGGAATGACTGTTGGATTGTTTCTGGTAATTACCATGCACTTAGCCGTTGGCACGGGGATGACTTTGTATTCCATCAAGAATTCCATCCCTAATATAATATCAAAGTCATCCATCTGTGCCACAACGAAGTTAGTTGGTCCTATCCATGTGTTGAGTTTTAACCGAGCTCTTTTCACGACCCCAACTACTGGCATTGATTTTGCATTCACCGTCTTCATTTTGCCAGTATTCTTTTCTAGTTTCAGGCCTAGGCGACGAGCTTCTTTCTCTATTATGAAATTATGTGTGGCTCTTGAATCAATCATAGTGTTTTTGGTGGCCTTATTATTAACAAGGCTTTCCACATACATAAGGCCTTTATCTGGTGTCTTTTTCAGCTCTGCCATCTGTTGTTGAACTGCTGATAAGCAGGTCATTGTCCCTACTTCAGCCACTTCCACAAGTTCTTCTTCTACAACCCCTTCAATTGGGTTGTCGTCATGGATCGAAGCTTGTAATGCTATTAATGTTGACCTATGAGGGTATTATACAACTCGGTGTGGTCCATTGCATAAGAAGTAGGACATAGGCCTATTCAGTGGTCATTGATTACTAGCTCCTTTCCATGTCTCTTTGCTTTCTCTTGGGACAAATGGTTTTCTTTCAGTAGTGCCTGTATTCGGCTTCGGGCCCCTTGTATTGCTTGAGGTGTTCCAAGTATTCTTCTTCTGGCCAGGATTTTCATTGTTATAATCAAACAATCTTTCAGCTGTAGCAAGAGCACTTGAGAGGGTCTGTACTCTCTGTTCATATAGCTTTGTCCTGGCCCAAGGTTTCAGTCCTTAGATAAAGGTGAAGATCTTGTCTTTTTTTGACATGTCATGTATATTGAGCATGAGGCTAGAGAACTGTTTCACATAATCACGAATGCTACTCGTCTGTTTTAGCTCTCATAATGATCAACGAGCATTAAATTCAACATTCTCGAGGAAGAACTGATCTTTCAGCTGT
Organism: Begonia loranthoides; assembly: GCA_022433065.1. Classification (NCBI taxonomy): domain Eukaryota; kingdom Viridiplantae; phylum Streptophyta; class Magnoliopsida; order Cucurbitales; family Begoniaceae; genus Begonia; species Begonia loranthoides. The sequence continues at coordinate 11,396,960 of CM039478.1, forward strand.
TTCTTGAGATCGTCTTAGGTATCGATAACACAGTCACCATTACATATATCATTGTATTTTGATCTCCACAAGAGTTATGCATCCCTAGTAAGATGCATTGTGGCTAGTGCCACTTTTGATTTCTCATCAGTTCGGGTTGCTTTGAAATACTGTTCTATATTGAAAATGAAGTTTTCCACTTCTTTGGCATCCCGGACTCCACTAAAAGGTTTTGGCTCTTGTATTTTCACCCGACTGGTCTCCACTACATTTGTAACCTGAGTTTGGCTGCCCATTGTTTTCATAGTGACATTCAATTTGATGTTCATTTCAGCAATCTCAGCTTTGAGAGATTCGAACATCACCTTGAAGTCTTTCACCATGTTGGTCACGGTGCTTGATAGTTGAGCATGAGCTTGGTCTATATCTTCAATACGCTCTAGGAGCCCATCCATAGCACTCGTGGAGCTCTCTCCACTTTCTACCCCTTTTTCCTTATCTGGTCGGGATTCGAGGTTCTCCACCTGATCCATCAACTCTCGGACCAGGAGGATATCTATCCAATTGTGAATAGCAGCAATCTTAGCAGGAAATTCAGACATTTCCTTCATATGTTCCTCAAGAAAGCGAACGCCATCAGGGATTTCTTGGAGATAGTTTATCTCCTCTTCTAACCATTCGAGCTTGTCCATCGACGAGTTTCCCTTGTCTGTCAAATTCTTTTTCAGCATGCTTTCTTCCAATTTGAGCCAACTAGGCTCTGATACCAACTATCACAATCCTACTTTCAAGAGACTTAAGGAGGGCCGTGCAGCACCCGTTGTTAGGGGGAACAATGAGTCAGCCTACGAAGTATGCCAACGGCACCAATTGCCCACGACATTAGAGCGAGCTTTGTGTCTAGCGAGCGAGATTAATCGAAAAGAGCGTCATTGAGCATAGTGAGAATAGTTTGTATGTAAAAAGCTTTATCATTGATTGGCAGCAAATTACATTGGGTAGGGGTCTACGTGCAGTCATGTCTCTCCCCCTAAAGAGCAATCTGGACCATTTCTACCATGGCAGGAGTAAACATGCTATGGTGCGGAAGAGTCACTTGCCCAAAATAGAAATAAAAAAAATACAAAGGAATTGCTATAAATATAAAGAAATCTAACTTAACAGCATGTGCGGCCATGAACAACACGTCATGGACAAGCCCAGATTGTTACACATAGCATACTACATAACCCTAATTCCTTACTGTGCCTTTAGGCTCACATATTACTTGTGGTGTAAGTACATGTGTGAGAAAACAATGAATAGATCAAGAAGTAGGGATGAAGGATTTGCACGCGTGGAAACTTGTGGCTGGCTGGGCTAAGGAAAGTAAAAGATAAAAATGTTTTGTAATTAACATGTAATGCTTTGTTTATTATTCCTTAAACGAGTTGTTTACGCTTCCGCTATGTTTGATAAATCCGCTATGTTTCTTGATTTGGCTTCCACTGTATTTTGATAAAAGATTTTATAACTATAGCTTTTTAATACTTATAACGATTTTCATAACGGGTATAACGAAAGGGTTTTGACGGTCCGACTTGTTGAAAGAACTCTGATACAATTGAAAAGGATTTTCCGCTATTATAAAAGAAAAGAAAAGTTTTGAATTTTAACACATTTTAAAAGCTTATGAAAAGTCGAGTCGTCACAGAATCCATGGCACATCACCCTTCCGGGGTTGAAGAGGATTTGACCTAGATTCCAATGGTTCTTTCACTTCTTCTTCATCAAAATATGGAAATAGACCCTTGACATTGAAGTTACACAAGACTCCCAAGTGTTCAAACAACTCCGACTCATGAGTCTTTCCTATGATATTTTTATGCCACTTCTCCATATCATTTGGCAAACATAAATCAAGATTAACAAAATCATCCCCAACCCTTTTATTACAAATGTCTAGCCAACAAGTCAAATCAAAATCAACATCATTAAAATTTAGTGGCTTCATCACATTATAATTTGTTCTTCTATTACAAAAGTAGCTTGCAAGTTTAATACCAAGAAGCTTTACATTCAACAATCCTCTAGTTCTACCTCTAGGCATGCCAAAGTTGTCATCCTTAAATGAATAACCATCATATTCAAAGAAGTCAACCACGTCCCTATCATAACAATTGTCATACAAAAATGATAACTCAGTACCAATAACATAAGAATATTTAATCCATCCAATTTTACAAAGCCAAGTAATCAACTTTTTTAATAGAATATACCTCATTGAGATAGCATTAGCTATTTTGCTCTTTTCTCCATTCTTGTATTTTAAGGAGTAAAGATTCAAATGCCATAAAATTTCCAAGTCAATCTTCTCAACAATTTCCAAGTCAATCTTCTTAACCATATCCACAAAAACCATATTGACAAAACTCCCATCATTAATGACCAAATAGCACACTTTGACATTGTTCCAGCATTGGCTATGTAAATTTTTCTCCCTTTGATATTTTTCTTCTCATGTTTGGAGAGTGAGAGGCCCTTGAATCAACAAGAAGAGAGGTTCCTCTTCGGCATAAAATAACTCTTCATGTTTCAATTCCCCTTGATTAGTTGCTTCCATCAATTGATCTTTACTCTCTATATGATCACCCTAGAAGATTTCTTCTTTCGAACAAACCTTCGCAATCATTTGATACTCCATATATACCGATTCCATTATATGTAGTGGATCTTCATGAGGAAACATAATCTCTTCTTCAAATTGCTTCTCTTCTCCATGGCATTTGATGTAGTCTTTATGTTTGCTATGTTTTGCTTTGGACAAAGTATATTGGTATGTCCAATATAAAAATATTTCAAGCAACTACTATTGACATCAATTGAACTCAACTTTTTTGATGACTCCTTCTCCTTTAGGTTATAAATACTTAATCCCTTGATCGGCTTAATCTTCTCACAATTAGTAGATGTAGGCAAAGACCTACCTAATTTGAAATTTCTTGGAGCATACCTTCTTCTCATGAATCTTTTCACTATGTCCCATGAGTTTATGGCTTCTTCTTCATCTCTTTTTCTCTAAATATAAAGGTTTCTCCACCACATTGATGTTTGTTTTGTGAGTCTCAAAGAGGCAAGTTTCATTTTGATCTTATTTGAATAATGATAACCTTGAAAAATCTTGCCAACCTCTTCTTCCCTATATATTCATCCTCCTAATTGGTTCCTCTAAAAGATGGAATAGATATCTTTAAGGCTTCTTCTTCACCACTTTCATTACGGCTAAATGTGTCTCTTGATGAACTTGGCCTTCTTCTAGGCCTTGTTATTCGAGGGCTCTCACATGCTGGTCCCTTGGTTCTTCTAACTGTTGCTATAAATTGGCAATCATATTTCTAAGTTCTTCAATTTGACCTTGCATGTTAGTCGCACCCTCCTTCAAAGGTGGCCACTCAAGTGCTTGTACATTGGGTTGGTTTGTCTCTTCATTTTGGGCAGCATTAGCCCCACTTCTTGTCATCATAATGTAAAGTAAAAATCACCAATTAACAAAGTAGAAAACAAAGGAAGAGGCTTTGACACCAAATGATGCACCACCAATAGGGGAAAGACGGAAACCCCTCATAATAGGTGCCTAATAAGGAAAGAATCGAACCCAAAACGATAATTGGTTTAACTCGGTCAATACATGTCCAGATAACGTGAACTTTGAACCACACTATGCTCTATGAATGAAAATGAAGCCCTCCCAAAATTGCATAGAAATTCTTTTGGAAGTTTAAGTTATAGGCAAATGAATGAAATTCATAGAAATTCTCTCTGAATGAAAATAAAGCCCTCCTTTTCTATGGATGTCTACCTCTATAAAGAGGTGAAGAAAGGAATAGCATTATAAGGAATCACTTTAAACTCACAAGAAAACGGTGAGACCAAAGTTGACACCAAAATTTGATTGGTTGAACACCAAGGGAGATGGCTGAAATGGAGGGAACTCCAAACCTTTTGAAAAAGGATAAGCTTTAGTTGAAAATCATCCTCTAGGGTAGACCTTAGAGAGGTTTTAAATACCCCCATAAAATTAGGGCAAGCTTCCTAAAGACAACTTACCAAAATGCCCTTACAAAGACACATGTTTTGCTAGAACAAGCTCTAGCCGAGTGACTCAAACATTTGTCCTTGAACAAAATACAACTTCACATAATTTAATCAAAATATAAAACATAAATATTACTTAATCCTTGGAGTTAGAGATTGACCAACCATGATCCACTTCGTAGTCCTCTTTTTAAGTTGGTTGTTTTCAACTCCAATTAAGAGAAGTTGGGCTTCAAGCAGAAATAGCTCTCTGTTCAAGGAGCTTTTGGGATAGCAAACAAACTCCAAAAGGCCACACCCTATTCTGGAAAGCTTGAAAAGTTAGCTACAATCTTTATAAAGTATACATTTTGATATAAGACCTTGAAGATAGCCAAATAATTCAAATACTGCTCAGGGTTGTCCAACACTTCCTCTAAAGTTGTACTTGATTTCCATTTATGCTTAATCTTGAATAACTCCAACATATACTTGGATGCTTGATGAATGTAATTCACCCTCTTTTCTCTTTGAACACCTACAAAATAAACACTCAAAATATCGTTAGAGAATCTCCATGCTTGATTGTAGATAGAGGGAACCCGTGGCACATCAACTTTCAACTTCCAACTTCCTTAGGACTTTCAACTTCTCTTTTCAAATTTCTTGAACAAGTAAATGGCATCGAAGGCTAGAAAACTCACCACGAAGTGTAAAGTGGCTCTGTCTCCCTCTAACGCTCAACCAAGTTCACATTCACAAGGTGTTTTTAGTCCTTCGACCCATCCCCGCCTATTAGTAGAGGACAACTATTATTCACTCATGTTCAGGAAGGCATCGGCCAAGGAAAGGTACGACACTGACATCAGTCACCATTCTATTATTATATCTAGAAGGGTAGAATTCAATGTGTTACCCTATTTTGGAATAGAACAAATGTTTGAACGCATTAGATTGGCTGGACTATACATGCTGGGGGGAGGGAGGGTGGGTATTATTGTGAGCAGGTGGTGAAATTATTTTACTCAAATCTAAAGGTGAGGGGTGGCAACAAGAACAAACTAATGGAGCTGAGGATGTATCTCTTTAGGTGGGATATGAAATTAACTCTGAAGGAGTTGAATGAGCTAATTTGATGCTCAACGGAGGAGTCGACAGGGGAGTATTTTAACGTATCCAAGGACACAGACTTCGTAAAATAAGAAGAAGATCTGGCATTGCTGAAGAAGTTGCATCGCAATCCCAACATTGAAACTTTCTATAGGCCCAAATTCAAGGACCTAAATTCAAAAGTCAAAGTCATCCATCACATGATAACCCACACAGTTCTGCCTCGTGATGGACATAGATACCAAGTCAGCTGCATAGATCTCTATGTAATGGAGAAGCTCTACAATAGGCAGACTTTCAACATCAGATACATTATTATTAATCTGATGAAGGCTGTAAAACCCAAGAATTTCAAGAGAATAAATTCTATATGTAAATTTTTCGCGTTAAAATTAGTACTAACATTGAAAAATTGACCCAAATTGTCGTGTATCTACCACATATGTAATGTTGGTCAATTAATCAAATTGGAGGAATTGGAAATTTTTGAACGGAAATTCAATTTAAGAAACAAAATTTGAGAATTTAATAGGATCGATAAATATCGTTGGGTGATGTTTCAAATAAGATACAGAGTATATAATATGTATATATGATATACATTAATATATATATATATACACACATAAATGAATTAAGGAATTTAAATAATGTGAAGAAATTGAGAAATAAAAGAAAAGGAAAGGAAATGAAGAGAAATTCAACTGAGTTTGAGAAAGAGCGAGAAAATGGTAGAGTTGGAATAAAAAGAAATAGGAAGATTTAAGGTAAGAGAAATGATAAAAATAAAAATAGAAGTTGGCGGCTGGAAAAATGTGAAGCGAAAAAAAGGTGGGAAATTAAAGATAAAGAGTGGGAAAAGATGTTGAAAATAAGAAAACAAATGAAGTGAAGGAAATTTAAAATATGAAAAAGAAGAGGGGAAATGTGAAGGTGGCGCGGCAGAACTTAAAAGAAAGGGTTAAGGGTAATAAAATAAAAGGAATAAAAAGAAACGAAAAAAGGGAAGACTGCGAAAAGGAAAATTACGGATTTCACTTCCTCCTTTCCCATTCAGTCGAGAGGGATACCGCGAGGAGGGGAGACGCGAAGGACGAAAGCGGACAAATACGACGAACCGTCAGTTCTAGGTGACGACGGAATCGCAACTGACGAGCTCTGTTCGGAAGAGGAGGAACCGAGCATTTCGAGTGGGTGTCGACCGAGGACCGAGCCGAACTCGGGCAACAATAGCGGCTTTGTCTGAGGGTTTTCAGATAGACTATGCTTCTGGATGATAGTGGCAGCTCCACCCTTTGATTTTGGTGAGTAGGACAGAACGCCCGATTCTGTTTTGTTTCGGGAGGGATTTTTAGTTGAGTTTTTGCTTCAGTAATGGATTCCAAATTTGGTTCTAATTTTTTGATTTGATTGAATGATTTCCACGTTGGTATTGTTATCGTAATGATGGATGGTTAGTGAGGACAAATTTCTCTATTGGTTGATTTGTTTGTTTCACTTCGGTTACTGCCAGAGGGCATGAAAATGGTTGCTCTATTTTGTTTAGTTTTGTCCTTCATTTTGGTCTCTGCTTGTTGGACATCGTTGAATACCATGCTTCAGTTTTGCCACTGCCTTTTTCTACAAAATAATATTGGGTTAAATGTTAAGATGTTGATGTTGGTTCTAGTGATGAAAATTTGATTCTGTTTAAGTCGATGGGTTGTGATGAGGTTAATTTGTTCACGGTTTGGAGATGGTTTCATGATGATATGCTATTTTGATTTTTGTTACTAATTTTATGTTGGGAGAACTGTGAAATAGATGTTATGTTGGTTTTGGTTTTATTATTGTTTCGCAGGAAATGATGGATTGAAACAGTGATTCTATTTGTGTCCATCTATTGTTTGATAGTTAAAATTGAGGATTATATTTTGTTGGTTAAAAATTGTTCTACATTTTTGGATACTGCTACTTATTAGACATTAAAGAGTATATATATACTCTATTGGATTAAGTTTAGTTTTGTAATTCGGTTACGGTGTTGATGAACATTGTTGAGTGATGAAGTTAGAGGGTTATGATGTGGGTTTTAGATGGTTCTGTTTACAATGATGAGCATGACAATAAACTTTAAGTTTAAACCTAGTATAGGATCTTCCAATTATTCCTCGAGATATATTTATAAGATTTTTTCATGTTTAACATATTGTATGCTCGAATGAGTATGTGGACTTCAAGCCGGTTCTTGAGGTAGATGTTCCTTCATATACAAGGAAGGATTGTCAACCAGTTAGGGATTTTATACTGAGTTGTTTTGTACTACATTGCATAGTTTTCAAAACTGTTTGTGGGATACCACATATAAAAAACCTGACGGAAACTGTTCGACAGCATGTCAGTTTTTTATATTATGTACGAAGGTTTTACACGTTTACTTTCGTGCATTTGATTTCATGGTGTGACATATTGAATACTGTTGCGGGAGTAATGAATCCTTCTGATACTTTGGATGGTTTCGATGTCAAAGTATCAAGAGGCTATCCTCAGTATATCTCTTGTTGCGTGGAGATGTTTTGTTTGTGCGCTGTGTGAAAGATGAGATTAGGAAGGAGATGAGGCTTCCTTGGGTTGCAAATCCCAAAACCTCATCAGGGTGTATATATTATGGGTGTGTTGTCGCGAAATTTGCTTACGAAAACCCGAGTGACGAGTCGGGTCTACGGACCATCGTCATTTGTCTTCCTCCAGGCTCATGAGGTGCTGCCCGAAAACGGTCACCGCCTTTCTGTGTAATTTTTCGGGGGAGTCCATGAGTGTTCCCTTTTTATGGACCACAATTTTGGTAAAAAAACACAACAAGAGTAGTTTGACATATAGTTGTTTATATATATAACTATGTTTTCTTAATATTTCGTCAGAGTCCTTCGGGCCAGATTTCCTTGAGATAAAAAAAGATTTTTAGATGTTGAAAAACATGCATATTTCTCGAAATTCATGGTTTTTAAGAAAATAGTAAAACAAGTTTTACACGCTCTTAGGATTTAGTATGAGTTACCTACTAAGCTAGTCATTCACCCATTCGACTATTTTTTCCCATGTTAAGGTTTTGGTTGAAGATTCTGTTATTATTTACTTTATTTCATTTCCTTAGTTGAATCTTATTTTTTGGTAAGCAAGCTGTTGGATGACTGTAATTTACTTAATCTGGTTTTCTTAGAAACTTGGATTGTATACACAGTATCATTTGGACTCTTTTAATCTATTATTCTGCATTATTAACTATTCTCGCAATCACTATATGGACCGTGGCCTCTCACAAGTGGGTTGCGGCTGAGTATTTATACAAGTCTATTGCAATAAATTAACAAGCCTTGGGCTAGGCGATTGTGTCCCCTCCATGGACTAGGTCGTTTGGCCTGACATTTCTGTCTGGCCCACCTTTGGGTCGTGACAAAGGCAATCTTGAAGAGTCCAAGGAAGAGTCTCTACAACTGGCTCATTCAGAAGATTGTTCACAGCAGCGGGCTGGAACTCCCTCCCAACGAGCCAAGAATCAATGAAAAAGCACTGGAAGTCTATAATTAAGTGTCATTGGTTCGAATGGAGATGAACAAATTAGGAAGGGAGTGGATATTCAAGGGCGTTAACACTATATCCACGTCGATAAAAAAACCTCTATCGAAGTCAGCTACACAACCTCCTTTGACGTTTACTACATTACTTCCTTGGACGTCAGCTGCATCTGATTCAAACCACGCGAAGATGGAGGACGATATTGTTCGTCTCCTTCCTAAGTCATTGCTCTATGTACTGATTAGTGAGAAGAAGTGGAACTGGCTTATATGCAAGGTGGATAGACAAGAGAGACAAATTGATGAGATTCAGGTCACTCTACTACAGATAAAAGATGAGCTAAAGAGGCTTATAGTTCTGTCAGTAGCCCCTCCAACAGCCCAGCAAGCAACTCCTCCATCGGCTCCTTTAGCAGCCCCACCAGCAGCCCAACCAGTAGCTCCTCCACCAGTTGCCCCACCAACAGCCCAATGGCCCTGACCCAAACTAGAGCCCCTCCAAGTCCAATAGCTCCTCCAGCAGCCCCGCCAGCAACTCGTCATGCAGCTCTTTTATCAGCCTCTCCATCTTTTATTGTCAGACTAGACAGATGCCAATAAGTCTTTTAGTTCGTATGCATTTTCCAACTATGCAATGTATGCATTAGTTAGTTGTTGGTTTATTTTCTCTAAATTAGATATAATAATGTATTACAACCATTTATCATCAAGCAATCATCCCCTCCTCCAATGCTTGCCAAAGTTTAGAAGATATTGGCAATGGATCCTCCATTAAAGGAAGCAGTTCCAAAGCCTGCTTCACTGTTAAAATTGCACATGGTATGTCTTCAATTTAGTTTTGTACAATGTGTCAAATTTACACTTAGTAGTCTGAGGTTCGTGCTTAAACTGATTATTCATTACAGCCTGTGAACTTGATGGAAGAGTTCATTAGTTTGGTGCATGCAAATATCAAGAGGAACGTGAAGACATGTGGTATTGTTGGCAGCACTATGGTAAGAAACTCTATTATTTCAAAGTTATTCTCACTTTTTCTTTTGATTGTATTCTTAAGACATCATGCAATCATGCATTGTGTTGTCTTTTTTCAGAATGGCGATGTTCTCACAATAATGACCTTCATCATTCCAAAGCAAAAGGGAATCCCATATTTAAGACATTGTTATGGAAAATAAATCTCTTGAATGCATTCTTTATATGCAGTGCAACATTTTGAATGAGGAGCAGTTTCTTGAAGTACAACTGAGGGACTTGCTGATGAGTTTTGGTTGGATCCATGTAAGACACTTTTATTCCTTTATGCAATACTTTTTCTTCTTGTTGAACTACTTATAATATTTGGTTTTAATTTTAGATGCACCCAAAGCAAAAAATGTTTCATGTCATCTGTTGACTTGCACACCCATTACGTCTATGAGGTGATGTTACCTGAAGCAATTGCAATTTTCAAGGCCTCTATAGATAAACAATGATAAATTCTCTCCTTGCGCTATATTCATTGTGCTTTGAAGGAAGTTAATTACTAATTTTTCCTCTCAATTGGCCAATTTCAATCAACACGGCATATTTCAAATCTCATGCCCTGTAGGGGAGTAGATGATTAGCAGTTGCCAATAGAAAGGATTCCATCTTCATGAAAATTACAAAGTTGCTTCGAAGGACCTTTTCGAGCACTCCTTTCATGATGAAATCAACCACGAGTTGACGTTCAATGTCGCCATTCTCCATTTTCAAAAAGTATAATTGTATGTACATTTAAAATTTTAGTTATTGTACAATTTTTTATTTTTGTACATTTGTTTATTAATCGTGCATTTGAGATTTTGAGTTGAGTTATAGTTATTGTACACTTGTTTATCATGGTATTCTTGTTGGGTGTTCTGATTTTCATTGTTATTGTTGTTTGTGATTGTTTTGTCAAAATCGTTGAAATAATGGATTAATGCATTGTATTGGGGAGAACATATATAAATAAACAGATGTTATTATGTCAAAAATTCTTAAATAAAGTGATATGAAATTTGAAATAAACCGTAAGTCATGAGGTAGAGGTATGAGTTGCCTTTAAAATTTCGTAATTCGAGTGAAGAAATAGAATTCAACGTAGTAAGTTGTAAGCTGAGGGACATCCACTTTAATCTAGAACGTCTGTTTTAAGCTGGGGACGTCCGTTTTAATCTGAGGTACGTCCGTTTTAATCTAGGATGTCTGTTTTAAGCTAAGGGACATCTGTTTTAAGCTGAGGGATGAGGGGCATCCGTTGTAAGTTGAAGGACGTCCGTTTTGGTTCCGGTTCGGTTTCTCCCCTAAATAACTTTTGGTTCGGCTCCATTTTTTCAAATCGAATCGGTTTCAGATTGTATTGCATGCTCGGCTCATTAAGGCTCTGCTTAGTTTGACTCGGATCGGCTTGACTCGTTTAGCCTGCTCAACTCAGCTCATTTAACTCATAAACTTGGTAGGCTCGAAGAGCCAAAATTTTTCAAGCTCGATTCGACATAAGTCGGTCGGCTCGTTTGTCATCTCTAGTTGAACGAAGATATTGAAAAGCTATAGGATACTTGACTATCAATAAAAGAAATAGATTTTAAGCTTAAAAAGTAGTAAATTTATTAAATATTAATTGAAAAATGACAAATCAACCGTCATCCTTTACTGTTTGTGACAAACCAACCATTATCCTTTTTTTGATAACAAATTAACTACTGAACTATGGAAAAATGTCAAATCTAACATCGCTGTCACGTTTACCGTTAGACGTGATGATGTGGAGTTGCGAAGGTTCCTCGATGAACCACAACGGAATGTCAATACATCGCGCCGACTTCATACCAACCTGCCGCGGTGTATTGACACACTACTCTGGTGTCATCCTAAACTACAGTGGTTTTTCATGCCTCGGTCTTTGATCCTCTATCGTTGTACATACTCGATCGAGGGCTGCGGCCATTTCACCAAAAAACAAACAACGAAAACCTCGACTCGGCTAACAACAAGCTCAGACCTTCGATACCAATGTACGCTCGAGCAAAGAAAATGACGCTCAAGAGAAAGGGTGGTCTGTCGCAATTGATACCAGAGGCAGAAATGACAAAGTCTGTCGGTCCAACAATGGTGCAAGAAGGAGCACCCACCGCAGTCCTTTCTATCCAAACCACCACGGTGCAAGTTGTCCAAACTGCGGCGGTGCAAGCTGTCCAAACCGCAGTGGCTGGAGAAACTGTGGAAGAATCTCAATCTCAACCTCAACCCGAGACTGAACAACGACCAACCGTTACAACGGATTTTCAGCCCCAACTATTCAGGACAGCGTCCGCCAAAGACTGGTATGAAGATGATATAAAATACCTTCCAATTATTGTTTCTAAAAGAGTAGAGTTGGAGTCATTGGCTGGAATGGGAATTGAACAATTGGTTGAGGATGTTGGATTAGGAGGTTTGTGTAAGATGGAGGGAAGTTATTGTGAGAGGATTGTCAGTCTCTTTTACTCAAATTTGGAATTGTCCATCCAGCCATTAGAGGTCCGAACGTATATGTTTGGATGGGAGTTGAGGTTGACTCCCAACAATCTAAATATGATGCTTTGATGTGTACTGTAGAGGCGAAGCGATCAATATTATCACGTGTCTCGGGATTCACCTTTTATCAGGCAAAGAGAAGGGCTAGCAGTGCTTAGATTGTTGCACTGGGATCCTGAGATTGCTGAGTACAAGAAGCCAAAGGGCAGGGAGTTCAATGTCATAGCCTGAGTGATCCACCTCATCACGTCGTACACGATTTTGCCTCGGGATGGACATCGAGACCATGTTCGCTACATGGATCTCTATTTGCTGGAGAAGGTGTTCACCAGGAAAAATGTGAACATCAGATATGTTATCCTAAGTCACATGCACGAGGTGCTCAACAACCCGGTTAAGAATCTGTCATTCAACTGGCTCATCCAAAGGATTGCTGAGTAATGTGGGGTACCCATCTTAGAGGATGATCCGAGAATTTAAGAGACGGCCACTAACGTGTACAACAAATTGAAAGTGGACCGAATGAGGGTCAGCAAAGTTGGAGGGGAATGGGTACGTAAGACCCCGAAAGTAGCCACCTTCAGTGTCCCAGCCGCCAGCACCTCCACCCCCTTTAGTGGCTCAGCCTTCAGCCCCCTAGGCAGAATAACCTCCAGCGTCACCTCTGCAGCACATGGAGGAGGATGCTCCATAGTCGATGCATTCGCCCCATCCTCAAACCTCTCATTTTACTTCGATGCCTAAGGAGATGTCTAGCTAGATGAGCAGCATGGAGCAGCTCCATCATAAGACGCTTACCAGAATACAAATGATGGAGGAGCACCTTCAAATGGCACAGGTCCAAATTAAAAAAAGTGGAGGAGGGAACAGAAGAGAGGCATCAACGAGTAGAAGAGAGGCATCGTGAGCTATTGATAACACTTTAGAGAATCGAGTAACGAGTAGCCCGTACAGCAGCCTCTCCATTGTCCTTTGAAGCAATAGAAGGCATAGACCACTTGTAAGTTATTTACTTTGTACGCAAAGTCCAGTCTTTACCTAATTTGTTTTTGAAGTAATAACATGTCGTTGATTTGAAGCACCATTGCCATAAGATACCAACATGCTCCTCCAACCGTGCTTGCCGAGGTGCAAGAGACAAGTGAGTCACAGCCTTAAGCCCTTACAACTGTGCGTGTGGTATGTCTTCGATTTGGTTATATATGAGTGTCTGCACTTATTCATGCATTATTAGTCTCACGGCCTTTTGCTATTTTTGTTGCAGTCTCACGAATTCATGGATGTCTTCAAGAAGTATGTTCTGGCAAATATTCGAAAGAACTTGGAGATGTGCACAATTCTTGGGGGAAAATGGATCAACGATGATTACACAATCACTAATATCATCTTCCCGGAGCAAGTTAGGATGCCAAACACAGTGAGAAGCCTTCTTTGCATATTTGTTAATAAGCTTTTATCTTAGTAGTGATCCAAACTCATATGCCTTCATCTTTCAACAGAAAAAATCACTACTCACATTAGGATGGATTCACATAAGTAACCATCTCACTTCTCCGGGTTCTCGTTAATATTCTATGGTTTCTAATGCATTGTTTACATTTCAGACACACCCAAAGCAAGAATGTTTTATGTCGTCCGTTGACCTCCACACTCAATTCGCTTACCAGCAATTGATGGTTGAAGCAATCTCCATCATCGTAGCTCCCACTGACAAAGAGCAGTATGTATTTTCCCTTGTGTAAATTCATATTGCTTTCCACTTTTTTACCAACAATTGTTCCATTTGCATTGTAGGCCGTACTGCATCTTTCGGTGCACAAGTGAGGGCATGAGGGCGATCCGAATGTGCACTAATAAGGTACAATTCCATGAGCATGACGATCAACCCGTGGAGGGTCCGTTGTTCGCCAATGCATCCAACATATTCTTGGACACGCAATTGACTTTTGTAATCACAGATTTGCGGCCAAAACGGACCAGGAAGAAGGTGGCTTAGGAATATATGTTTAAGTAGACTTTGTTGTAATTTATGTTTACATTTACGTTGCCATTTGGATAGAAAATTATCTATTTGGATAGAAAAATTAATTGACGCTTAACATGTTTACGTTTTCTGTTTATAGTTCGGATAATATCTAGTTAGGAAATGCATATCTACTATCTGGATAGAAAACTTAATTGACGCTTGACATGTTTACGTTTTTTGTTTATAATTTGGATAATATATGGTTGGGAAATGCATATCTGCTGTTGTTGATGGTGCAGGGGTGATAGACTTAAAAACAAGCGCAACTCTTGCAAAATTTTTAATTTTTTTATATTGAAAATGACTCAAACGATTCCATTCATCATGAATAAACAAGTAAGCATGGTCATCGCATTCATTACAACAATTTCAGCAAGCTGTGCATAACACTGAAACATACACAACATATTAATCATGACAAACCACTCCGGCTTTTTGAACACGCCGCAACGATTTCTGATGAGCCCTACGGCTTTGTGGACAAGCCGCCTCAGTTAGTTAGCATGCCGCGGTGGCTTTGTGGACAGGCCGCTGCGGCTTTGTGGACAAGTCGTCACAATTTGTTAACGAGCTGCTTCGGCACTTCAAAAAAAAAAAAGCAGCAGCTAGTCATGGCGTTAAAAGACAAATTCAAATGTAAAGTTGGTACCTGGACATTAGCATACTAAACAATTTTCATTCACCCTCAACAACCAAATATATGAAATCAATATATCAATTCAAATGTATCAAACCAATTCAAATTTTATAATGATAACGTCCATTACAATTGCATATATATCAAACCTAATTTATCTAACGAACATATCAAGGTTAAAGTCTATATTTGTGTATGTTTGTGTTTGCGAACCTTGCGCATCATACTCCTACAAAATACATTGGAAAACATAAACGTGATAATCGGCTCACCTGCGTCTCAAAAACTATGTCGGGAACTGCCTCAACAACTCTCTCAAAGACTGTCTCGAAGACTATGGCAGGAATTGTCTTGGAGGCTGTCTCGGGGACTTTGAAATCCATAAATGTGCCCTCCGACCTTCATTTGCCACCTCTGCCTCTGCCTTTGGCTCTGTCTCTACCTCTATCGCCTCTATCGCCTCTATCGCCACCTACACTGGACTCGCCTCCACCTTCATAAGTGCGGAAATTGTGCCCCACACCCCCACATTAGGCACAGGTCATGTTCATATGTCTTCTGGGTAGCACTGTCCGACTTGGGGCCTCGTCCACACCTCGTACTCTACGATTTCGAGGCCTTTTGGGAAGCCTTTTAAATGGCGGTGGGATAATTGGATCAAAATGCATCACAGGAGGCCACTCGATTTGTCCATTGACAGGACAGACAAAGTGGGAGTCACTATGTATGTTTCTTGATGATAGCAAGCATGCACAAATTCCTCAGGAGATCTCCTTATAAAGTGAATGCACAAAACTGCATGAACACATGGGATGCCAGTCAATTTCCATCGGCAACAGGTACAAGTACGCCTGTCCAAATCGATAGAGTACTATTCGTTACCGTTGCTGACTTCAAATTGGGCAGCTCTTGAAAACTGGGGGCTTCAATTTCGCCCAGCAAGTTGTAGTTTGGCGAGCCGGTTACTGATCTGTGGGAATAAAAGGTCCATCGAGCGAGCCATCTTTTCATTTTTCATCTTTTCAAATTGGGCAGCTCTCTGATATTTGGCACTAGCTCCTACAAAAATTCATAGTATGAGTCAAACATTGGTACACAATGCATAACATAAACATAGAAGGCAAAGCAATCAACCACACCTTTTGTCGGTCAGAAATAATTGTCCACCCATTGCCGCTCAGGATGTTTAGATCGTCGAGCAACAATTCCAGAAACCAGCTGATAGGTTCCAAGAAGCACTTGGAAACCTTAAAGGAAATCTGCTCCAACAATCAACAATAACCGACCAGCAATAATCAAACAATTAGAACTCCAATTCTGTAACTGATCTAGAGCTGTAGTTTGGAGGGTATAAACTCAATATAGGGACAAAGATTGTGTCAAAATCCCAGGCCAAAATTCTTTCTCGAGTCGAAGATCTATCAATTTCATTATTCACCAGAAAACTGTTTCCAAGAGGGCAGATTTAACAGTGCAGATCTAAAATGCAATAACTTGAGCTACAAACACCGAAATAAGCTCAACTGTGGAGGGCAGCTCAATGACTCAAAGCTGAACAAATCATTAGAAGACAATAAACAGAGTTGAGCGTCGTAAAGGTATCAAACAGAGACCCCACACCACAATCTTACCTTGAAGATAAGGATTGGAAGAAGCAATATCCCAATGATGCAAGGTTGAGAAGCTTCAAGAGGATCCTTGCTTGGGTGGTGGTTGAAGTGGCGCAAATGGGGAAGGCCGTAGCAAGGAGTTCTCAAGAACACCAAATTCTTCTTCAATTTTCAAAATTGGTCTTTCATCAGCAAGAAGGGGTATTAAACCCTAGGGTTTACAAAATAGGTCAAAGACCAAAATACCCTAGCAGAAAATTACTAAAATAACCCTAAATAATAAAACATAAACAATAAGTCCGAGTTTGGGAAATTAGTCTCTGTAAAAGAGACATTTGACATAGCAAACGATAACCAAATATAACATCCAATAGCTTGTTGGAAAGCTCTGGATGTTGGCTACATGTGGTATGAAGAACCAAAATGGAAAGGAAGTCGTCTTAATGGTCCAAATTACCCTTGAACAGCCGAGGGTCAGATTTTAGGCGGAATTGGAAAACCGACAATTTCCTCCAAAAGAATTCAAGATCTCCATTAGTCCAAATGCCCACTCCTCCTTGTTTATTTGATTCAAAAAACCTACAAAATAATTAAAAATTTAGAAAATAAAAGAGCCCTTAGCTCGGGCTCAAGTGACAGGGATTTGGGGCACATCACCAGCTCAAAAAGCCCTATTTTCTGCTTGAACCACTACTACAGCAAACGGATACATTCCATTGTTCCTGTCGATGGTGACAGCAATGAGCAACTAGCCCAGAGTCGCTTCCTTCAAGTGACAATCGTCCAAACAAATAACTGGTCTACCACAGTTCCGCACGCCCATCTTGCATGCAGCCAAGCACATGTACATCCTTTTAAATGCACTCATTTCTAGGTCAATGCGCACCAAGCTTCCAGGATTAGACCTCTGAATCTCCTCGGCATAGAACCATATGAGCTTGTATTGCTCATTGTCATCCCCTTCGTTAATTTTTTTCGCTACATTTTTTTGCCCTTCTAGCAAAGGTGGGTGTGATGTTGACATTGAAGTCCTTCATAACTGTCTCAATTATGGAAGAAAGGTCACAGCCGACCTGACTTTTAAATCTCTCCAAGTAATGCGTTGCCACCCATTTGGTAGAGGTATGACAGCTTTCCATCTTTCTCGAGCAAGTGTGAACGTCATTGTAGAACTTTATTTGAAACGTCATTTCACCTTGCATTTTTAAGGTGTGCAGCCACCACGTGCATCCTTCCTGGCAGGTAGCCCTCAAGCGATATGCATCACTATGGGTGAATTTTATCCCATACCCATTCTTCAACGTATGATCGACAATTTCTTCTCTACTTTTATTCAGTGAACTATACTTTTTGCAAAGGCCCATACCAGCAAAATTGCATTCTGCTTGTGGTGGGCGTCTAGGCCTACTCTCGGCCATGTCCATGTCCTCTTCACTACTGGATTGGCATAATGAATAGAGGTCCTCCTCATCCTCCTCGTGTAGAGTTGCTGAGACGGAGTGCAACACTATGGCAACTTCATCTCCAATTCCACGTACTTGATTGGCCAAAAATATAGGTGTGGGCCCCATTTCAACTTGATGGTTAATAACAGATTCCTTAACACTCCAAGACGCCATTTGCTTTTCAACAAATTCTTCAACTTCACCAAAATGCGGTTCATTTTAGCTCTCAGAATTCTCTAAGATTTGGTAATCGTTGACAAAATGTCTAAGAAAATCATGAGGAGTTCTCTGTGTATTTATACAATTCAAAGTAAACCACAGCGGTGTGTCCATACACCGCGGCGGTTTCATAAGACACCGCAGCGGTTTATCAAGACATTGCGCAATTTGGTATGAAGCCGGCACAATGTATTGACATACCGCTATGGTTCCTCGATGAACCGCTGCAGTTCATCACAGTTATTGGCTTATTTTTTAAAAACTATGTAGCCGCAGCAGTTTGTATACGAACCGTTGTGGCGTCACATCATCACATCTAACGGCAAACGTGACATCAATGATGTATTTGACATTTTTCCATAGATCAGTGGTTAGTTTGTTAGCAAAAAAAAGGATAATGGTTGCTTTGTCACAAATAGTAAAGGATGATGGTTGGTTTGTCATTTTCCCAATATTAATTGTACTAAAATGGAAAACTATAAGCTTTTACGAATACTTAAACTAAAAGTATATACTTTTACATTAATTTAATTATTTAAAATTTAATTAGTATTTAAAATCTATAAAAACTCTGTTATTCAAATTAAGCTAGGATTAGTATAATTTTTTCAATTAATGAATAATCCTTGAAGGAACAAAGTTTACTTAAATTTTATTACTTGTTACAATAACATCTACTTATATTATTAAATTACACAATATGATAAGTTGAATTGCCAAAGGAGCATTGTCAAAACCGAGGGGGAGGGGGATCTAAATTCTCTCAGGCGAACCAAACTTCTGAAGAGGAAAGGACATCCTCCAGCAAGTTGGTGTTTTCATTCTTGTCTGAGGTGAGTTTAGAATTTCTTGAGTTCTTTGTTATTTTTTTTTCACGAGTCAGTGGTTAATGGAAAAAATTGTTTTCTTTGAATACAAAGAGTAGGGCATTGACGTTGAAAGTGGACACCGGCGAGGCAAGCTTGACAGAATGTGAGTTTCTTCAAGTATGGGAAAAATCCAATTCTTATGTAGAAAATTTATGTTCATTGGTTGCAGTAATGGATTGTAAGTAAAAATTGAAATTTTCATTGTTTTGAAGATTAATATTTGAATTTTTATGGAAAATTTACGGCGTTAGGAGGAAAAGTTGAATGTTGGGAAAAAAGTTAGTCGAATTTCCTTTGGATTTCTGCGACTTGACAGAGGTTCTAGAGCCACGACTTGGACTGTCCCGAGCCACGACCTAGACCACTCTGGTCTACCTTGGGCTGCGGCCAAGGCCATTATGGGTCGTGGCCCATCTTGTTTTGGGCCAAGGCCTAGGCCCTATTTTGGGCCAAATTTAGTTCTTACCCCAAGTTTTGACCAAACCATTCTTTGGTCATTTCAAGGGCTGTATTTGACCTTATTGGGCTTCCAACCCTCTCATTCTTGTGTTTTTTTTTGTTTAGCCTAGAAATCCAAGTTTTTTTAATTTTTGAGTTTGAATTCTGATTGGTAAAAATATTATGATTAGGTCCCAGGACTCAGGAGGTTGTTGGACTTATCTACTATTGGGCTTCAGTAGGTCTTTTTCTGTTGTGTCTTGGTATTGGTAGGCCTAAATTCGAGGTAGGGGTTATTTCATCTTCAGCATACATGGTTTTCTACAACAATATTTTTGGACTTACTTTCATGTTAAATGACACGTTCCTATTGGACTCATCGGTTTCATAAATTGTATAACATTTTTCACTGAATATGTTTAAAGTTCAAAGCACACATTTAGTTTAATGTTCAGTTTCAGTTAAATAAGTTATATTTACATTTACTTTTATACATTGTTGTTAACCCGAGTAATGAGACAGCTATATGTGTCGTGTCTCTATGTGCAAAATCCTAAACTTAATCAAGGTTGTTTTGACTATTGTGATCGTCTGAGCATTGCCGTTGTTTATTTCCGTTATTTCTTTCTTTGCTAAATTTTTAATCCTTTCTTTTATATGTAGTGTTTGTTATAAAAATATATATTGACTTGCACACTTAATTTTATAATTAAATGTCAAACATAAAATATAATCTCTATTGAGTTTAGTTATCTCGCCCTAGATTTGACTCCCCCTTTCAAGAAATAATCATACTGACTCCTAGTTACACCGAACAGTAGATTTTGAAAATTTCATCGAACAAGTTATTTTCTTTTTTTTTTCTTGAGAGACTTAAAATATTTTTCATGAGGTTCATACCTTAATATTGTTTTAAATTATTTCCGCATAGTTTGAATCCTGTTATTTTACACTATTTTAATGTCACTTCTGGACTTTTATTTTGGATCTGGTTTGTAAGTTAAATTTTTATCTTCCACTGCTAATTATGGATTTAAGATGAGGAACAGATGATTCGGTCCGTTTTGAGCCAGGTTGTTCCTCGTTTTGTCTTGAGTCCCCTCTAGGACGTAAGAGAAATTTTGATATCAGAGCCAGGTTCCATCTTGAAAAGTGACTTCAGTAAAATGAATAGTGTGAAATTATATAGGAAAATCATTAATACAATGCGTAAGGATGAGTTCTAACCAATAGTGTGAATTATTTTCAGATTCTCGAAAATGCCTCATAGAAGAGCTCCTAGAAACTGTACCCCTGTAGCTCCTACTGTGCACACAGCTGAGTCCTATCGACCCTATTATAGTTTTGAGAGATGTATCATAGAATTTTGGGTAAATGATAAATCAACCATCGTGCTTTGTGATCAATGACAAGTAAACCACTATGGTATTTTTTCTAACAATTTAACCACGGACGTATGGGAAAATGAAGAAACTAACATCGCGATAACATCAGTTAACAAATTGACAAGACACAGTCTCAAGATACAACAAAAATCGCGGTGTCTTGCGCAAACACTGCGAATTTTCGCGGTGTCTTGCGCTATGAGACATCGCAAAAATAGCGGTGTCTTGCGCAAGACACCACAAAAATCGCAGTGTCTTGCCATTTTTGGTAAACTTGCCCTACAAAAAATTATTTGTAATCAAATATTTATTTTTGGTAATCAAATATTTATTTTTTGTAATGAAATAAACGTGCCCTACAAAAAATATATATTTTACCAAAAATATTTGACTACAAATAATTTTTTGTACTACAAGTTTTTTTTTTGTAGGGCAAGTTTATTTAATTACCAAAAATAAATATTTGATTACAAATAATTTTTTGTATGGTAAGTTTACCAAAAATGGCAAGACACCGCGATTTTCGCAGTCTCTTGAGACTGTGTCTTGTCAATTTCTTAACTGACGTTACCGCGATGTTGGTTTCGTCATTTTTCCATACGTCAGTGGTTAAATTGTTAGAAAAAATACCATAGTAGTTGACTTGTCATTGACCACAAACCACGATGGTTGATTTGTCATTTACCCTAGAATTTTTTAACTTGGATTTTTAAGCCCACCAATGTTTACGAGTAGTGCTAATCCTCAAGATACTGAGAATTGGTTAAGAATGATGCAAAAAAAATGAGATAGCTATTGGGGTTCAAATAGAGTACTAGGTTGGATTAGCAATATTTTCTTTTGAGAAAATAACTGAGCTTTGATGGAAATTGCTACAATTGGAATATTCGGTGGAGATGATGACTTGGAGTCAATTTGAAACCATCTTCAGGGATAATTACTACAATGCATATCATCGTCAGAACATGATTATTGTCTGCCATAATTTGGAATAGGAAATTCTAACAGTGTTAGAATATTATGTGAAGTTCATGGAGTTTTCCCAATATATCAAAGATATGAACCCAATAGACAAAATGGTGAAATTCAAGATGAGACTGAGACCTAAGATTCGACACCAGTTATCTGTATTTGAGTTTAGCTTCTTATCAGAGGTTGTTGCTGCTGCTCAATGAGTTGAGGCGGATCTAGAGGAACAGTTATGTAATTATAAGGGAAAAGGAAATAAAGAACTACTAGTGGGAGAAAAAATAACAAGAAAAGGTCAGAGAAATGGTTCAAATAGAGGTGGACATACTCAAAGCAAAGTAAGTGGTCAGTTCAGTAGGTCACCTTATCTTATTGGCCATTTAGGCCTTTATATCTATCATACTTATAGGTAGGTTGGACATTTGAGGAAGAACTCCTTGATGAATCAAAGACCGACACAAGCAAATTCTGTTGCTACACAGACAAAATCTTTTAGACCTGGTTTTGGAGCTGGCCGAGGATTTTCTAGACAAGGGCCACACAATTATACTGAATCTCAGACTTTTAATTCTCCACAGCCGTTTATGCACAGACCGCCATATCAACATAAATATCTGTGACAACCCAAATTTTTCTTTACTTCAATAATGCGTTAAATTTAAAACTTTTATAAAATAACTAAATTCTTATTAAAACCTTTCAATTGAAATCAAAGTTCTTTTCTTAAAAACTTTATCATTAAAAACATCTTACTTAAAATCTTTATTAATAGCAGAAGATTTTATTTATAAAATCTATTTTTCTTACTTAATAGCAGAAACATAAAACATTCATTTTAAAAAGACAATAAATAAATTATTTCTTTACATTTATAAAACTCTTTTCTCTTTTACTTTCCTTAGCCTAGCCAGGCATAAGTCCCGCCCGTGCAAATCCTTCATCAACTGCTCCTTGATCTTTTCATCATTTTTCTCATGTGTGTACCTACACCATTAGCAAACTGTGAGCCTGAGGCCCAGTAAGAAATGAGATATGCAGTATGATCATGCCTCTCTTTAATTCTTATGGAATAGGTACCGCCCCAAACCAATCTTTTCTGTACATTTTATTCTTTCATTCATAACTCGTACGTCGAGCGGGAGATTGGAGGAACCAGTGTTGGAGGTATAGTCTTGGTTGGTTTCTAACCACCTAGGGTAGCTGGTCCCGTTCCCGACAAGGGAGAAGACTTAGTCCAAACTACCTGATTAGATCTGAACTACCCGTCCGTCCCCCAAATCCTCATTTCCTTTCCTTTCATTCATTTTATTTACTCGTACATCGAATGGGAAATTGGAGGAAACTATGTTGGAGGTATAGTCTTGGTCGGCTTCTAACCACCGAGGGTAGTTGGTCACGTTCCCGACAAGGGAGGGGACTTAGTCCAGACTACCTGATTAGATCTGAACTACCCGTTTGTCCCCCCAACTCCCCATTTCCTTTCCTTTCCTTTCATTCATTTCATTCATCCGTTTTTCTCACATAATGTATATGAGTACTACCCCAGAGGTGGAACTTCTTAATTGTTTCTATTATCATGATGCATGTCAATGAGAAACATTATCGTGGTGCATGTCAATGAAAAGCACTAATCACAACAATATGAAAGCATGAAACATGAAGCAGTAATCACAACAATATAAAAGTATGAATATGGAAAGTCTACTAACATACTATATAGGCATGCTTGGTAATTTAAAGGAAGCAATAACAATATAGACATGCTTTGCGATTTAAAGAAAACAATATTATCATAGGCATGCTTGGCAACTTAAAGAAAACGATAATGATATAGACATGCTTAGTAATTTAAAGAAAGCGATAACAATATAGACGTGTTTGGCTAATCAAAAGGGAACAATAGCGATATGCTAACATCCTAAACATGCTTAGAGATTAGATTAATAACGTGAGAACAACATAGGCATAATATGGCAGCATGGTAAAAATGCAAACAAACAATTAAAGGAAAGACACTGCTAATGGTGTAGGGCCTCCACACGCCAACGACTCTATCCCAATTTCTTACCTCAAAGCTTTATCGTGTATTCGTACCTAATCTTTATCCTTCTTTTCCTTTTCAATACCTTCATAATTAATTTCATTTCCTTTTCGTATTCTAAATTGTATAAAAATTCTAGGAACCCCCTTGACACCCCAAAACGGAACATAACACTTAACAATTCTAACATGCTCAACTTAACAACTTGATCTTTATCTATACCCTTAATCTTATTCATCACTTGAGAGCGTTTCATAATTCATATTCAATATCCATTTCCTAACCAATTGTAAACCACACTCCATATGAAATATCCTTAACCGAAATCGAAAACATTTACTATCACCCAACCACAATTATACGTGGATAGACCAATATCCAATTTAAATATCTCACGAAACCAAGGAGCAGTTAAACAACAGGGCATATCATCAAAGTTGTACTAAAAAATTTTATTTCCAAGCAACATAACACCTTCATACTTATCAACATCCAACATATGCACAATGTTTTCACTTCACAAACTAAGAGGCAGTAAAGAATAAGAACTAAAATCCATATAAGTAATAAGCAAGGGAACAAACAGAGAACCAATCCAATTATCCAAACATAATCGTCTAACCGACACAACGTAATACAATCCCAACAGTATTCCACGGCAAAGATCCAAACTCAATAATCAAAATTATACCAACAACATCCATCAAACTTTTTATCTCCTACCAATACTGCATATCCACATAAATCCATAAAACTAAACAAGATAAATGTGGGATACCTGAAGGCATGAGAAGACCCGAGAACAAGGTTCTACCTCCCCTTCAATTGCTCTCTACCATTCCTATTTCCTTTTATTTCTTCACATAACACTTGCACAAAACACTCACGATGACTAATCACCCAAACAGAAATAAGAAACCACAATGAATCAACAGAGTAATATTCCCTCACTTGAAGACCCGAGGCAAACAGCAACTCAACCTTCTTTCCTTCTTCTCCTCGCAGAGTTCTCAGCTCCCAGCTTCACTAGAGAACACCTCACTCTCTGTCTCCCTTTCTCTCCTCTTCTACATTTCTACGTCTTCCATAGAGGCACTCCCTTTAGTGCCACATATATCCACGCACGTCCAATCCCTCAGCCTTCCTCAACCATGCCCTTGGCACATCCACTCTGTCGTTTCTTCTAGAGGAAGAACCAGAATTGTACCGGTTTGGATCGAACCGAAAGCTGCCCAGCTGTTCCTCGCAAACCGCCAGCCCCCTAGCAACTCGACTCCTTGGCCGTTCCTTCGCCATCACCATTCTAACGTCCCCGAACCTCCTCGCTGTCGCCATCTCATCGATGCTGAGCATCACCAGACCCCCCAAAAATGATAGAGCACTGGATCTCGGCACTATCCGATGCAGTCCCGATGACCTAACCCTTATCCCGTGACCTGACGCTCTATTCCATCGCCAGTCGCTCGCCATATGTCGCACGATGCACAACCCGACCGTCTCGAGCCCAGCCCGAGCTCGTAATCCTCTCTCGTTGCCTCCGTCTTCCCCCTCGCTCAGTCTCCCTCGCCTCTTGGCTATCTCTCTCTCTCTCTTCTCAGTTCCTTGCTTCTCCAGAATGGCCCGCGGCCATTTGTTTCTTTGGTCCTTTACTAAACTAGTTCACAGCATGAACCGGTTCACTTCTCCCCTCTTTCTTATTTTTTCTTATTTTATTTTAATCTCATTTTCTTTATATTCATTTAATCCTCCACTTTAATTATTCACTAAATTCATAATTTCCAAAAAATCCAATTAATCTCATTTTATCTTCCTCTTTAAATTAAAAGAAACCAAGCCACTTAATTTTTAGACTGAGCCGAACCAACCCGGTTCGATCCATCAATCTCCCCTTCAGAATTGTGATTTCGGACGAAGGAAGGCGTCACCTCATCCGTAATTGTTCAAAAATTCCAATAAATTGAACAGATTCAAACTCCCTTCGTTCACCATTGTCCACCATCGTCCGCATTTGTCTTGACTCATCCGAAAACTCACGATCGGGCGGGAAATCTCATCCCCGCCTCATCCCAAAACGCAAGGGACGACTCGTAATACTTTTCAGACGCAACGCCCAATTCGCACATCGTTCGCATGCGTCCGAAACCTCCAATACACAATCCAAGATAATTTTCCATGTTTAATTTAATAACCCAATAAAATACTCCTTTCAAATTAATCTTAATTATCATCCAATACATTCTCATAAATTATCGTCTAACAAATACGTTTTTGGTAATACCCCGATAATATCCAAAATCCAAATACTCCAAATTACTTTCCAATTATTCTTATTAAATTTCAATATGTAAAGTTGGGTATTACATTCCGTCCTCCTTATATAAATTTCATCCTCGAAATTTGCTCAACGAATTACTTCTTTGACTTAACAACCCAACATAGTCCTTAACTGTCTTATCCCAGAAGTACCCAAACATCTTCTTACCTCGCACATATCCCCAATCTTCTAATGGTTTTCATTTCTTCTACATCTCATCACTTCTCCATCCGCAACGTTTCGTGACTTAACTAACCACACATCCAGTTCATAATTTAGTTTTTCCTATTCTTCCAAGATGATTCGAACCTTATCGCGAGCAAGTCGCTGCATCTTTCTTGTTTCTTTCACAAAAGCACAGTGTAGTTGATCCTTCTCTTCAAGAATCCTACTTAATGACATAGTCTTCTTGTTGTACTTCATCTCATCCAAATTTTCATTAGCAACATCAATTTTATTTAAACGCTTCCCCACAACTGTATTTCTACTTCCGGTTTGAGTTGGACGCTTCCACACTCCTGTCAATCAGCTATTCATTTTACCTCTTAGATCCTCATTCAGTCTTGTTTCCCTTTCCATATTCGTACCCTTTTTTTTTATTTCTGTTTTCATTTTTGTATCCGTATCAGTAATTGTTTCTGTCTTTGTATCCATTTCGTGTCCATTTCTGTGTTCATATTCGTATCTATTTCCGTTTCTGTATCCGTATCCATTCCTATATCCGTATCCGTTTCCATTTTAGTTTCCTTTTTCGTATCTATTCCCGTTTCCGTATCCATATCTGTATATGTTTATGTTTCAGTTTCCGCTTTCATATCCTTTCCTATATCCGTGTCCTTTTCTGTTTCTATTCCCATTTTCATTTTTGTATCCGTATTCGTACCGTATCCATATCCATTTCCAAAAATTTGTTTATGGAAATTCGTTTTCGTATCTGTTTTCGTTTTCGTATCCGTGTCTGTATCTATATCTATCTCTGTTTCTGTTTCTATAGTTGTATCTGTATCTGTATCCGTCTCATTTTTGTTTCCGTTTCTGTATTCGTCTCTGTATCCATTTTCATCTTTGTATCTATGTCCGTATCTGTATGTATTTGTGTCCATCTCTGTTCCCATTTTCGTATCCATCTCCATTTCCATTTTTGTATCTATATCTATACTCGTATCTGTATCTGTACCCGTATCCATATCCATTCATGTTTCCATTTCTGTTTCTATACCCGTTTCTTTTTTTGTATATGTCTGTATCCATTTCCACGTCGTCCCATGCATGTGGCTGAAAACTTACAACGGAATTACTTCATTTCGAACTTCAATCCTTTACTTCTTCAATGTCAAGAACTTTTTATTCAATTTCAGAGTAAGTCACGTCTTGGATTTCCAACACCACTATTCCTTCGAAAATTTATGTCTGAAGTCCTTGCACAAAGTGGTATATTTCATGCTCAATGTTGTTCACTTGATACATGGTGATCCACAATAGCACCTCAAACTTGCGCTCATACTCTAAACCCGGCACTTCCCGCCGCAGCTGAGTAAATTCCATCAATTTCTCCGTACTCATTGCGCATTTGAAATATTCGCCAAAAAAAATCTCTTAAATTCTATCCAAGTCATTATAGTCACAATCTTGGCTATCCCGATGGGATCCCGCCAAGACCTCATGTCCTTAACATGCATAGACAAGGCACATGCTACCCTTCTCTGCTTCTCTTATACTAACACTTCCTATCTTAGTATGTGCAACCAAGTCCTCCACTGTTCTGATTTATTCTTTGGCACCGTCTGGATCCACATTATTTATGACTCATTTTCTAACCATGTAATCCTTTCAGTTACAATTAAAATACTTAAACTGAGAAAACACTTAAAACAATTCTATTAACGTACTTACAGTTAATAGAGTATTTTCACGTCGAAGCTTGTGCTAGTAAGCAGTATACAGGACCGTTTTTAAAACACAATTGTTCTGATACCAATTGTCACAACCCAGATTTTTCTTTACTTTAAAAATGCATTACATTTAAAACTTTTATAAAACAACTGAATTCTTATTAAAACCTTTCAATTGAAATCAAAGTTATTTTCTTAAAAACCCGATTGTTAAAAACATCTTACTTAAAACTCGTTACTTAAAACTTTATTAACAGCAGAAGACTTTATTTATAGAATCCATTTTTCTTAATTAATAGCATAAGCATAAAACATTCATTTCAAAAAGACAATAAATAAATTATTACTTTACATTTATAAAACTCTTTTCTCTTTTATTTTCCTTAGCCTAGCCAGCCACAAGTCCTGATCGTACCAATTCTTCTTCAACTGCTCTTTAATCTATTCATCATTTTGCTCATGTGTGTACCTACACTATTAGCAAACTGTGAGCCCGAGGCCCAGTAAGAAATGAGATATGCAGTATGATCATGCCTCTCTTTAATTCTCTTGGAATGGGTTCCGCCCTAAACCAATATTTTCTTTACATTTCATTATTTCATTCTTTCATTCATAACTCGTACGTCGAGCGGGAGATTGGAGGAACCTGTGCTGGAGGTATAGTCTTGGTCGACTTCTAACCACCTAAGGTAGCTAGTCCCAATTCCGACAAGGGAGGGGACTTAGTCCAGACTACCTGATTAGATCCAAACTACCCGTCCGTCCCCCAGATTGGAGGAATCTGTGTTGAAGGTATAGTCTTGGTCAGCTTCTAACCACCTAGGGTAGCTGGTCTCATTCCCTACAAGGGAGGGGACTTAGTCCAGACTACCTTATTAGCTCTGAACTACTCGTCTGTCCCCTAACTCCTCTTTTCTTTTCTTTTCCTTTAATTCATTTCATTCATCCGTTGTACCACCCCGACTTTTATTGAAATTTAATAAGTATAATTGGAGTGTAATTTGGGGATATTCGAATTGATTAGATAATTATCAGGATATTACCAAAGACGCAACTGTTAGGTTATAATTTAAGAGAATTTATTGGAAGTTTAATTGATGGAAACCAATTGAGGAAATGGAATCAAAAAATTTAAAGTGGACCTCTAATAATCTTTAAACAATATTTGGAATAAGTCGGGAGTTAGAAATTGGGTCGGTTAATATTCGATACGAATATTTAACACTTAAATATATTTTAATATTAATTAATTAGGATTAAAATTGGGAAATTAAAAGAGAAATTAAGTGAAGAGGGGAGGGAGAGCTGAACTGGCTCAGCAAAGAACAGGTTCAGCAGGTCTTCTATTGCTCTTGTTCGGGTCATCAGTTTAAAGGGAGACAAATTCGTGTGGCCTTTGGCCATTTCGCGATTTCAGAACAAAAACGAGAGAGAGAAAGAGAGAGAGAGAGAGAGAGAGAGAGAGAGAGAGAGAGAGAGAAGAGAGGAGATCGACGAAGGTGATTGGAGAGATGGAGAAAAAGGCGAGAGACGAGGGAGAGCGATGGACACCAAGAGAGAGAGGCGAGGCCTCAGGCGGTCCTCTCCCCCGTCACAATGGGGCATGTGTCGCGGTCCGACATGGGTTGGCTAGGGCTTCGAGGAAACGTCGTGTCATGCTATGCATTGAAGCAGCGTCGAACTTCGACGCTCTGACGATTCTGTGGGCCGACGTCAATGGATCTACAATGGCGAGATGACAGCGTGCAGCGCAATGGACAACTCAGGCTTGGGGCTTCGCTGGTGGAGGTCTCCAGCCTCGGGTCAAGATCTGACCCAGGTGCTCCCACTGGGGTATGATCGACCCAATCTGGATGGTTTGGGTCGAACCGTTACCTACCGAGAGGAATCTACAGGTTGCTCCTCCTCCTTTCTAGCCTGTTGTTCACTGCTGATCAATGAGGTGCAATGTTGCTGGATTAAAAGTGGTGCTGAAGTGGAGGGGTTGATGGAATGCAGCTCTCGACTTCCAGCTACTACAATTTGAACAGTGAAGCTTCATAGATGGTTGATGTAGCTCTCGGAAGTGCTGCATGTAACGAAATCCTCCTCTATCTGTTATTAGTCTGCTATTTTGCTGAGATAGACGTTCTGGATGGGTTTTTGGAAGTTGAATGTGTGATTTATGCCCTGTTGGTGTTGGATTACCTTAGTTAGTTGAGTTATTTAGTTAAGGATTCTCAAAGAGGTATTTGATGGAATAATTTGTTGGGATTGTATGCTCTTAATGGATTTGGAATAGTGAAGTTATAAATGATGCCTTAATAAGTGTTGTTTTGTTATCTATGGGATTCATTTATTGGGTTATGTTATATTCTGTTTAGGCGTCGGAGAAGTTTCTCAGGTGTTATGGTATTAAAAAGACAAAGAATGATAACGATTAGGTGCTAAACACGATAAAGAATTAAGGTAAAGATTTGGTAGAGTCTTGGTCGTCAAAGCCCTACCCATAAATATTATGTGTGAATTGTATTGCTTTCCCTTGATGTGCATTCTTGACTATTATGTGCAGTCTATTCTCTTGGTTGTGATTCTTGTTGAATTGTTTAATTTCCTGTATATTTCTTACTACAAATGTTGAATTGAAATGCTTAGGAATAGAACGAATGATGAATGGAAAGTGATAGGATGATAAGATGTTCATGAAGAACTGCATAAGTTAGAAATTCTATTTTCTGAACTGCTTTTACTTGCTATAAATTCCTTGTGATGCTTATTGATTACCTTGGTTCTGGTTAGGAGCTATAAATGCTCTAAATTTAATTAGCATCAATTCGTTTAGCATGATTCTCGTTATATCAAATTGTGGAGCATGTTCTAATTGTGATTCGTTAGGTAGATTTCCAGCTTATGATCTAATTAGTAGGTTATGTTCTGTTTTTATTGGAATGACATGCATAGATAGTTTAGTTTTGTATTTTGAAATCTAATGTTGTTGTTTCTTAGTTCTGGTTAGGAAATAGAACTTGTATCTCTTATTGCAAATGTTTATTGTAGAGAAATGTGATGAATGGATAATGAATGATGAATGATGACATTAAGTTGTAGGATAGAATGACGAAATGAAGGATAACATGATATGCATGTATGATCATTAATGAATAGAGACTTTAAATTCTGTTGGTTACATTCTCTTGCTGTTGTGTCCTACATAATTCACCTTATTATTCGTTGTAGCTTCTTATTTGTTTATACTTGCTTCATTTCCATAAATCAAGCATGTGTAGATTAATTAGGATGATTATAGGAGCATGTTTAGCGTAATTAACTAAACCGAGTATATCTAATTAAATAGGACTCTTTGCATGTTTAATTAACTAGACCATGAATTGTAATATGTTTAATCAATTGGAAATAAAAGCATGATCAACCAATTAGAATGAAATCTATCATTTGAGTTCCTTAAGTAATTTGAGCATGTTGAGTTAATTTAATAAATTAGCATGTTACTTTCGAATGTATAAAATCAGTTAGTCATTTCATTTAAAATTGATTATGACTTTGGTTGATATCAATCCATTGAGCATGTTTCTAGTAGTATCAAAATATCATGCACATTGTCATTAATTATGTTTGTTTATCAATTATGTTCTGTTTTATAGTGTTTGAGCATAATTCCAAGTAATTGTTAGTTAGACAAGCATGTTTAATTAGTTAGTTTATTAAGCACGTTTCCAGTATTTGTTTGAGAAGCATGTTTATATTCTATTTTATTTAGAAAAGTATGTTTCCTTTTATTTATTAATGCTACATCTAAGCTTTTATAACAGTGTTAAGTATGTTAATTCGCTTAGATACCTTGTAGTTAATAGTTTACTCATCTTGCTATATCTTGAGTGCTATGTTCGGTAGAATCAAGCATGTTATATGTCACTTTCGATTCGTTTCTGTGTTTGTTTTCAATTAATGTTATTCTTGTCATTCGTTGTTTAGTAATCGTGTTATTCTTGCTATTCATTGCTTAATTATTGTTCTTTCTATATTATGTCTCATACATCATGATAATAGAAACAAGTATGGAGTACCCCTCGGGGTGGTACTCACATGCATGAGTGAGTAAAATGAAATGAACGAATGCAATGAATGATGCAATGGGGGATTGAAAGGCAGATAGGTAGTTCGGATCTAGTCCACATAAGGTTAGAAACCGATCAAACTATTCCATCTAGTACGTGTTCCTTCAACTTCCAACTCGATGTATGAGTAATGAATGAATGAATGAAATATAATGAAAAAATTGGTTTGGGGCAGACCCATTTCAAGTGAACTAAAGAGAGGCATGATCATATTGCATATTCCCTTTCCTTACTAAGCCTTTGGGCTTACAGTTACTTGTGGTGTAGGTATACGTGTATGACGAGAACAACGATGAACAAAATACAAAGCAGTCGATGAAAGGTTTACATGGGCAGAGCTTGTGGCTGGTCAGGCTAAAGATGAATAAAGTAAATTGTAAAACATAACGATTTACTTAGCATGTTTTAATTTGAATGTTTCGCTTCCGCTATGTTTTAAATAAATTATTATTGCTTCCGCTACGTTTGGATAAACGATTTTCATAACGAATGTAACAAATAGATTTTGACGATTCGGTTTTAGCACTCTAATTATGAAGGATTTTAGTTGTCTTACAAAAGTTTTAAATTTTAAGCATTTTTAAAAGATTATGAAAAACTGGTTCGTCACATCTGTTGTCCGTACATAATGTATATGAGTACTACCCGAGAGGTGGAACTTCCTAATTGTTTCTATTATCATGATGCATGTCAATGAGAAACATTATCGTGATGCATGTCAATGAAAAACACTAATCACAACAATATGAAAGCATGAAACATGAAGCAGTAATCACAACAATATAAAAGTATGAATATGGAAAGTCTACTAACATACTATATAGGCATGCTTGATAATTTAAAGGAAGCAATAACAATATAGACATGCTTTGCGATTTAAAGGAAACAATATTATCATAGGCATGCTTGGCAACTTAAAGAAAATGATAACGATATAGACATGCTTAGTAATTTAAAGAAAGCGATAACAATATAATCGTGTTTGGCTAATCAAAAGGGAACAATAGTGATATGCTAACATCCTAAACATACTTAGAGATTAGATTAATAACGTACGAACAACATAGGCATAATATGGCAGCATGGTAGAAATACAAACAAACAATTAAAGGAAAGACACTACTAGTGGTGTAGAGCCTCCACAGGCCAACAACTCTATCTCAATTTCTTATCTCGAAACTTTATCGCGTATTCATACTTAATCTTTATCCTTCTTTTCCTTTTCAATACCTTCATAATTAAAACATTTACCACTTACTAATTTTATTTCCTTTTCGTATTCTAAATTGTATAAAATTCTAGTAACCCCCTTGAGACCCCAAAACGGAACATAACACTTAACAATTCTAACATGTTCAACTTAACAACTTCATCATTATCTATACCCTTAATCTTTATTCATCACTTGAGAGCGTTTCATAATCCATATTCAATATCCATTTCCTAACCAATTGATAAACCACACTCCAATTGATAATCCCAACTGGAGTGTGGCCGACGAGAACGTCGAGTCCATAAGGTGGGGAGATTGTGGCAGCCCTCCCGGTGATGCCCTGGATAGTCCATATGAGGGTCCTGCCCATATCAGTAGGGGTGCACAATCCCACATCACTTTGAGAGAGTGAAAAATGCATGGTTTATAAGTAAGGTTCTCCTCCCTACCTAGTACAATGCATTTTGGGCTAACCCTAAGAAAAAAATTGGGGTTAGACCAAAATCGTGCAGGCTTCGACCCAAAGCAGACAATATTATACTAGGAGGACTGAGGGACGTTACAACAGTAAATGTGTTGTTTGATACCAAAGCTACACACTCTTTTATATCTGTAATGCATGTTCGTGCTATAGGTTTAGAAATTGAAAAGTTAGGAACTCCTTTGATTTTAAGTACCCCTATGGATAAGAATTACGAAATGAATTCCTTTGTTCGGTTTGCTACCCTTGTTGTGTGCGGGCATGAATTATAGGTTGATTTGATAGTAATACCTATGGATTAGTATGATGTTATTTTAGGTATGGATTGGTTGGTCCATTATAAAGCAAAAAATTGACTGTCATCGAAGAAAAGTAACCCTTATGTTAGAAAATGGAAAGGTTTTGGTGCAATCATATGATAATCATGTAAACCCTATTGATTCTATTCTACAAGCCTGTCTAGGAGGTCGGACAAGATTAGAGATTTACAAGAGTGTTTTTGCTATTAGTTGTGATTTTGGTACGGTCAGGCAGAATTCTTAGATATTGATAGTTTGTCATTATCTCAATGTTTTTCTTGAGGATCTGTCTGGGTTACCACTCGATCGTGAGATTGAGTTTACCATTAATTTAGTTCCCAGCACTACTCCAATATCTATTTATGCGTACCGCATGACTCCTACTGAACTAAGTGAGTTGAGAACTTAGTTGAATGATTTACTATACAAATATTTTATCTAAAATAGTATTTCATCTTAGGGAAAATTAGCTTTGTTTGCAAAGAAACAGGATGGTTCACCTTGTCTGTGTATTGATTATAGAAAATTGAATCAAGTGACAGTTAAGAATAGATACATGTTGCCAAGAATTGATGACTTGTTTGATTAGCTAGGGGGATGTAAGTATTTCTCAAAGATTGATTTGAGGTCGGGTTATCACCAGATGAAAATTCGTGAGGTGGATATCCCTAAAACAACCTTCAGAACCCGATATGGACATTTTGAACTTCTGATACTTCTTTTTGGATTAACTAATGTGCCAACTGCATTTATGGACCTGATGAATCAAGTTTTCTGACCCTATCTTGACAAATTTGTGGTAGTTTTTATCGATGACATTTTTAACATATTCTAAGAGTCATGCCGAACCCATAGAGCACTTAAAAATTATCTTAGAGGTGTTGCGTGAACATCAGTTATATGAGAAGCGGGAAAAGTGCAACTATTGAATGACCAAGGTAAAATTCTTAGGCCATGTTGTTTCTTAGGATGACATATTAGTGGATCTGGCCAAAATCAAAGCTGTGTTAGATTGGAAGCCATCTAAAAATGTCACTGAGGTAAGAAGTTACTTGAAATTGGCCGGTTATTATCGTTGATTTGTGAAAAACTTTTCTTCCATTATTATGCCTCTAACACAATTAACAAGAAAAAACATGAAGTTTCTTTGGGACGACGGATGTCAGACAGATTTTGAGGAGCTTAAACAAAGATTGACTACCGCTCCAATTATGGTAGTACCCGATGATAATTTGTTGTACGCAATATTCACTAATGCATTAGTAACTAGTTTAGGTTGTGTGCTAATGCAACAAAATAGAGTGATTGTTTATGCATCTCAACAATTGAAAACTCATGAACGAAATTACCCTATACATGATTATCAGTTAGCTGCTATTATTTTTGTTTTGAAGATTTGGCGGAATTATTTATATGGCACTAAATTCGAGATGCTTTCTGATCACAAATGTTTAAAGTATTTTTTCACGCAAAGAGATTTAAATCTTCAACAATGCCGATGGATGGAATACATGGGAGATTATGATTTCTCTTTGGAATATTATCCTGAAAAAGCTAGCATTGTAGTTGATGTCTTGAGTCGATATTCTCAAGGTTCCTTATCTTGTCTAGTATTGAAGGATTTGAAGAGATGTTTAACTATTAGAGATTATGAGTTGGGGTATCTAGAGGATGGCCAAAGGATATGAGTGTTTAATTTGATAGCAACTCCTACACTTCTGCAGCATGTCAAGGATATGTAGAAATTTGATGAAGAGCTCTAGGAAAAGTTTGAAAAGATTTGAGTGGGTGAACAGTTTGATGGTTGGCAGATCAATTTAAATGGTTTTCTGTATTTCGGAGATCGAGTTGTAGTACCCATTGATTAAGATTTGAGACAGACAGATTTAACAAATAACCATAAATCTAGATTTTAGGGAAAATGACAAATCAACCATCGTGGTTTCCGATCAATGACAAGTCAACCACTGTGGTATATTCGCTAACAAATTAACCACTAACGTATGAGAAATTGACAAATCCAACACCACACTCAAGTTAACCCAGGCAAAACTGACTGGACGCCGGCATCCAGGCAAAGAAAGAAGCCTGGACGCCGCAGCGTCCAGGCAAAGAAGAAACAAATGCCTGGAGGCCGCAGTGTCCAGGCAAAGGAGGCATCCAAGCAAAGAAGAAACTTGCCTGGAGGCCGTGGCGTCCAGGCAAAAAGGCCTGGACACCATGGCATCTCTGGAACTCTCTATTTTTCATGCATGGCATTCTCGATCAATTGTGTTTCATGGTTACTTCAAATTCGTTATGTATATATTTTACGAATGCAATGTTTTTATTGGTTTTTTGACCTCTGCATCTTCAAACTAGCATAACTTTTGCTACGGATGTCGGAATTGGGCGCAGAAGGCATCAAATCGAAGCTCTCTCAGAGCTCTATAATCATTACAGGGCAAACCTAATGACCACCTTTCTCAGCCCCAAAATCAATCGTTTAAGCCCTCAAATTTGTGATCAAACATTTGCTTAGTCTTGAAAAATGTTTGATCGCAAATTTGAGGGCTTAAACGATTGATTTTGGGGATGAGAAAGGCGGTCGAAGGGCTTACCCCATGACAATTATAAAGCTATGAGAGAGCTTCGATTTGATACCTTTTGCGCCCAATTCCGACATCCGTAGCAAAAGTTATGCTAGTTTGAAGGTGCAGAGGTCAAAAAACCAATAAAAACATTGCATTCGTAAAACATGTACATAACGAATTCGAAGTAACCATGAAACACAATTGATCGAAAATGCCATGCATGACAAATAGAGAGTTCTAGAGACGCCACGGTTTCCAGACCTTTTTGCCTGGATGCCGTGTTTCTTCTTTGCCTGGACGCCAAGTTTCTCCTTTGCCTGGACGCCGGCGTTCAGGTATTTGTTTCTTCTTTGCCTAGATGCCGGCGTCCAGTCAGTTTTGTCTGGGTTAACTTGAGTGTGATGTTGGATTTGTCAATTTCTCATACGTTAGTGGTTAATTTGTTAGCAAATATACCACAGTGGTTGACTTGTCATTGATCGAAAACCACAATGATTGATTTGTCATTTTCGCTAGATTTTATATTCATCCCATCAGCACAAAAATGCATCATGACTTGAAGTGACAATTTTGGTGGATTGGAATTGTAAAATCTGAGATTTTAAATGATTTTAAAATGCCACGTGCAAATATTTTGCAAAATTTCGGTCAAACATAGAAGAGTTAACTCGTTTTGTCGCGTAGCGGTGCGTTTTTTTTCGTAAAATGGTCAGATTGGACTTTTCCAAGTGGAATTTTATTTTCAAAAATATCTTAGTAGATTATTTTGAGTAAACAATTATTTTCGGTTAACATTTTAAACTAATCGAATTTTAAATTGAGATAACGTAATATAGAATATAAATTTTTAATAGATATATTTTACGTAACAAATATTATAAATTTTTTAATTTTATTTTTATTAAAAGAAAAAGGGATTTTACGGAAGACAGAAGACAAAGCTTCTGTCTTCCTCGGGGTTTCTCGCGGGCGACAGGGGGAGAGGGACTTCTGCGAGGAGGAGTTCGCGAGCTCGGGCTGTCGATTCCGGCCGACGGTACCCACGGGTGGTCGAAAGCTGTCAATCACGACGGTTGTGAGGTTCGTCCAGGATGATTTCTCGGGGAATGGCCGAGGCAGAGAGAGATCGGGAATTAGGGCTTCTCAGCTCGGGTTTCTCTTCTGCTATTGAAGTACGATTTCTTCATGTTTTCTTGGCCTCTCGTTCTCTAATGTTTTCTGACGAGCAATGCCGTGTGTTCGGTTGTTTTTGGTTCTGATTCCTCCCTTTTGCCAATGGATTCCGCGGGTTAGTGGGTGAGTTGCTCATTGTTCTGTTTTTTTAACCCGAGTGTGGTAGTTTAAGTCTCTGTTGTGATTATTTCCCTCGCTGTTTGATGTCTATTTCTTGAGGATGAAAATGCTTGCTGTGATTTTAAAAGGGAAATGCCGAATGTCTGTTTTGGGTCTGTTTGGATGGAGATTACCGATAGAATACTCCCTGTTTTGCTCAGCTTTTAATTAAAGAATTAGGGTCTGTTTTTTTAATTGTGTTGTGCGTAATGTTGAAGCCGAGGAGTAAGTTTGGTTGGGTTCAATTTTGGAAATTCTGAAGATTGGTTCACTGCTGGTTCGATAAAATGTAGACTCGGTTCTGTATTTTTTTGCCTGTATCCTAATTTTGGATGGGTCGTTCCCTGGTGTGCTTGGTTATATTGATGAAGTCTGAGGATATATTGCTTGAATTGCTGAGGAATTGTGAAGAAGGGAAATCTGTTAATTGGATTTGTCTTCATTTGAGTTACTGGTGGTTGATTAGGGCTAGCTGCTTCGTTGATTTCTTATTTTCTGTACTTCGATATCTGCCTGAGGTGCATTTCAAAGGTGCTGCTTGTTGGTTTGAAAATGATTTTTGTTTTTAGCTTGGTTTCTGCCGAAGAACATCCCGGGAATATAACGTTATGTTAGTTTAGGCTCTATCCTTTATTTTGTTTCTGTCGGTTAAAAATCATTGAGATATTGTCCTGCTGCTTTGTGGGTTTGAAATCGGTTCTTCGATTTAGATCTGTTTGAGTTATCCTCAGATTAAATTACTTGTTCTGAGGGACATCTTAGATTTAATCAATCTCTATTCAATTGGATTTGTGAAGGTAATGTTGCGTTTCCTATTTTGTTTTTGCAGATAGAAACTGTTGAGGATAATACTCTGCTGTTTGGGTTTGTTCTCTGTTCAATTATTTCTCTAATATATATTGGTGACTGAAGGTAGTGTTAAATTGTGTACGGCTGCGCTATGTAGATTTTTAGTGTAGCTTGACGAACAACATTAGGAATGACACTTTATTGATTGTGATTTCGTTACGGGTATTTCAACTAAGGATAGGATGTTATGCTTAGGGTGATATTGTTATGTCTACTACAGTTGATGATTTATGATAAAACCTTGGTTGGGTTGTTGAGAGACAAGGTTGGGAATTTTGTTGAGATTCATAGTTTTGGTTTCCAGGTTGGATCTTGTAGTTGTTCCTAGAAACCGTCTTAGGTTCTAACATTGATTTAGACTTGTTGTTATCTCTTGTATGATTGATAGGATGTTGATATCAACCTTGTTGTAAATTCTGAAGGTGTCAGGTGATTCAATCTTTTGCTTACGACAACTCGTGGAGCTCGTTCTCGGTAAGCGTGTCGTGGTCGCCATTGAGGTAGGGAACTTTATACTTTCTACTATTCATTGCATCATGGTTTTCAAAATAAATATTTTGTGGGCTGCCACACCTGAAAACTCGACGGAGACTGTTCAACAATACGTCAGTTTTTATTATTATTATGTTTTCTCACGTTTACATTTCGTATATGTTTTACTGCTGATACTTGTACATATATACTGATGATGTGATTTCTGTGCCTGTGTTTGGGAGATAAATCCTCTTGATGCTTTAGGCTCTCTCGCGCTATAGCATCATGAGGCTATCCCATCAACCTTCGACTGCGAGAAGGTTTGACATTGGTTAAGTACATTAGGAGGATGAATTCTCTTGATGCTTTAGCACTTTAGCGCTAAAGCATCACGATGGGGCATTCATGACATGTCTTTAAGTTAAAAGTCCTGAAAGTGAAAAAAAATTAAAAAAAAAAAAAAAAGTGGGCATTGGTGACGTGTCCTCAAGTTGCAACTTCTGAAAGTTGTAAATTTTGATGAGAGGGTGATGATGCTTCATTGGGTTGCAAGCCCTTAAACCTGGCCAGGGTATTGTCACACGGAGTTGGCAGTGTTGTCAGTCTCGAAGATTAGTCTATTACAATATTGTTCCATTTGGCGGGTTGGCTAAACGATTGAGCTTGCTCGTCAGCAACCTTCGTCAATTGGTTCTAGTGAGTAGGGGTTTATTGTGGGGCAACCTCCTCCGTTACTATGATTATGCTAGTTGTGTTGACTCAGAGCTTGCTCGCCGACAATTCGAATAACGTGCTGGATCTGCGAATCGTTGTCATTGGTATTCTTTCGTGCCTCATAAGGTGTTACTATTAGCGGATAGCCACCTTTCTCTTACTTGTGCTGAGCGTTTACACGAGTTGTGTCATGACTGACTGGTTCGCAGGCAACTCTGGTGATGTGCCGGATCTTCAGATCGTATCGGCAGAGGTTACAACCCGTTAACGCATCCTAGAGATCATATCACCTTTCGATGATAAGTGATGGATGGGTCCTTGTGTGATTATCTCTTTTTACTGATGACGTTTTCATACGGAAAACGATGGTGGCATATTTTACGAGTATAGTTGTTCATGTATCCAACAAGTTTTCATAAAGTCACATCAAGGGCCATGAGTCAAATTTATAAAATGATAAATATGTTTTAAATGTTTAAAATCCATGTACGGTAAAATGAGAAGCATGAAATGGTTTTCAAATGATAAAGAAAACGGTTTTAGCATTCATTGCATTTAGTATAGATTTCCCTTTTGGATTAGTCACTCACCTTTTATACTATATTTTTTCTCAGGTTGGATTGTAGATTCGATGCACTAGTTTTGCACGTGTGGCAGCTGACAAAGCTAGCGTTACCTGATGGGTGTCTCTATCTCCCCGTGGATGGGTGGAGGTTCGTCGGTTTAGTCCCTCCATTCCTAGTATCTTGAGATTTTTAGTTTTGGTGTTGTTTGATTTAATTCATGCACAGTATTTTTCTTTATTATGCTGTCATGTCTCTAGTTGATTACTCTGTGGACCTCAGCCCATGTGACTTCGGTTTGGGCTTGGTATTAATCCCGTTAAGTCTTCCGCATAAAAATTCATGCTTTGGGCTGGGTAATTGAGTTTTTTTCGATAATCGAGTCGCCTGACCAGGCGGTTCTGTTTGACCTGCCTTTGAGTCGTGACAGGAATGAAGCGGAATGTATCACAACAGGTTTTTAAATTAACTAGAGATCACAATATGTTTTTAAATTATTTTAACAACTGGTAACTGTATGTTTCTTTCATCCTTAACTGCTTCTTTGAGTGCATTGTTTGCTGTGAAGGACTTAGGCACACTTCATCATTTCTTGGGTATTTCTGTGCAGTTGATAAAATGTGTTTATCTCAAACCAAATATATCATTGATCTGTTGAATCGTACTTCGATGTTGTCATCTAAGCCCGTTTCTACTCCGATGGCTTCTGGACCACTTCTCTTGCTTACTTAGGTATTCCTTTGGCTGATGGCACACAATATCGGAGTATTGTTGGTGCTTTACAATATTGCATGCTTACAAGACCGGATATCAGTTTTGCTGTCAACAAGGTTTGTCAATTTATGAATTCCCCTCCAGATTTGCATTGGCAGGCTGTAAAACATATTCTACGATACTTGCGTGGCACTTCTGATTATCAATTAATATTCTCTTACTCCTCAACCATAGATTTACTATGTTTTACTAATGCGGATTGGGGTTCGTGTCCTGATGATAGAAAGAGTACAAGCGCCTACTATATTTTCTATGTGATAATATGATTTCTTGGTCTTCTAGTAAACAGAAGTTTGTTTCACAGTCGAGCATTGAGGCTGAGTATCGCACTGTTGCAAATGGTGTTGCTGAATTGTCTTGGTTAGTTTCACTTATGGGTGAGTTGGGTTTTCTGTTCTCTACTTCGATAAATTTTACAGATAATGTCAATGCCTCTTTACCTGACTTCAAATCCAGTTCTACACTCAAAATCTAAACACGTGGAAATCGATTTCCATTTTTTGCAAGATAAGATTGGTGCGAAATTATTATTTGTGAAATTTGTTCCCTCAGCTTTATAGATTGCAGATTGTATTACAAAATCGCTGCCAGTTTCTGACTTTCAATCTCTGCGGTCCAAGCTTCTCGTCGCTCGCCGATCATCTTGCGGGGGGATGTTAGAGGAAGAGGATGCCCATTCCATTAGTGTCTAGAATATTCTATTACATGTGTAAAATAGTAATATATATTAACAATGTTGTACAGATAAATTAGAATGAAATATACAATTCATTTTCCCTTCCCTGCTTTTCTCTCTCCATTTTCTCTCTCTTGGTTGTTTCCTGACTAATTTCTCCTTAATGAGGTTAAGTAAACTGTATATTGAAAACATTGTTTGTCTTCATGGTATTCCATCAAATATTGTTTCAAACAAATCCTAGGTTTACTTTAAAATTTTCGAAAGCCTTATAGAGAGCTTTAGGTACTGAACTCTTAGTTTGAGTACTACACATCATCTTCAGATAGATGGACAATCTGAACGTACAATTCAGATTCTCAAAGGCATGTTAAGGTCATGTATTCTGGATTTCGTTAAATTGTATAACCTTTTTCACTGAACATGTTTAAAGTTCAAAACACACGTTTAGTTTAAGTTTAATTTCAGTTATATTTACATTTTCTTTTATGCATTATTGTTAACTATAGTACTAGGACATAT
Organism: Begonia loranthoides; assembly: GCA_022433065.1. Lineage (NCBI taxonomy): Eukaryota > Viridiplantae > Streptophyta > Magnoliopsida > Cucurbitales > Begoniaceae > Begonia > Begonia loranthoides. The sequence goes on from CM039478.1 coordinate 11,439,605, forward strand.
GTATGTGTTGTATCTTTGGGCACAAAACTTTAAATCTGATCATGGTCGTTTTGACAGTTGCGATAGTCTGAGCATCATCATCGTTTATTTCTGTTATTTGTTTCTTTACTAAATTTTTAATGTGTTCTTTTATATGTGGTGTTCGTTATAAAAATATATATACTAACTTGCACACTTAATTTTATAAATGAAACGTCGATAATAAAATATAATCTCTATTGAGTTTATTTAACTTACCCCATATTTGACTTTTAGTTTCAAGAAATAATCAAAGTGACTATCAGTTACCACCGCAGGAGTAAGTTTTGGAGATTTCGTTGAACAAGTTATTTTATTTTCTTTGCTTAATAGACTTGAAATATTTTTATTAAGGTTTGTATCTTAGTATTGTTTTAAAATTATTCCTACGTAGTTTGAACTTTGTTATTTTATATTATTTTAATATTACTTCTAGATTTTTATCTTCGGCTCAATTTATAAGTTAAATTTATATCTTTCTTTGCCAATTATGAATTTAAGATGAGGATTAGATTATTTGATTCGTTTTAGAGAGAGCAGTTCTCTATTTTGTCTCGTGTCACCTTTTAGACAGGACAAGCATTGCTCAACTATATTCTTAATTTAATAGAATCTAAAGCCCTAATAAAAAAAGGGTTTGATCTTGTACAATAAAAGAAAATGAGTTTGTTTTGTCATTAGAAGCCTTAGCTCACCTAGCGAATAAGTGGATCTGACCTAGTTGGTTTATTTAGCCGAGTTGAACTGCGGTAATTAATAAAAGAAAATCGGACTAAGCTTGTGAGACCGGCTGTGTTCGTTTAGTTAAAAATGTCAAATGAGCAAGTCGAGTCGAACTTTTTAAGAGGTGTATTACAGCATCAATATTTGAAATTGCAAAATAAAAAAATTAAAAAAAAAAAGGCAATAAACCTGTAATAAATTCAACCACATGTTACGTACAAGTCCATGTTTTCTGGTCGTCTTTGACAATTCAGCTTTCATTCATTTACAATGCATAAATACACTGTATAACCTTTTCTTCTATTTGATAGGTTCTATCTTATAATATATTCATTTCTCTAAATATAATCTAATAATAAAAATAATATGAAAAAATATAATTGCTATATATTTTAGATGTAAAATTAAAATTTTTTCTTGAAAGGACAGACTTTTTTCATACAAAGGCTAATTTAATTTGCTTTATTGTGTCATATAGAGTCGACAGTTAATCACACATAACTAGACTCTTACAAATAATAAAACAAAGTAATTATAGATTTTGTATTAATAGGAGAAAGATGGCCCTGGGAAATTGTAGGAACAGTTCGTCCAAATGGGCAGCTTAATCCAGTTCAAGTTGATTGTCTGGAAGTGATGGAAATGACAGGAAACGAAGAAAATATGGTAAGAAGATGATAATCCAAGACTTGCAGTTAGGGTTTCCAGAAATGGTGTTTCAATAGTGAGAAACTGGTAAGAAAATGATGGTGAAACATAGCTTTCATCGTTCTTTTCCACCGTCACAAACTGAAACAAAACAAAACAAAACAAAACAAATTCTCTCTCTCTCTCTCCTATTTCCTCTCTCTCCCACATTAATTTTGGACCACATCAACCAGATTGAAGTCATCCCCACTGAATAATGTTGAAACCCATTTGATTTGCAGCTTTTTCCATGCCTTCCAAATTTCTCGTTTTGTTTTTGTTTTTCGATTTCAGGTAGCTCCAACCCCAAGAAAGTCAATAAATTTTGGTGGGCTGCTCTCTAAATGGCTGTCAAATCTCGTCTCTCCTATCGAAACTGGTGTGGCGGATGAGGGAATAGTGCGAACCCCGCTTGGATTGTTTGACTCATCAAATCCTGTCATCGTCCTCGTATTTGATTTATAATTTGAGTAGATTTCAGATATTTGCCTTTCTTCATTAAGCTTTTCCCATAGAAACCTGTGATCCATCGTCGAACCTGCTGCTGCACAAGATGATGAACTTAGAAAACAAATTTATATCTAGCAGATGACAAAGTTCTTATGAAAAATCTGCTCAGAAAAACAGTTTTTAAAAAGCTTCTCAGCTCACCTGGGAAGAACTCAAAAGTACTCTGATGTAGTTCTGCCAAAGACCCATAACAACCTTCCCCTACAACAGCCATTTGAGTTGAGCCCCCCGAGTTATAATCAACCCCATAAGATCCTCCCCCATTGAAGCTCCCAAAAGGGTAAAGAGAGCAATTATTTCCCATTCCCCCATTGCAGTGGTTGAAAAAGCTTTGATCTTCCTCCATTTTACTGTAAACAGACTGACTCAGACTCATCTTCCTCCTCCTGTACGCACTAGATTGTTCTCTATATTTCCTTGCCATTATAACATGCCAATGGTTTTTCACTGCATTGTCAGTTCTACCCGGAAACAGCCTTGCTATTAAAGCCCATTTGTTACCATAAATTCTATGAGCTTGCATTAATCTCTCCTCTTCTTCTTCACTGAAAGCTCTTCTGTTAATCCTCGGATCTAGCTGGTTAAACCATCTTAATCTGCAGCTTTTACCTTAAAAACATACATCAAGCCCAAATAAATTAAGTACTTAAAAGAGTATGTTCCTCAACCCTAATGTTTAGTTTAGTTCAAGACTCAAAAGGTTTGGCCTTGAAAGAAAACTCACAAGCCGAGAAAAACACAAAAGTTTAAAACACAAAAACAAGAAAAAGGCCAGATCTTGTCTGCAAGTGATGGTATCACCTCCAGTAATCATAAAATAATTTAAAATAAAAATCATCCTAGCTAAATTTTCTAGGATCAGTGGTAATTTAATATCAGCAATTGCTGCTGAAATTAGAGAAAAGTGAATTTTTCTCACCAGATCTTCCCTCCAACTTTTCTGCAATGAGATTCCAGTTTTGAGGACCATAAAGCGCAACAAGCTCCTTCAACTTAGTATCTTCAGCTGGCCTCCAATGGCCTCTAGCACATAGCTTCGACTGTATTCCACTATCACTTTCTTTCCCACTCACCATGTTCCTATTAGGGTTTTCTTCATTTCCGTCGCCATTGTTATTCATATCGTCACTGCAGTCAGAGCCCTTTCCTTCTCCCCCATCACTGCTACAGTAGAGCTCATCAGAGCTTCTACTTAATGAAAATGGAAAACCCCAAAAAGCTCTTCCATTTTCAACTTGGCTGTCTGGAGAAGAAAAGGATGGAAGTATTCCATAGTTAGGATTGAGTGAGAGAGTAGCCATGTCAGTTTGAACCATACCCATTGAAGAAGACGAAGAAGAAAGAGGAATAACAGTCGAAGCCATTTTGGATTTTCTTTTGTATTTGTAACTACACGCTTGCCTCCATGCTTTCATTTCATTTCTGACACTTGCTGATGATATCTGCGACTGTTACAAACTCGTCGAATAAATAAAAACAAACAAATTAATATTCAAAGTAAGACCTATTCTCTGAACTGGTTTATCCATATTATGACGTCTACAATATAGATAAATCTATTGTTGATACAAAAATATGATTAAATTTATTAATCTATAGAGTGAAAGTACTTAAATTTAGATCCAAATACATGCAAGTGAAATGTAGGTCTGCAAAAGAGAGGTTAAGTTAAACTGTTGAAGAAAAAGGAGATTGAACAGAAGCTTCTGCAGCCCTTTTCATTTCACTGTCCAAATGTTAGATACATAACCACCCTGACCACCTACCGTTTAGGTTTATAAATACTAGATATATTATATTTATATATGCTGTCACAGTTGGTCATTTTTATCACTAATTATCATATCTTCGACAAAAAATACAATTTTACATCTTTTTTTTATTATTATTATTAGACAGTCAAATATCAAAATATTTTAGGTTTTTATATTTTAAGTGTCCAAATTTAAAAATAGAAAATTAATACTGAAGACTATATAATTTATATTTAATAACAAGTTAAATCTTAAAAAAAATTTACTAACAATTAAAATTTTGAATTGTAGAAAATTCTTGCTGGCAACCTCGTAATCACATTTTCATCTAAATCTATCGACTTTAACGTCTCGATTTCGTTGACGCTAAAAACCGTCGAACAAAGACAAAGGACGTCAATTATCAGGAGTCGAGAGATGTCCCTCATGCCTGTTGGAAGATGGACGGTCGTTGGAACGACTATTGGATGATGGCGGATGATCTTCATTAGCCGTTAAATCAAAGAAGAACATCCCCCGCTCGAAATTGATGGACATGATTGAATCTGTCAATTTCTAAAGGCGATGGCGGACGATCATTTATGTCGTTGGATTAAGGGAGGTACGTCCCTTATAGGGATTGACGATCAAGATTGAATTTGCCATTTTCCAAAGGCGATGGCGGACGACAATCTATGGCCTTTGGATCGAGAGAGGGACGTCCTTTATAGGGATTGACGGTCATGATTGAATCTGTTATTTTCCAAAGGCGATGGCGGACGACATTCCATTGTCGTTGGATTGAGCGAGGGATATCCTTGGATCGAAATGGACGGTCAGGATGAACTCTAAAGTTTTTAACTATGAAGAGTCACGTGCAAGGCACACGTGTTTTTAAAATGCGCAAATTCCCTTAATCAAGACAGACGTCCCTCTTCCATAACAGACGTCCCTCTTCCAATTTTGGATGTCTCTCTCCAATAACGGACTCCCCAAGACTACGTCGTTCTGCCCACAATAGACATCTCTCATCTTAAGACGTCGTGTTCAGGCCATAACAGACGTCCTTCTTAATACGAGGGATGTCCGTTTTTAATCGAATGTCATTCTCTGAATGCTAAACGACAACGTTTCTCCTCTCAACAGACACAAATTTACCTATATAATCGCGAAGGACGTCCTTTGTCCTAGCTATTGCCAACAAAAATTTTGACTTCTTTCGACCAATTCGAACTTTTGATATCTATCCTCACATTTGTTCAAGTGGAAAATAGGATTAAACTTCCAATAGGTCCATCGATAGTTCTTGATATCAATGAAAATGAGGCGTTAAAGTCGACGGATTTGGACAGAAAACGTGACTGCGAGATTGCCGGTGAGAATTTTCTTTAGTTCAGAGTTTTAATTGTTAATAAAATTTCCTCAGGGTTTAACTTGTTATTGATTATAAACTATAGGGTCTACGATGTTAATTTCCCTTTAAAAATCAAGTTTGAAAACTCAATACAAATAAACTTCTGAATATTGTCAAAACTTCTAGTTTAATTTTGTTATTCGGATAATTTTATTCATTAATTTGTGTATATATAACTGTTGTAAATAAATTTAATTTAAAAAATTGTTATCTTTTAGTTATTGTATCTTTTGCTATGTTTCTTTTAGTATTTCATGCATATTTGAAAAGCATTTTAAGATTAATCATTCATGTTTGTAGAAATTATATATTTAATAAATTTATATATTAGATTATTCTTATATTGTATATTATATGAACCTATGAGTTCTATAAATTATTTATGTTATAGTTTTAAAAAGTTGTCTATGGTTGGAGAAGTCTCCCAAAGTTATACCAAAGCACTAAAAGGCAAAATTAAAAAAAAATGAAATTGAAAAAAAAATAATTTGTCATCTCCCTCTTGATTATTTCTTCGTCTCTAAAATATCTCCCCCTCATTCCAACAAATTGCTACAATAGTATATTTCATTTTATATTTATCAACAAAATGATATTAGAGCATTTTTCGCTTTATATTTTTCAACAAAATGGTATTAAAGCCAAAGTACTTTAGAGCCTAAATATTTCAAATCCAGGGCATATTAGAGGCAACGTATGTGATTTGAAAAGAAAGATGGTTTCAAAATCAAGCTATGTTCAAGTCAAGTTATTCTAAAGCCAACTTATTTTATTGAGAAGAGAAAATGTTATTTGAGCCAAATTACTTCCTTAGAAGAGAAGATGTTGTTCAAGCAAAATGCTTTCTTGATAGAGAAGCTATCATTAAGTTGAAAGAGATACAATGATGTAGTGAATCTCCAAATTGTCAAAAACTCAAAAGAAGAACGTTGTGTTATCCAAAGTAGAGAGATAGTTACCTAAGAGCCAAAAGGACATGTTGTTCTCGGGAAAGTTGTCCGAAGATAAGTTCCGCAAGAAGGGCCTTGAGATGGCTATCATCCACCAAAGACAATAAATGTGGAGTATAAAGATAATTATGTCTGCTAGACCATCATTAGAGTAGTTGTTTGTGATTGGACGAAGATTAAAGAGTTCAAAGATTTGATTAACAAGTTTTTTACAAACTCATGAAGAAATAATCAACATTGAAAAATCCGTAAACTTTTGAATTTTACATTTTTCTAAGCAAATTTTTTATATTTACCGAGTCAAATTTTCTTATTGACTAGGTTCTTGTTACGTATCTTGGGTCTTTGGCCACGTGTAAAGGATTTAGTCAATGGTCAGCCAATGATTCTTGTGTTCCGCTACGACCTGCATATGTGGAATTGTGTTAAATAAGTTTTCATTTTCGTAAATTGAGTTCAACCTTCAGGTTTTGGTAGATTAGAAATTAAAGATTTTAATATTTTATAATATATTAATTTATATTATATTTATTAAATAAAATAATTATTTTTTTATTTTTTAATTTTTTAAAAAGAAAGATCTCTTTCATTTTCTGGAGAGGTTAGTTGCTCGCAAGAGAGAAGGGGGAAGAGAGGGTGGAGAATCGACGAGTGAATCTTGTCGTTTCTCTGTCCGTTTCGTGTTCATGTTGTTCCGATCTCTAATCTTTGTGAAGGAGTTTCGCAGGTAAGTTGGTTTTTCTCCTTGTTTTTGCATTTGAGTTTTCTGCTTGAGTTTTTCGTTTTGTTTTGATCTTGGATTCGAGCTTGGAAACTTGAACCCTTTGTTGTTTTATGTGTTATTGGGTTAGATTCAGAGTTTATTCAGGAGTATTGGCCATGGGAGGCAGAAACCCAGCTGAGAAAGGATTTTCTTCTTCCTCGCAGGGTGGTCAACATGTTGGTGTGTTGAAATTCCAACAGGATGCTCTAGTTTATGTCTGCTGAAGGAAAGATGTCACGGATATGTGGGAACAATTGAAATTTAGGCTTCCGCGGTAAGGTTTGCATCGGCGGAAAATAGAATTTCCCTGGCAAAAACATTAACCTTCGCGAAAATGGAATACCACATAGAGCTCGTGCTCCACACGTATCCGCGGGAGCTCAGGTCTTCTTGGAAAATTGTTTCGTGTCTACACGTGCTTTGCATCTATTTGTGAAAAACCCACACTTATGCAAAGAAATTCGCTCTCACAAGAACTAATTCTTCCGTGGAGGCACGCATTTTGCACATGGCCGTTGAAATTAAAATCTTCGTGAAATGCCCGTGTTGCACAGTACCGAGGGAGTTCAACTTTCCACTAGGGCACTGTTGCTTGTTCGCGAACTGCACAAATAAATTCCCGCGAAAACACTATTATGTTTCCAAGCGCGTGCATGAACAGTGTTCTATGGATGCATTGTTTTGCGCCTGTGGATGCACTGCTTTACATCCATAGAGGCACTGTCCCACCTCCGCAAATGTCCTTCCACTTTTTTCTTATTCTTCTTCTGTAACATTCCTCAATCCTCATAATACAATATTGTTTGCTTTAAGCCAAAGTCCGAATGATTTTGTCTTTGGAGTTAGCCCAAAAAGGCATTGTATTAGGTAGGGAGGAGAACCCTACTTATAAACTATGCATTTTCCTCTCTTCCAAGCAATGTGAGATTGTGCACCTCCTCCACTGGTATGAGTCGGACCCACACCTGGGTCATTCTACCTTCACAATGCGGGCTGCCATCAATCTCCCCCCCTTGGGGACTGGACGTTCTCCTCGACCATATTTTTATTGGGATTTGACTTTGATACCATTTGTAACGTCCCTCGGTCCTTCTAATAGAATATTGTATGCTTTAAGTCAAAGCCTGCAAGGTTTGGTCTTTAGGGTTAGCCCAAAACATGTTGTACTAAGAAAAGAGAAAATTACTTATAAACCACGCATTTTCCACTCTCCCAATCGACTCTTCCAAGTAATGTGAGATTGTGCATCCCCATTGATATAGGTCGGACCCACAACTAGGTCATTCTTCATTCACAGGGTGAACTGCCACAATCTCCTCGTCGACCATACTTCTGATTGAGATTTCGCTTTGATACAATTTGTACTGCCATCGAATCTTCCTAGTATAATATTGTCTTCTTTGTGCCAAAGCCCACACAGTTTTGTCTTTGGGGTTAGCCCAAAACATGTTGTACTAGGTATAGGGAGGAGAACTCTACTTGTAAACCATACATTTTCCACTCTCTTAAGCAATGTGGGATTGTGCACCCCCATTGATATGGGTCGGACCCACACTTGGGACATTCTTGCCTTCATATGGCAAACTGCCACATCATCTTCACAAGTCTTCCTGTTTGGGTTCCTATTCCTGGTTTAAGACCCTCTCATTCTTCCTATTTGTTTATTTAATGGGAAATTCATATTCTTTTTCCATGATATAGGCTCAGACAAATTTGTGGATTTGAGCCGATTCGTGAATAAGTTGTTGCTCCGATTGGTAGGAAAGATCGTTGAGCATTGCATCATGATTTTCATACACCTATTTTATGGGATGCCTAATATAAAAATATGACAAGGACTGTTTGACAGCACGTCTATTTTTATGTATATGTACATATGTTTTCTTACGTTTATTTTATCGTACATGGTATTTGATTTTGTTGTGCTATCTGTATATCTATAAGGATGAATCCTCTTAATGTTTTGGCCAGTCTTGGTACTGAAGCATTATGAGGCTATCTCGTGCATCTTCTATTGAATGAAGATTGTTTGTGTGCACTAGCATTAGTGACATGTTCTTGGGTTTCGAATCCCTAAAGTGAAATGAATAATAGAGCGGTAATGACGCACTCATTGGGTTTCAAATTCTTAAACCTAGCCCACGGTATTTAGTTACATGGATTGGAAGATTAATAGTCACTGAGTTTTGCTTACCTAGTACCTTTCCATTTGATGGGTGGACATGTCGGTTTGGAGCTATGCTTATTGGCAACCCATGTCAATTTGGATCTAGTAGAGAGCTAGTTGTGGAGTAATCTGTCGCCGACAATCTTATCCATTATTTGATTATAAGTATGGTATCGCCATCTAATCTCTAGACTATAAACACCTTTTTCTTTCGACTCATGAGGTGTTTCTATCAACGGATGACAGTCTTTCTATGTTGTATGCTAAGTGGATCCATGTGTGACCATTCATTTTCACTGAGGATGTTCTTAGATGAAAAACGATACATGCCTACTTTTATGATATAGATATCTATGTATATAGCGTGTTTTATAAAAAAAAAAACTTCATCTATAGGGCGTGGGCCCTGTTTTTGGATAAAATGATAAAGAGGTTTTTAAATGTGATTTTAAAGTTCATGTCCAATAATAAGAAGCATTAAACTATGATTTTTTTGAAAGAAATGTAAAATTAGTTTTCTCATTACATTTAGTATAGATTCTCTTACTAAGTTGGTCACTCAACCCTTGACCATATTTTTCTCAAGTTTAGATCGTGATTGTCATGATGTTGAATGGTTTCATTTTTTGAACAATTTTTTTTGTTATTTTTATTCTATCTTTAATTCATGTTGTGAACCCAGACCCATTTGGTTAGGTGTTGGACTTAATTTTTAGGGTAATTATCAATTTGGCTCGTGAAGTTTTGAATCCATTCAACTGACACCTTAAACTTTAAATTTTCAAATCTAACACCTCAAAGATTGAGCTGTTATCAACCAACACCCTCTTCGTTACTACACTGTTAAAAAATGCCAACTCAACACCTCTCCAATAATATTGATTTTTAATGTTGGATTTTTTAACAAAATCTCTCTCCTATCTCTCTTCATTCACTCTCTCTCCACCGATATTAATTATCAATGTCTTAGTAAGATTCATCATCTTCCCCAAGTTCACTAGAAAGTAGAGGTGGCGAAGAACAAGAACAAGTCATCATAGCCCGTGCTCTGTCAAGACTGCAACCATCAAACTTGAAGGAGTCTATCAAAAACAATCAATCTCTTAGACTACCAAAAATTACTCATTCCTGCTTCGAATCAACAAATTTGCAATGCCAAAATTGTCTACTCTTGAGTTTGTTGCCTGAAATCAATTTATACCAACTATGGCAGCAAAACTACATATTACAGCAACAATATTGCTTCTTGGGACTTACATTGTCCCCTCCGGTTCCTCCTCCCAGGAATTACCCATTTATGCAATCTTTGACTCGGCCTTACCACTCTTTTTACTTTTCGATCGTGCATGAGTCGATATCAACCCCTGTTATAGCAAAGTTGTTGATTTCTTCTCCAGACTTAACTTCTAGTGTCACTATTCAAGAGATACATGAAGAAAAACTAGAGGAGTTGTCTTAACCGAAAAGGCAAGAATCCTATCAGAAGAATGACCAACAAGAGTGTAACGACCTGGATTCTTAACCGTTCTTAAGTTTATTGAAACAGGTTTCCATTTTTAACTTTCTTAAAAATTCTCTCTTAAAAACATCAGAGTGCAAAATCCGATCATTACCAATACTCGTTTTTATCATTCGTTAAGTAGTGAAGAAATACTATTGAAGAAATACTATTTACCATTTGCAGAAGCGATAAAAATTCATTCTTAAACAAGCAATTCTATTTACGGAAATAAGGAACCATAATTAACAATTTGACGGAAAACGAATTTTAAAACATTAACTTAATATCCGAGGTTTTTAGTTAACGAAATAAAGTCTACATAATTTGCCGATAAATATCCAAGTGAGGGTAAAAAGGAGAAAATTAACGTTTGTGAAAATAAATTTACTCAATGTTAGCCTTTACCAAAATTCCTTTTTCCTTTACTTCATTGAAGCCGCACTACTACTCTGCTGGCGTCTCATCCGGACCTATCGCAGGCTCCACCAGAATAGCCTCCTCTAGAGCTCCTGACATTATTAGTTCATTATCTACACCACAAGTAAAGACGTGAGCTTTCGCCCAGTAAGGAAATGGGGGAAAACAATTATGCACTTCCCTCTTTAATTCTTCTTGGAATGGGGGCCACCCAAACCAATTCTTTTCATTACGTTCATTCTTCGTTCGTTCTTTACTCGTACATCGAGCTGGAGATTTGAGGGTTCTTAGGGGATGGAATAGTTGACCGGACTTCACCCTTTACTTGCAACTAGGTCTCCATTCCCATCGAGGTTAGGGGCTTCACCTAACTGTGGACTAGTTCCGCTACCCATCCGCCCTCTAACTCCCTTTTTCGTCCCCTCTCTGGCGTATCCCGCCTTCAAGGGTCCTCCCCTTCCATCGTATCCCGCCTTCAGGGTTTCTTCCCTTCCGGCGTGTCCCGCTAGAGGGTTTCTTCGGTGATGGCATATCTTGTCCATCCCAAACATTCTTGTTCTTACGTTTTTCCCTCACTCATGCATGTGGGTACCACCCCGAGGGGGACCCCTATTTGGTTTCTATTATTGTGAATACAACCTAACACTTTTAAATCAAATAACACATACATGAAAGTAACGGAAAACACTTCAGAGGAATTCTCAATAATAAACAGAACGAGTAATAGAACGTGCTCATATGTAACAACAAACGAAGAAAAAAACGATAACATAGGGATTCAAGTGAAACTAGACATGCTATTAATAACTAAATCGAGGCAGCAGGAATTTACTTTAATAGAATATATTACAGGGAAATTATAATTGACTAAGCATATTTCTATCAATTATAATAACATAAATCGTAAATGATTAAGCATGCTTCTAAATGGAATATTCAGCAGAACTTACAAACAATCAAATGGGTACTTATTAAACATAACAACAGAAAATATAATCACTAAGCATACTTTCCATCGATTAAAGCAAAAATCGTAAATGACTAAGCATCCTTTACTCGAATATTATAGTGGAAATCGTAAATGACTGAACATGCTTTAATCGAATGTAATGGCAAAAATCGTAAATAATTGAGCATGCTTTGATTGAAGGTAATGGCGAAAATCGTAAATAACTAAGCATGCTTTGATCGAATGTAATGGCGAACAATGATCATGCTTCATAAGTCTCAAGAGAACAGTAGTAGGTGAACATTAAACATGTTTTCAACAGACTATGTAGCAGTAATTAATCACGAATACCTACCATGCTTTTTACTCGATTACGCAAAAGACTAATCATGCTTTTACGCACTAACAAACAACAGAAGATATGTTCAACCAATCATGCTTTTAGTTAATCACGACAGCGGAAAGACATAAGTAATTTAAGCATGCTCTAATTGAGTATTACGACGTACATCACAACGACTACTCATGCTTCTCATCGGATCATAGAAATGGGATTGCAACCAAAATAGCAGTAAGATATGCATTTTTAATCTAATAAAACAACAGCAAAATGAACGTTCATACACGCATTAGATCAACTAAGACAACAATATTTTTATAAGAAACGTACGACTAAGCATGCTTTTGACAGTAAGGAAAAGACAACAGTGAAAACGAACGAACATTTACACATGCGTTAGATTGGTTAGTATGGCAGCATCACTATGTAAAAACAAATGATTAATCATGCCATTGATATGCTTCTCAATCACTGAAGGGGGACAACAATAAGCTAATACAAAACATGCTTCAATATGCTTCTTAATGAATGAAAAGAAATGGCAGTAAACTAAGGCTAAACATGCTTAAATATGCTTGTCAATAACTAAAAGGAACAGACCTACTGAGTATACTTACGACAAAAATGTAGGGCAAAAGGAATAAAATTTTAAATAGACTGAATGCTTAAGCACCATACTATAGACTATAGTCAATAGAGTCATCTAAAGCAAAACAGGAAGCATTGAACATTTATCTAACATTATAACTTCTTTAACATCACTAGAAGACTGTAAAAAACTCATTCACATCTCTCTTCCAGTTTAAGCACCACTCCTTGGGTTCATTCAAGCTCAACTAGCACTTTCACATTAAACGCAAGGAAAATAGGCAACATCTACCAAAGTGACAAGAGGAAAAAGTGAGAGTTGTAACATACGGAGAAAACAAGGAAACCACAAGAAACTAAAGAATCACACAACGCAACGACTCAATCATACAACGAATACTTGGGTGCAGGGCCTCCAAATGGCCACCGACTACCCATATCCTTACCCTTGACGTCGAGTCTCCTCACGAACAGCAGCTCTCTCAGCACACTCCAAACAGCACCCCACCAACACCCTCCGAGGAAGAACAACGAAGAAGGAGGAGACGAAGAGCAGAGATGAAATAGGGCTCACCTTTGGGAACAACTCGTACAAGTGGCAGGAGGAGCAGGGAACAAATCCCTATTGGTCAGCCATTTCGTGTGATTTTGTGTCGAGAAGCCGAGTTTTTATTGGTTAATGTCGTTTTCCATCTAATTTTAAATCATTTTTGTCACTGTACAGGGAGATTTCGGACGAGATGATGTGTCCAAAATGTCGTTTGCATCGTCTGAATTCATCCAGAATTCGGACAGATTCAAATGCACAATGTCCGCTTTGTCTGAGGTGTCGTCTGCGTTGTCCTAATTCATCCAGAATTCGGACAGATTCAAACGTACAACGTCCTCCTCGTCCAAGGTGTCATCTACGTCGTCCGAAAAGACCAAAATCCCATTTTCTTCACATTTTCAACTAGATTTTCATCCGAATTAATTTCCATGAAGTCACAAGTCACCACTTAATGTATATAGAGACAAGTTGTATCATAAAAATTTACCTCCAAGGTTTGATTACATCGTTTAACGAAGAGATTTAGGATCGAGTTGTTACAAAGAGAATGATGAGGTGTAGAGTAAAAATGGAAATGTCAACTTCAAAGTAGTCAAGCTGAGCTTCATCAATGGCTGCCTGCTCATGGAAGCTCGAACTTCAATTCAAAACCAATTGATTTCCATTTAGCAACCTCATTTTAGCCTTGTTCTAGTTCCCATGTGGCAAGATTAGATTCGGTTGTGATCAGAAATATGAGTTTCGCTTCTATGGTCACACTCTGACCTCGAAATACGAAAAGTGTGGAAGCGCTCACAAAATTAAAACCAAGGCCGTTTTCACGTTCGCCAAGATTTGGGTATGAAAATTATGATCTGGTTGGAATGCGTCCGGCTTTTATGACACCTCCTATTAGTGTTAGGTTTGTTGTTCTAGCTTGTTCGGCTCTACCATTGAGAAAAACATCACGTTTTTATAAAAACCATGCAACCCTCTGCAACTTTCCGTAGAATAAGCAGTCTAAATGAGCTATGGCCTCTTCTTCTTCTCTCTTGCCTCTACTTGTTTTGCTCTTCACTTCCCAAAAAATTCCTTACGTAAAATCAAACGAAGCTTTGATCAGCCAAGTATGCAACAAAACTGCAGAGCCAGTTATTTGCTCGGACTACCTCAACTCAGACCCTTCCAACAAGACAGCCAATGTAAAGGGCCTCGCCCTTAAAGTTGTTAGCTATGCAAAAACGACATCATCACCATGTTTGAAAGCATATCACAGCTTTCCAAGGAGACCCCATGGATTCTCCATTAAAGACTATCATCATAGATTGTGATTTCAACACTTCCGTCATACTCCAATTACATGATGGAGTCACTTTTAGTATCAATCGATAGTGGAGAGTGAAGGCAGAGCGGAAGAAAGAAAAAAGGAGAGAGAGTGAGTGAAGGGAGAGAGAGGAGAGAGATTTTGTTAAAAAATCCAGGATTAAAAATTGATATAAGTGGAGAGGTGCTGAGTTGGTATTTTTTTAACGATACAGTAACGAAGAGGGTGTTGGTTGATAATGACTCAATCTTTGAGATGTTAGATTTAAAAATTTAAAGTTTATGGTGTCAATTGAAAGGACCTCCAAACTTCAAAGGCCAAATTGATAATTACCATAGTTTTTGTATTAAGACTTCCACTAACAACCTAACGTTGGGCTGAGCGATCAACTCATCTCAGAGGATTGGGTTGCCTAACCTAACATTACTGTTAGGTCTGCCTCTGAATTGTGACAAATATAAACAAGGAATGACTAATTGAGCAAGTTCTTCTCGCCACCATATGAACACCACCATATGAACAAAGAAGAAGAAAGATGATGCTTAAAGTTATGAGAAAATTAAGTTTAAAGGAGGGTGTTAAAAATAAACTTAATTCAAAGAATGTATGATTTACTTAATGTGTCTTTTATATAATGTGTCTTTTGGTTAATTCATGTATATTTAAAAAGATATCTTACAATTAATTATTCATATATGTGAAAGTTATGTGTTTAATAAATTTATATATTAAATGGTTCATATATTGAATTATACAGGTAGTTAAGAGTCCTATAAATTATGTATTTCATAGTTTAGAAAAATTGTTTTGTATTGGAGAAATCTCCTCAAAAAATGTCAAAGTACTAAAAGGCAATTTAAGAAAAGTAAAATTACATATATATATATATATTTCTTTAAAATTTTTATTCATCGTCTCAACGAATTAGTATGAGAATATATATCGCTATATATTTTTTCAATAAAATAGTATTAGAGTATTTGCACATTATATTGTCTAAGAAAAACAGCATCGAATGGTCGTTGATTTGGAAAATTAATCACTAACAGCATTACAAGATAATAATTTAAAGGAAAATTAACAAAACAAATTCTATAATTTGGGATCAGCAACCAGACAAACTTTAAAGACTTTTTGTAAACAATTAAATTCTCAAACTATGAGAAATGAACAACGCTGACCTTTCCATCACGTTTTTCATCAAAAAAACGTAGAGGCAAGCGCCGCAACCACGTTAAAATCAAGGCTTGTCCAATGGCAACGTCCAATGATCAACAACGGACGTCCTTCGACTACAAGGAACGACCAAGGCTTACCCAGATTTTCTCGAAACCAGATAGAATATCTGTTTCGAATTGTCATTCTTCCCTTTGGTTATAGCTATAATTCATTGAACTTGGTTTGTCCCTTAGGTTTTTTTATTTTTTGCATTGTCTGTAGCTTGTTTGGCCTTGTTTCAATCGACTCTTTTGTGTTCCCAGTCTTTGCATGAGTTGGTGAGACTTTGCCAAAAGTTTTATGGAGGGACGTGGTGATGGGAAGGCATTGGAGGATGAAGCTTCATGGCTGTTAGATGAAGGGATAGATGTCCCTCAATGATGATGGACGACCAGTATAGACTAAAGGTGCTGGTGGACGAAGCTTCATGGCTGTTAGATGAAGGAACAAACGTCCCTCAATGATGATGGATGACCAAAATGAAGCAAAGGCGGTGATAGATATTATGTTGAAAGGGGCCACATGTAAGGCACACAATATTTTAAATGGGAGCAGAGTCGCAGACGAAAGTTGTTAGGCGTTAGATGAACGAATCGGATGTCCTTCAAAGTTGGGGGATGTCCGTCGCTGGAAATTTACATTTAGGATTGAGTATTGAAGATGACATCATCCTCAACTTAAAACTAGGACTGGGCAAGAACCGACCAGAACCGAGTGTCGGTTCTGGTTCGGTTCTTGTACTTGGTTCTCAGTTCATATAAATTGTCAGTTCTCGATTCTTTACTAGAAAGCAAATTCGGTTCTCAGTTCCATATGTCAAGAACCGAGAACTGATGTATATTAAAAATATCGCCTGACCTAGAACCAAATCCCCTCCCCTCCCTCCCCCTCCGCGATGCAGGTAGTTGGAGATTGGAACCGAGAGACTGCGAAGGTGTGACGATGACTGCGATCGGCGATTCGAAGCTGTGAGGACTGTGAAGGTACAAGGAGCACTGCGAAACTGCGACGGGCACTGCAATCTTGCGACGACAACTGTGAATCTGTGCGACTGCGATTTGCGAAGAGGACTGCTAATATATTTTGATTTCTCCCCTGATTTTTCTGGTCTAGTTTGTTTGCTCTGCTCAGCTCCCTTGATTCGGATTTCTGACTGCCTTTTGATTCCGATTTCTTAGAAAAAGTTTCAGATAGAAGAACTACAATGTTTGATTCAACAGTGAGAGCAATGGAAAATGGAGGGGGAGATACACTCACCGAGATCAACCCAATAGATCCCTAGAGTGCAATCAAACTAGCTACTCCAAGTGAGGTAACTGCAAACTTATCATCTACTTTCTCCCACTGTTTCAATCAATTAAGCAATAAATTGTTATGAAATTTTCTCAGTAAAAGAGAAATTGAATGGCGTAGAGCGCAAGTGATTAAGGAAAATGCTGATTGTTGCTTTGGATACTGATTGTTGCTCCAAGATGCTGTTTTTAAGGGGGGGATAGATCTGGATTTTATTGAAATCAAGAACACTTCCATTTGATCCATTTTGAATGATTTGGTCGCCAAGCTGATTTTTTGTGTTGTTATTAAGGAAAATGTTGGGTCTGTTTCTTTCAAAAGGACTCATTTTTTTGTTTAATGATATGTTAATTTATTACATTTGATCCAACTACAGGTAATCTGCAAGAGGGGCTCTCCAGGAGTTGGCACTCTTAGGAACCGGAACTGATAGGTTTTGAAACTAGAACCGTTCGGTTCTCGGTTCCGGATTCGTTCTCTCAGTTCCGGTTCTGGTTTCTTCTGTTGGGAACCGAGAACCGAACGGTCAGTTCTGAACAGTCAGGAATCGGAATCGATACCCGATTTTCCCAGCCCTACTTAAAACAAACATCTCTCAGCTAACAATTGACGTCCCTAAGTCATAACAGACTTCTATCAGCTAAAACGGACGTCTCTCTTACAATGCATGTTGAGAATGAATTATTAAAAGATGACATCATCCCCATCTTAAAACAGACGTCCCTCTTAACTACAAGTGCTCCTTATTTAAAACAGACGTCTCTCAATTAACGACAGACATCCCTAAGCCCACAACGAACGTCTCTCAGTTTATGACAGACAAGCTTAAACTGTAAAGTGTAAGAGGAATTGCCAGGACTAATATCGTTCAAGCTTTTCTATGAATCTTATTACATACTTGAAATCGAGTTTCAAGTTTCACCCTAATCTCCTTTCTGGTAGTAGTGTATCTGATGGATAATAAAATTAAATTAAATTTTAATCGATGAATAATTTCTTCATGCTTTAGCTTTACTTCACTTTATCTTTGCAAGCGAATATATTCGCCTTGTCTGTAATTATTAGTTGCTTTGGTGCAGGCGAATATATTCACCTGCCTAGCATTAAGTTTAGCTAAAGAGAGCATAAAGCAGGACGATAAAGCAAGACAATGGAGCCCATTATGTGCACCCGCTGCTTCATCCTTCACGCTCACGCTTCTCGCTCTATAAATGTAATATTTTGCAGTGGTGCTCTGTACGTAGAAATACTACAAGTAGAACTGACTCTTTTAATCTAAAGATCTGTTTTGCTTATCTCTTGCTCATCTCTTCCGCTTCTCTCTTCTGTAACTTTCTAACGATCACGTTTAAATACCTTTCTTGATCGTTTTCCTTTCTCTCCCTGTGGAACACCCTGCTTCACCCTGGTATCAGAGCCTGAACAAGGTATTATGTCTGGCTAACTCCTCCATCTAGTCAAGGTATATTGGTCATACCACAGAAGTCTTTAATTCACTAGAGGTTTGCCTCTTTTGTTAATTTAGTTTCTTGAATTAATTGCCAAAAGACTGCAAGAAGTACCCAAGTAAGGGGAAAAAGTCAGGTGAGGTTTTTGATTCTTGACAACTTTGTTAGACCGAATTGGCAGATTCTAGTCATTCATTGTGGTAACCATATGCCTGACTAGATTATTTAAATTCGTTATAAACATTTTGCTTTAAATGTCTTGGAAAAATACAGAACAATCTTCTGTATATCAATCCGCATTATCTGCTGTTTCCGAAATAGAAGCACCCTCTATTGGCTTCCATAACCCTTGTGACGTCAGTTCAAAAATAGTTGCTCAGAACCTAGCAACTCTGATTAAACAAAATAACACCCAGATTCAGCTTCTCTGTTCTATTAAGTCTGACACGGAACAAATATTATGGTGTCTTAAAGCTAAGGAGCCACTAGTTGACAACGAATTCAGTCAACAAATTCACCAACTTACTTCAAAGCTATCCTCCTTACAGATAGGACCTACGGCGAGTCCCTCAAGCTCCCAAAAGAAGACAACAGCCAATCAGAAGCTATATTGTTTCATCAATCCTCAGAAGATTTTTGAGGAAGAAAAGGCTAAATCTAGCAAATGAGGACTACATCAGAAACAACTACAGAAACGGGCACTTCCATTTATGACGATCAGATCCGTGGCTATCGACACATGCAATGCTTGTTGCACAATACTTCTCGATTCCTCTGAAGAAATCGTTCTTCCCGTACTCTTGAGTCTCTACTGGACCCCCAACAGCAAGTGCAACTCTCTCAACAACAAAGGGCCAGCTTGGTGCCCGCTGAGATCTTGTATGGATCCCTACATAATGATACACTGCACCGAATTTATCAGCACTATTCAGAACGACGCATTCAAATAGTTCGTGATAATGAACAGCTAGATCTACTATTCATTGAGTCTGAAAGTCATGACCGTCTCATACGAGAAAGGTTAGACCATATACATATTGGTCTTGTTATGATTCGAGTTCAGATCCTGCATCGCCGTGCAACAGGTGTTCGTTGCCTAATAGTCCTTTGCGGCACAAGATGGTCCGATGACAGATCTATTATTGGAACAATGGAAATGGATCTAACCCACGGAACCCAGCTAGTATATTTAGTTCCCAATTTATTCTTTAGCGTCCAGGATTTTGCAAATTACTTGCAACTTGTTATTCAAACGCACGGATATGACACGTGGACAAGCGGAGAAAGTAATTTATTGCTTACACGCTCCCTAGTTGGCAGACTCACTAATACTGGGTATGCTAATTTCCAGCTAAATGTCTCACATGTAATAGAGTACTTATCCAGTCGAGGACTTCAAGCCCTCCTTGGTGTTGCATATACTTCTGAATCTTCTCAGGGTCTCTTATAGAATTTAAGGCCCTTTAGTCAACGTCCTCTAACGACCCCGGCGCAACTTATAACCCGCACCCGATCATGCAGAACAATCTCTCTTCAATTCCATGAGTATGTTGACCAACCCGCAAGGACATTTGCTCAGCTTCCTCAGACGGATGCAGAAATAGCCCGCGAAGATGCTACCCTACGCCACGAGTTTGTTGGCGTCCTGATTGGTCATAACCCCTTGGATCTCGACTCCTATGATGATGACCACTGGCTAGATCAATTCGATTCATATGAATCACCTGCCTCACCACCTGCTCCTTGGGATTTATTGGGCCAACCAAGCGGCAAATACGATTTCCAGGTTAAATATACTGCCCCTTCACATATAAGTGAATTCATAAATCCTTTTGGAACAGAAACAAGAACCTGGGATAACTGGGACGATGATGTGAACATTACCATCACCAGTACTCCTAAAGAAAAACCTGATGACCCTGATGTTTATTGGAATCACTGGGATGACGAACCAGTAGAGCCTCCAGCCCCAAGCCTCAATACAGAAGAATCCAATTCGAGTCATTCAAACGAACTATATGACCCAGAAGATTTTCCTGAAGGTTTTCCTGACTATTATGATTGGGACAAATATTCCCTTGATTGGGAGCAACCAGACACAACTCATTTCGCCTTTGTTGCCTCTGTTATGGAATATCCACAGTCCCTCAAAACGTTAGAAAATCTAGTTCAACAACTCGAACTGGGAGCGGCTGCCTCCTCCTCCGTAACCTCGGCATACAAACCACCAACAGATTCTATGATGGGACAACCATTATACGCTCCGGCAACAAATTCACAGCCCCCTGTTCAAAGTGCACTCACTCCCGAAAAAAATAAAAGGACGCGTAAAGGACTTCGGCAAGTATTTTAGCGGCCAATGGGAGTTACCCCCTGCACAGCAAGCTACTGGAGCCCTTTTGGTTTTACCAACAGATATTGGACTCTATAATGAAACTATAACAAGATGGGAAACTATTACTCTAAACCTGGTAAATGACAAGGTGTGGGTTGACAATCAAAGCAAGGTCAACTACATTGAAAACCACCTGGTGAAATTGAGAAGAAAACCTTTATACAATGGCGTATAACATACCCCTCTGACTATACTACTTTGGTAAATATAGCAGAAGATACGCAGAATATTCTCTCCCAAATTAGACGCATTCTTCTATTCGAAGACCCCACTCAGGGTTCCACGGAGGAGCAAAATAGAGCTTATCGTGACCTGGAAAGACTAATATGCCCTTCAGTGAAGAACCTTCTTGCCTATATGAATGAGTATAAAATTCTTGCTGCCAAGCCAGGAAGAATGTACATTTCTGCTGAACTATCTGAGAAGTTCACTAAAAAGATGCCCCCCTAGTAGGACAGACCATTGAACAGGCCTTCATCACCAAATTCCCTGGAGTAACTATCGGAGTAATTCCAAGGATACATTTCGCCTACCAATATCTAGCTGAACTATGCAAACAAGAGGCGTTCACTCGAAGCTTGAAGGACCTTGATTTCTACCAAGGCATTCTTATCCCCGGCTATTACGAAAATAATCAGAAGCGTCTCGGCCTTCGTAAGTCCAAAACCTATAAAGGCAAACCACACGATTCTCATGTTCGTGTTTTCAAAAAGAAACAGCAAGACCGAGTCAGAAAATGCAAGTGTTTCATTTGTGGGGAACCAGGACATTTTGCTCGCGACTGCAGCAGCAAAAAGGGGGATATTCACCAGGCTGCAATATTAGAAAATATTGACCTTCCCGAAGACTGGGATCTCGTCTCTCTAGACATGAATGAGGAGATGAGTGACGCTATCTGCAGTTTCAGTGAGGGTGAGGATACTCACAGAGCATCTACACTTTTCTGCAGTGAAATGCCTTATGAAACATCCTTGGTGTTGGGCACGCCTTATGGCTGGCGTAAACAGGTAAACCTTGGTGAAAAAGAGCATTGTGAACACCAATGGATTCAACACGCTGACCTATCTGAAGAACTGAGCAAATGCACTACTTGCTAGATGGAAACAAAAAGGCAAATGCGCATCCATTGTTCTACCTGCCAGGTCACCTCTTGCCCTATATGCTC
Organism: Begonia loranthoides; assembly: GCA_022433065.1. Taxonomy (NCBI): domain Eukaryota; kingdom Viridiplantae; phylum Streptophyta; class Magnoliopsida; order Cucurbitales; family Begoniaceae; genus Begonia; species Begonia loranthoides. Next base: position 11,461,737 of record CM039478.1, read on the forward strand.
AGTATACTATTTTAATACAGCATGCCTACGCGAACCACAGGAGTTCAAAGCATACCAAACTTCTGATGGTTTAATCCAAGAACTCCTCGAATACATAATATATCTGACAAATGAAAATCAGAGGCTTACTCATGGTTTAGATGACAGGCAAGCAAAAGATTACAAGGATTTACTTCCTCTTTATGACTCTGAGCCAGCCCAGGCCCCTGAATTAACTGAAGAAGTAGCCCAGGTTCTCGTTGATCATTCATGTCGAAGCAGTATTGCTACTAGAGCTGTTACTAATCGGCTCTACAACATGATCATCACATTCAAGATACCTAGAGTTGCCCCTTTTTCTCTTAGGGCTATTCTTGATACTAGAGCCACAGTATGCTGCCTTGATAATAATTCTGTTCCCCCAGAAGCAATGGAACATAGCCAATATGCAGTACGCTTTGACAGAATTAATTCTATGCAAGAAGCTACTCATAAACTAAAAGGAGGAACCATGACCATTGAAGAAAACACATTCAGGATCCCCTTTACTTATTGTTTTCCCATGAAGATCTTATCAGATGGGATAAAAATGCTCCTTGGGTGTAACTTCATCAAATCAATGCAAGGCGGCCTCCACATTGAAGGACCATTTATCACATTTTACAAAAATGTGACTACAATTAAGACTAACCAAGAAATGGAAAAAACCGCAGTTAGTCAAATTATGGAGGAATTACCCATACTAGATAACTTGGAAGATAAGGGTTATTATTCTGAAACCCAGGCCCATACAGAATTATGACTATTAGCATAGTCCCTTAGCTTTGCTAACAAATTCTCTGCTATTATTAGTGATTTGCAAATACAGGGCTATATTGGTGATGACCCCGTGGCACATTGGTCCAAAAACCAGGTACGATGTCATATAGACATTATTAACCCCGATATAGTAATTCAGGATAAGCCATTGAAACATGTCACTCCTGCAATGGCTGACTCTTTCCAAAAGCACATACAAGCTTTATTAGACCTGAGAGTTATTCGGCCCAGCACTAGCAAGCATCGTACAATGGCACTCCTAGTTAACTCTGGGACAACAGTTGATCCTCAAACGGGCAAAGAGGTTAAAGGCAAGGAAAGGATAGTTTATGGGTGTTATCGCACGTTGAACGATAACACCCATAAAGACCAGTATTCCCTACCAGGTATCAATACTCTTCTTGCAAGAGTAGGCAATAGTCGAATATACTCTAAATTCGACCTTAAAAGTGGCTTTCATCAAGTAGCCATGAGTCCCGACAGTATACTATGGACGGCTTTTATAGTACCTACTGGCCTCTATGAATGGCTTGTCATGCCTTTCGGGTTGAAAAACGCACCCGCCATTTTTCAACGCAAAATGGATAACTGTTTTGCAAGTACCAAAAGCTTCATTGCTGTGTATATAGATGATATATTGGTCTTTTCTCAAATTGAAGAAGAACACTCCAAGCACCTTATGGAATTTGTTAACCGAGTCAGAACACATGGACTCGTTATATCCCCCACCAAGATGAAGATAGTTGTACCCGAAATAGATTTCCTTGGCACGATTCTAGAAAATCGTAAAATCAAGCTCCAACCACACATTATTAAAACAATTCTTGAGTTTGATCTTGAGGCTTTAAAGGAAAAGAAAGGCATATGATCATGGCTCGACATCCTTAATTATGCTCGCCCATACATTCCTCGTCTGAGCATTCTTGGCCCACTCTATTCAAAGACTAGCCCAAATGGCGACAAACGTCTGAAACCTTCTGACATCAGCCTTATCCAACAGATTAAGTCCATTGTTCAGCAGTTACCTGATCTTGAACTACCACCCCCTAATGCGTATATTATCCTTGAAACAGATGGTTGTATGGAAGGCTGGGGTGGTATATGCAAATGGAAGGCTCACAAAAATGACTCAAAAAATACTGAACGTAACTGTGCCTACTCTAGCGGCAAATTCTCTCAAATTAAGTCCACCATCGATGCTGAAATATACGCCTGTATGGAAACTTTGTCAGCATTAGAAATCTTTTATCTGGACAAGCGAGAGATCAGCCTTCGTACTGACTGCCGAGCCATCATTAGTTTTTATAACAAGTCCAGTCAAAACAAACCCTCACGGGTTCGATGGCTAAGTTTTACCGATTTTATTACTGGCACAGGGATTCAAATTTCTTTTGAACATATCAAGGGCCCTGATAATGTTTTGTCAGATTCTTTATCTCGACTAATCTGTTTTCTTGTCCAGTCAACAGATTCTTTTTCGGAGGTTGAGGTTATTGCAACAGCACTACAAGATGCAGAACACAATCCCTCATTGCAAGCGGAAGTCAGCACCCTAGTAAACAAGTCCCTCCAACTCATGAGTGTCTCAAACTATAGCAAAGCCGGCAAGCCGAAGCCCCGAAGCCAACGACCCCCGGAACAAGATATCCTCTCCCGAGAATATCGCGACCTCCTGGCCTACTCCATTGGCCCAATGCCCCTCGATGAAGGCATATGGATCTAGAACAGAATGGCCTAGCTTAGACAACGTGCCTGCCAAAAGGCTGTCCATGCCTTACAAGAGCTCGAGACCATCCTCACCCTACGAACCATTTACTTCGACATCAACTCATCCAAAGACAACTGGCATGGGCTCCTTAAACCTGGCATCCAACAAGAAGAACAGGAATTTGGACGCATCATCTTTCTCTTCATGGAGCAGGCCTCCAAACCATCAGGCTCGGTCTAAAGGCCCATCCTACAGTCCAGTTATTCTACAATAGTTTTATCTTATTATTGGGCGAATATATTCGCCTTTGTCGTGTGTAAGCAAGCTTTAGCTTTACTTCACTTTATCTTTGCAGGCGAAAATATTCGCCTTGTCTGTAATTATTAGTTGCTTTGGTGCAGGCGAATATATTCGCCTGCCTATCTTTAACTTTAGCTAAAGAGAGCATAAAGCAGGACGATAAAGCAGGACGATGGGGCCCATTATATGCACCCGCTGCTTCATCCTTCACGCTCACGCTTCTCGCTCTATAAATGCAATATTTTGCAGTGGTGCTCTGCACCTAGAAATACTATAAGCTGAACTCACTCTTTTAATCTAAATATCTGTTTTGCTTATCTCTTGCTCATCTCTTCCACTTCTCTCTTCTGTAACTTTCTAACGATCACGTTTAAATACCTTTTTTGATCGTTTTCCTTTGTCTCCCTGTGGAACACCCTGCTTCAATGAAGAATATTGTGTGTTGCTCGTGGATCAGCATTGTGTGTCACTCGTGGATTAGCATTGTGTGTCGCTCGTGGATCAACATTGTGTGTCTCTCATCTTTGAAGGATGTTTGATGAAGGTATAAGTGACATCTATGACGTTTTTTAAGTGGAAAGCATGATCACAGTGTTTGTCTCTATATTTTTTGATGAAAGATACGATAAAAAAATTTATATTATTTATTTTTTATAATTGAAGATTTTAATTATTAATAAAAAAAAAAAAAGGTCTGTTTGTTACTCAGTTAAAATATAGGATTTATTTTGATCTATTTTCCTAATTTAAAACCAGAAAAACACTAGATTTATGAAGGTTCTATGTGGTTTAGTTTTTAGGCTGTCCCTCTAAATTGACAAGAAAGACTCTTGACATGATAAGTGCACTTGCAGAGCTTAGACAGCTTACGGAAAGAAAATGAAAGCACTCATTCTAACCAGTCAATTCCTTCCTTCTAAACAACGTGAAAAAAACCCTTTTTTTCTCTCTCGAAGAAGAGAGAAAGGAAGACAAGCAATTTAATATTTATTTAATTAGTAGGGTAAGTGACTTGTTTGGCTCTCACGATAACCACCTGAGGTTGACCCAACAACCCTGTTTTTTATTATTATTTTTTGCAGCAAAATATGTGGTTCCTAGTTAGGTTTGTGTGTCTCTTCTTTCACAACAATCTTAACAGTCTCAAAAGATTGATGATATATATTTTATTTTTCAAGTGTTTTTGTCTCTTTTTCAGAGCCAAATTTTTATTTTTTTATCACAATTTTCAAGTTCATTTAATTTTTTTCGTGACATAAACTAAGTATTTTCACAGGAAGATTAGACTTTACACGATGATTACATTAATTTTCCAATGCAATGAATTTAGATGTTCTTAATAATTTTCATCTATCAAACAATCTCTCTGTTGGACTTTGTTTCCTTCTATTTCACTGCAATCAGTCTAAGGTGAATAGATTCCTTGGAGATTGTGGTAATTTCCTTTAGCAAAAATCTATTTTTCTTGAATACTGACCAACAAAGTCCCATCATCTGTTCATAACAGTAATCTTACTACAAAAGGAGGTATTTTTATTCAGTAAAGAAAGCTAATTTAGGTGAAGAAATAAGAACATCCTAAGCAAAAACAGAACCTTAAGAAAACCAGTTAAAAGGAAGCTGCTTGTTTCCATCAATGGAATGGAATGTCCTTTAATTTGCATGCCCACTTTTTCACTCTTACTTTTTAACCCTACTCAAACCAAATAAATAGATTATTTTTAATGTTTTTATAAATTATTATTTTTCCTCTTTTATTCTAATTTCCCTCTCTTTTCACTCACTGCAAAACCCATCTCCAGACGTCTCATTTAAATCTGTCACAGCTTATCAGGAATGTACAATCTTTCTGTCACTGCTGCTGAACAGCTGGGTCAATCTCTTTGAACCTCTCACTCTATCTTTTTCTTTTTCTCTCTCCTCCCTATATTTTTTATAAACAATATCAATGAGGTACTTAGAAAGTTAATTGTTAATTCTGGTTATTCAGATGATCAGTGATTTGTTTAATTCTTTTCAACCGTAATGAATCTTATAAAACCACTAAAAGTCACTCTCACCATTAAAGGTCTGTCATTTCTTGTTTATGCTTCATTAATCTTACTGTTTCTGCTTTGTTCTATCAACAAAATCAGTGTTTACTTCTAACAAGCATATATATATATATATATATATATATATATATATATATATATATCTATGAGAGTCATAAACCTCCTGTTTCTGCTTTGTTCAATTCGGGAAAATGACAAATCAACCATCGTGATTTACGATCAATGATAAGTTAATCACTGTGGTATGTTTTCTAACAAGTTAACCACTAACATATGTGAAAATGACAAATACACCATCGCTGTCCGTTAAAAAAAGCTGATGGCCCCACAATGTATGCCTAGACGCCGCGGCGTACAGGCCAAAATGATTTTGAATTAAAAAAAAAGAAAATATATCCCTAAATTTCGCCCAATTTCAATCTCACCCGATTTGCTTTCGCCTTCACCCTATCGGCAGAGAGCTACGAGCAGCGACTCGACGAGTCAGCCGACGGAACCAGTCGACGAAACCGCGACGAGCGAACCAGTCGACGACGACCGACTTTCGTCCGACCGAAAGGCGAGCAGCACCCGAACGACGAACGGGTGTCGAACCCCCTGGTGATTAGGACAGTGCCGACGATTTGCCGCTCTCCATTTTTTTGATTGAGGTATAAATGTCGATTCTTAGTTTTTGGTTGAAGAGAAAATAGCCGATCGTGTTTTGATTTTTGGGTTCTGATCTATAGCATTTACGTTGTTGTGTTCTGTCATTTTGCGCTGGCATTGATAATGTTGCGATTTGGTTCAATTGTTTTGGCTGGAAAAATTGGTTTTGATTGCGCGATAAACTTTTAGATGTTATTGTCTTGCTTTTCGTTTATTGAACAGTAGGGGAGAAAGAAAATTATGGATTTATTGAATGTGTTGGTTAATGCTCCTGAACTATTGTTGAGTTTGGTTCACACCTATCTGTTATTATTTTGCTCTCAGACTATACGTGAAAACTAGGAATTTAGATGTTGGTCTTGTTTAAAGGTGAAACCATAGTGTACATTGAGATTGTTGTATTGGTGAAGGTTTTAAGGACTTATACCATGCAAGAAATATTCAAGTTAAACTTTTGTTTAAATTTGTAAATCGATAGTTATAGCTTGAAATTATTTTGGAGATAAGTATTGGGGTAATAATCTGTTATCGGAAATGAATTTGGAATTTTGTTTTTGTTTCATTACATTTTTTATTATCCAAACGACGCTATGAGGAAATACTGTTATGCTAACTTAGACATGTTGTGTGGGTTATTATATTGCAGGTTGGTGAATTACTCTCAACTATCATAATGCAATCCCGGACTAAGAAATTGACCTCGAAGCGTGGGAAGGCAACGATGGAGGCAGTTCAACCCGTTCAAACTGCGTCGTTCGAAGCCGATGCAGTGGCGGCGGTGGAAGAAACCGCTGAGCCTAAAGAAGGAGAAGCCGGATGCTCCTTGGTCCCGTTCCAACCCGTTTAAGTGGGTTCAAGGTCTAAACTATATTGGAACCCGAATTTCAAAGCATGGTACGTAGAAGATATACAACACCGTAGAATTATTGTGTCAAAGATAGTAGATTTGGACTCATTCGCAGGGATGGGAATTGATCGTATGCTTGAGGCTGCTGGGTTAGCCGGGTTGTGCCGGATGAGGGGCAGTTATTGCAAGAGAGTTATACGATTGTTTTATGCAAATTTGAGAATTTCCACCCAACCATTAGAGGTGCATACATATATTTTTGGAAAGGAGGTTAGGTTCACTTCCAATGATGTCAACATTATGCTTGGATGTGTACTGGAGGAGCCAAGCGATGAATATTATCATATGGCTTGGGAGCCACCATTCGTCAAACAAGGACGTGGGTTAGCGGTGATTAGATTGTTGCATAAGGATCCCGAGGTTGCCGAGTACAGCAAGCCAAAGGGCAAGGAGTTGAATGCCTTAGCTCGATTGATCCACCTAATAATGACGTACACAATTTTGCCTCCGAATGGGCATCGAGACCTTGTTACCAGCATGGATTTCTATATGCTAGAGAAGGTGTTCACGGGACAAAAGGTGGACATCGGATATATCATCGTGAGCCACATGCAAGAGGTGCTCAACAACTCGGCGAAGTCACTGCTGTACAACTGGCTCATCCAGAGTATCGTTGAGCAGTTTGGGGTCCCCATCCCGCAGACGGAACCTAGAATTGAAGAGTCGGTCAATGACATTTACAACAATTCATTATTAGACCGAATGGGTATCACCCAAACTGGAGGGGAATGGATGCGCAAGTCCAAGAAGGAAGCAGCACATCCACCCCTGTCAGAGCCTATGCATTCAGTCCCGTTGCATGAACAACCTCCTCCTCCTCAGTCATCTCACTTTAGTTCGATGCCTGATGAGACATTCGCTTGGATGAGCAGGATGGAGGAGCTCCATCATATGTCCATGACCCAAATGCACAAAATGCAGGAGCAGCTGCAAATGCAACAAGTCCAAATACAAGAAGCGGCCAAGCTCGCAGAAGATAGGTGGGCCATAGCACAACAATGGCATATGCAATCTGCCGAGTGGCATCGTGAGATGGTGGCAGCCCTTAATCCAGGTGAGAGGCGATCAACCCATTTAGCATCCGCGTCATCCTCCTCTGACGCACCATATACGACATTCCGATTGTAAGTTCATTCCGTTGAACGCAAATTCCACTTTTTTACTTTATTTTGTTTCATGTAATGACATGTTTTTAATTGGCAGAAACCCTGTTAGAAGCAGCCAACGTATTCCTCCAGCGGTGCCTCTCGGGCCGCCGCCCCTTAAAACTGTGCGCGTGGTATGTCTTTCATTTCGGTATATATGTGTGTTCATTAATGTCTACGCTCACCCTTTTTTGACATTTTGGTTGCAGGCGCATGATTTGATGAGTAAGTTCAAGGATTATTGCCTCGAGAATCTTCGAAGGAACATAGAGACATGCGCAGTTCTTGGGGGAAAGTTGACCAACAATGAGTACGTCGTCAGCGATATCATCTTCCCAGATTAGAACGGCACGACAGATACTGTGAGAGGCCTTCGCTGTGTGCTAGTTTATAAGCTTTTATCTGAGTACTCATCCAAACTTATATGCAGTGCTATGCGGCGGACGGCGCAGACGAACATGTTTTCAGATATCAACATGAACACGATCTACTAACGGTAGGATGGATTCACGTAAGTATTCATCTCGCGTCTCCAGGTTGTTGTTAATGTTTATTGAGATCATATAAGTGTTGTTTACATTGCAGACACACCCGAGACATGAATGTTTTATGTCGTCCGTTGACCTGCACCAGCAATTCGCTTACCAGAAATTACTACCGGAATCAATCTCCATTATCGTAGCTCCCACCGACAAACAGCGGTAAGAAGTTTCCCTTGTGTACATTCTTAATATTGCTTTCCACGTAATTGACCGCCAATTGTTCCCTTTGCATTACAGGCCGTTCGGCGTCTTCCGGTGTACCCCTGCGGGGATGGAGGTGATAGGACAGTGCAATATTAAGGAACAATTCCACCTGCACGAACCTCCAACCTTTCAGTATGAGGGTCCGTTGTTCACCCGAGCAGATAGAGTATTTCTTGACCCGTACTTATCGTTTCTGATCACGGATTAGCGCCCAAAACCGACCAGGAAGAAGAAGGCGTAGTTTAGTTCAATGATATGTTGTTTGGATATTATGTATAGTTTACATTTAGCAGATGATTTGGATGATACTGGAACTGTTTGGGATTCTTTTTTGTGCAGGATGTACGAGAGTAGCTTTGGGGGAGTAAAGAAACAAGGCACATTATGTCAAAATTTTTAAAAAATTATCAAGTCAGGTCAATTGATTAGTTGTAACGCCCCTGGAATTGAAAAAAATACATTAACTTACTAACACAAAGCTTTTTATTTGCAAAACTTCTTTTTATATCAGAAAAACACAACTTTACATCAGTGGCATTTCACTGTCATCTACATTTGTCGAAAGAAAAAACAATTGTGTCACGGCAGGTTAAGGTCCACATTTGTGTACGTTTGTGTGGGAGGACCTTCCGCATCAGACTCCTGCAGATCACATTGAAAAGGAAATGAGCATATTTCAAATAACAATTGAAAGCATAACATGATAATGCACGGACCTGCGTCTCATGAACTCTATCAGGAACTGTCTCAGACACTCGAGAAGGAATTGTCTCAGGGACTAGGGAAGCAATTGTCTGGGGAGCTGTCTCGGGGACTCTGAACCCCATAAAGGTGTCCACCGACCTTCCTCTGCCGCCTCTGCCTCTCCCTCTATTGCCTCTGCCAGCCCCTGCACTGGACTGGCCTCCCCCTTCGCACGTGCGGGCATTGTGCCCCACACTCCCACACCGCCCACAAGTGACGTTCAAATATCTTCTGCTTAGCACTGTCCGGCTGGGGGCCTCGTCCACATCCCGTATTCTACGGATGCGCGGCCTTCCTGGAAGCCTTTTAAAAGGCGGTGGGATAATTGGATCAAGATTCGTCACAGGAGGCCACTCGATTGGTCCATTAAGGGGGCGGAGAAAGTGGGAGTACATCACCATGTATGTTTCCCGGTGATAGCACCAATGCACAAAATCCTCAGGAGATCTCCTCATGAAGTGAATGCACGGGATTGCATGCACACACGGGATGCCGGTCAACTCCCACCGGTAACATGTACAAGTACACCTTTCCAAATCAACAGAGTACATGTCGGTACCGTTGGTGACCTCAAACTGGGCAACTCCTGCAAACTGGGGGCTCCAATTTCTACTGGCATGTTGTACTTTGGCGAGGCGGTTGCTGATCATTGGACACAACTGTTCGGTCGACTGAGCCATCTTTTCATTTTTTTTTACGATCCTACCGATGATGCCCTTTCGAATGATCTCGAACATACTTAGAATTGGTTTGTCCCGGGCGGGTAGGATGCAGGCATTGAAGGACTCCCTGAGGTTGTTGAGGATTATGTCGCACTTTGGGATCGAAGAGAAGGCATGTTTGGCCCAGCATGTCGCCTCTATTCCACGTAAATAGTCATGGGCCGCCAGGTCAAGGACACATAACTTGGCCATCTCTTTCTCAAATTGCCTCACTGTTGTGGCTCTTGATGCAGCCCACATTGCATCTTTCAACAACCTGCCTTTAAATTGTTTTTGAAAATTGGCATACAGGTGTCGGATGCAAAACCACTGGTCTGCTTGCCATGCCACCTCTCTCACAGCTGGCACTAGTCCCTGTAAAGATTCATAATATGAGACAGACATTGGTAATATATGACAAACATAAACACATAATGCAAAAGCAGTGAATAACACCTTACCTTTTGTCGATCAGAAATAATCGTCCACCCATTGCCAGATGGGGTGTTTAGATCGTCCAGCAACAATTCTAGAAACCACCTCCATGAAGCCCTATTTTCTGCTGCAACGACTGCTACAGCAATCGGGTACATACCATCGTTCCCGTCGATGGTGATAGCAGTAAGCAGTTGCCCCAGAGTCGCTCCCTTCAAGTGGCAGCCATCTAAACAAATAACAGGTCTACCACCATTCAGCACTGCTCTTTTGCATGCATCCAAGCATATGTACATCCTTTTAAATACACTCATATCGAGGTCAACACGCAGTGAACTTCCGGGATTCGACCTCCGAATCTCCTCAGCATAGGACCATATGAGCTTGTATTGCTCATTGGTATCCCCTTCGTTAATTTTCTTAGCCGCATTTCTTGCCCTTCTAGCAAGGCTGGATGTGATGTTGACGTTGAAGTCCTTCCTGACAGTCTCAATTATGGAAGATATGTCCCAGTTGGCCTGACTTTTAAATCTGTCCAAGTAATGCGTTGCCACCCATTTGGCTGTGGCATGACGGCTTTCCATCTATCTGGAGCATGTGTGAACATCGTTGTACATCTTTATTTGAAACGTCATTTCATTTTTTATTTGTGAGGCGTGCAGCCGCCACATGCACCCTTCTTGACAAGCAGCTCTCAATCGATTCGCATCACTGTGGGTGAATTTTATCCCGTACCCATTATTCATTGCATAATCAACAATTTCTCCTCTAATTTTATTCAAGGAATTATATTTTTTGCCAAGCCCCATACCAACAAATGTGCACTCTGCTTCTGGTTGGTGTCTCAGTTTACTCTCTGCCATGTCCATCTCTTCATCACTAGTGGATTGACATACTGATCGGAGTTTCTCATCGTCCTCTTCGTTTAAATTTGCTGAGACAGAATGCAAAATAATAGCTACTTCGTTTCCAAGGCCACGTACCTCCTCATTGGCCAATAATGTCTCTGAAGGGCCCACTTGAGCTTCACGGTTAATACCAGCTTCTGCAACACTCCAAGATGCCATTTTTTTCAGCAAATTCTTCAACTTTTCCAAAATCTCTTTCTCTACTTGCTTCAGCGCCGCTCAGACTTCTCTAGGGTTAGCTAATAAAGGGAAAACGACAGAATACATGCGAATATCGCAGACCGCTGAGATTATGTATTCTGTTGAATTAACAGAGGGACGCAAATGACCTGGACGCAAATTGCCTGGACACCGCGGCGTCCAGGCTAGAAATTGCCTGGACGTAGTGGCGTCCAGGCCAAAAGTGCCCGGACGCCGCGGCGTCCAGGCATACATTGTGGGGCCATCAGCTTTTTTTAACGGACAGCGATGGTGCATTTGTCATTTTCACATACGTTAGTAGTTAACTTATTAAAAAACATACCACAGTGGTTGATTTGTCATTGATCACAAACCACGATGGTTAATTTGTCATTTTCCCTTCTATCAACAAAGTATTTATTTCTAACAAGCATATATATATATATATTATATATATAGAGAGAGTCATAAATGTCTGAATGAAGACCTAAACGCTCCTACAACGTAGGGCCCAGAGTTTCTGTAGCTGAGTTTTGACCCCGTAAACTAAAACCAAACATGCAAGTTCAATGGAACTGCTCATTATAGAATAACTCATGTTACTGCAATAGTGGAATGAACTGTGCCTCTAAAACTTTCTTTATCTCATCATCATTTCAATAAATGCTAAACCTAATTATTGGATTTTGAGAAGATAGCTTGCGATTTATGGAGTGAAACTTTTTGAGCAGCAGTTTGGATGATTGTTTGCTGTCTTTTTAACTCCACTTTTCTTAGTCTGCCCGATCCTGCTTTCCGTGCCTTTCATTTATGAGAAACATGGCTTATCACCCTTTAAATTCAATAAACCATGTCAAATTTCAATTTTGTAATATTTTTTCCTCAAACACCCCAGATATGATAAAAAACGATTCTATTTGAAACAAATTAAATAATAAAAAAATGACAAATCAATCCTCATTTATTATTATTGGCTCTTTTTTTTTTCTAGTAAATTAGTCATTAAATTATAAAAAATTGAGACGCTACTACGTTGTTATGTTTGCCATTAACACTTTGACGACAAACCACAAGAGTTTGAGAACAAACCACTACAGTGTGTCGTGAAACTGTCGCGGTGTGTCATGAAACCGCAGTAGTTTAACACATCTAAAATTTTAGATCGCAAATTTGAGGGCTTAAACGCGTGATTTTTGGTTCGAGAAATGTGGGTCACAAGATAAGTCCAATGACAAGTCGTAGATCTCTAAGAGAGCTTCGATTTGATACATTATGAAGCCGATTCAGACACCCATAACCAAAGTTATGAGCATATGAAGTTGAAGAAGTCAAAATTATAGTTCTGTTTTCATAAACTAGAAACCATGACAGTTTAACGACAAACCGCTGTGGTTCGTTGTAAAGCCGTAGCGGTGTGTCAATACACTGCAGCAGCTTCATACCAAATCGCCGTGGTGCATTGAGACACTACTGCGGTTCCTACATGAACTGCGGCGATTTATCACAATTTTTCGCTTAGTTTTTAAAAACTATGGCGTCGCGATGGTTTATATACGAATCGCTGTTGCGTCATATCATCATGTTTAACTGTAAACGTGATAACTATGTTGGATTTGACATTTTTTCATACTTCAGTGGTTAATTTATTAGGAAAAAAACGATAGTGGTTGGTTTGTCACCAATAGTAAAGAATGATGGTTGATTTGTCATTTTCCCTTAATTTATCTTATCTTTATCTTAAATTTAAAGTTTTAACTGTGGAAACTTAGAATTTAATTTATAAGTTAGTCCCAAAATATAATATCCAAAATGATATTCAAATAGTATGAAATAATAATATATAAATTATGAGAAAATAATGTAAAATAAAAACGAAAATTTGAATTTCATTAAAATTATTCTAAATCTCTTAAGAAAAATAAAGTTAAAATATTTTACTCAAGTAAGTCTCTAAAATTTACTCTTGCGATGACAACTCGAGGTCAACTTGATTATTTCCTAAAATGGGAAATCAAATTGGGTGAGTAAATTAAATTCAGTATGGATTAAATTTTATATTTGACATTTAAAATTATGTGAAGATGTGAGCATGCCAAAAATATATTTTAATTCAATCGATATATGAAGAAAATAAAAATGAGCAATAGAGTAAATAACAAAATTGAACAATGACGATACTCTGGTAACGCAAAAGCTAAACAAACCCTGATCAAATTTAAGGTTTTGCACCTTGGGAAACAATATATACAATTATTCTATTATTCTATTTAACATCAACGGTGCATAAAAATAAATGAAAATGTAATTGCATTGAGCATTAAATTAAATGTTTAATGAAATGTTATACGTTTTATAAAAACCCAACGTGTCATATAGGGACATGTCATTTAATATGAGAAATTAAGGAAAATCTTATTTTAATAAACAACGTATGCTGAATATAAAAATAACCTCTATGTCGAATTTGAGTCTACCTATACCAAAGTCCAATAGAAAAAGACTCAATGAAGTCCAATAGTAGATGAGTCCAATAATCTCTTAAGTCTTAGAACCTAATCATAATATTTTTACCAAATAGAATTCGTACCCCAATTTTAAAATTATGATTAATAGACTAACAATGACTACCCAAAAATGAGAGGATTGACAGCCCAACATAACTCAAATAAGGCTCCTGAAATGACCCAAGAATGATCGGTCAACACTCAGGGTTGAAACTAAATTCGGCCCAAAATAGGGTCTTAGCTTTGACCAAAAGTAGAGTGGGCTAAAGCCCATAGCAATCTGGGTTGTGGGCGAGCGACTCTCTGAGTCGCTGGCCGACAATTACCCCATGAAATTCGACCATAAAAATTCCATATGTCTGACTTTTCCATCTAATCACCGTAAATCTTTCATAACATTTCAAAAATTAAATTCAGAACAATTAAACTTTAAATTTTCTCCTCACAATCCAATCGAAACAACAATCCATATAGAAACTTTTGCAAAAACTGAAAATTCTAATCTTTACCTAAGAAACTCACTCACTGCCGATTTGCCTCGCTGGAGTTGGTCAGACAACACCGATGTCTAATGTTCAACCCTTGACGAAATTGGCTTCGTCCATTGTCACCGATCATCAAACACAGAATGAAATTCCAAGGTTGAAACTTACCTCAGACAAGGAAGGAGACGTCAAATCCCGCTGGAGAAATCCACCCTTCACGCACCGTCAGTTCACCAGAGGGAGAAATTCATAGGGAGAGAGAGAGAGAGGAGTGGGAAGGAGGAGGGGTAGTGGGACTACTTTCAATTTAGGTTGCGTTTTATCAAATTGGGATAGTCTGTGTACAAATTGAGGTTTGAAAGCTTTGGAATTTTGGCCATCATAAAGAGGTAACACCATAACCTAGATTGTTGTTCATCCATTTTAGAGTTCTGTTTTTTGTTGAAAAATTTGAAAACAAATTTAAGGTTTAAAATTTGGAATTTATGTCCAAAACATCTCGTTGTTACCAGTTATTGAGTTGATTTGGGATATTGGATGAAAGTAAAATTTTTTTAGAGTTTTGAAACTGATCTGTGACTCAGCGGTTGATTGAGGTTGGAAATCAGTCTACTACAAAATTAACATAAAGGACGACGCTTGATGAATGGTCGTCTAGATTAAAGAAATCGGTCACGCGGACCCAATTGGCAATCAATCGCACACTCGAAGAGTGGTCGACTAGACTGCTTTTGGGGACGACTAGTCTAGTTGACTAGACTTTTTTAGGGTCGTCTAGATAGGATTTTAAAAGTTAAAAATTTTTTGGAAATTGTTCTGTAAGTTCTCCTAAGTAGATTTTTATTCTGGTTAAAGGTTTCAACAAACCTTTAAAGGTTTAGAAAATTGAATTGAATGTATGTATTATAATAGGTGCAATGGATTAACAAGAAAATTTAAATCGATTGGATTTTCATTTGCTTGAGTTTTGACTTGGCTATTGGTAGGCTTATTTGAGGTGTAGATTTATTTTATGTCTAGCATTGCACTGTTTTCTAAAAACTTATTTTGAGACGTTTTCTCACATAAAAATGGCGTGACCATTTTGATGGCTCGTCGGTTTTTCATATTATGTATTTATATGTTTTCACTAGACATGGTTAACTTGAGTATGAATATTTTAATTTCATTGATTTGCTTGATCGTGTGAATCAAGTTTGATCGTCCTATGTGGGGGTCATATTTTTTGTTCATGCACATACCATCATTTGGGGATATGTTTGATTGTTATTGTTAATTAGAGTAATGAGACATATATATATATATCGTGTCTCTGGATGCAAAACCCTAAACCTGATCAGGGTTGTTCGTGGCTTTTACGATCGCTGAGTATCGTCGTTAGTGCTACTCCTGATGGCATGGTATGCTTAAAGTTCGTGAGTGACTTCATTTACACTAAACTTACAGTAATGGATTATTTTATGGTACATAACACACTATAGTGGGTTGATTTGAAAACTTACCTTATTGTGTTTTATTTTATATTGCATAATTTGTTTTAACTTAGCATGCTTATAAATATTTCTTTATTATATTATTCAATATAAGGTTTATCCCTACTGAGTTTAGTTGACTTATCCCAACAACATTTCCTTTCAAACTTTAGTTCAGTGAATCTCCAGAAGCCAATGCAAAGTGGGCTCGACATTTACTTATTGTTATTTTTAATGTGAATTTCTGTGTATAGTTTGACTTCATTAATTATTGTTCGATTTAAATTGTACATTCTCATTTAATTCTTGCATATTTACTTTATAGATTTTTGTTACTACTTTATCTTATGTTACTATTAGACTTATGTGTTAGCCTAGTTTGGTTAAGCCCTAACTATTTAATTTCTGATTTAACTCATCCATTATTTGTTAAGTAAATAAGTTAATAGTTTGGATGATTTGATTTATTTATGGGTTGAGTTGTTCTTCATTATGTCTAGGGTCCCCTTTAGGGAGTGACAAAAATTTTAGTATCAAAGCTAGGTTGACATCTTAAAAAATGACATCAATAAAATAGATATTGTAGTGATATACAAGAGATGAAATTACTATGCCTAAGGACGAAGTACTAAAACTGATTTATGTCAGAGTACTACTAAGAAGAAATCTTGAGGTTGTTTGCAGGAGAATGATGATATTTTCCTATTCATATGCGTGTAGTTTAAAGTGGTAAAAAGTTTTGCTAAAAGTAGTAAGGAGCACGCTTCATAAATCATTAGAAGAAAATCTTTCCAAAAATATAAGCCAATGAACTTTTCTAGATTGTGTATGAGTCTGTGAAGTTTAAATCTAAGAAATCTATCTTAGGAGGACTTGCTTTATTATTATTATTTGTTTGGAATTTTCCAGTTCGAGTTAGGATCTTACGATCGTAGAATTTGGTTCAGTGACAAATTGTGTCTTTTCCCTTTGTTTAGAAACAACTAATAGTGATTTCTGAATATGCCTTATTTTGGTGTTAGTGTACGTTTCTGAATAAACAGCTTGGAATATTTGGACCAAGAACGGGATTCGTTCAAGTGGAAGGATGACTTCAATAAAGGTTTCACTTGCTTCTAAACCACTTAGAATGAGATTGTATAGAATTTAAAAACCAACGTCATGTGAGTAGGTACGAGACTGGCTCCACTATATTTTCTTTTGAGGTAAAGACGAAAAATTCTTAAGAGTTAATTGGTTAGTTAAAAGAATGGAATTGATAGAATTGAGGGAAAAGTTTAGTATGTAATGTGAGATGTAGATATGCCATGATTGATAGAAATTATGATTTGGTTTATATGTAGTTCTCAATTTTTGAGAGAACATGTCAAGTTGTGGAATTGACATATGACATTAAGATAATTAGTCACCAATGATTGAGCTGTAAGTTGGAAAGCATTGGAGGCTTCGAAATTATTCTTTTTTAGTTATACGAGTTCAACTTCACGTCTGAAAAGCTAATTATTTTCTATGATATTTTAAAGCAAGTTTTACTAAGTGTTGAGTAAGTAGAGTAAATTTTTGAAAGAGCAATCTAGTCATTGGTTGATGAGTAGGATGAGGTTAAAGTCTTTTGGATATATACATTAATTGGATGTTTTAACGCTTGTGATTGGATTGGAAAAACAAATCTTTTGAGATTAGTGGTAAGAAAATTTTAACCTCCACCTTTGTTGAAATGCGTTAAGAGTTGATGATGAGATATTTCACTTAGTGCATTATGAAGCCATAAGATTTTTGGGCATGAATAAACAATTTGTGTTTGGTTTTGCTCATAGTTAGTTTAAATGTAATCTTGAATTTTCATTTGTTGAGTGAGTTTTTATTGTGTGAAGAGTGTGACTCTTCAATTGTGAGTGAGCAAGTTGTCATTTCACAAGATGTTGTCACATTTATGGCTTTTCAGTGCAGGCATAGAGACTAGAGCGTTATGGAGGTATGTTTGCTATTAACTGTGACTATGAGTTAGTTGGCAGAATCTAGTTTTATCATTTGAAACTATGTATCTTGACATTTTTTTTTATGACTCTGTCAGGTTTACCACCCTACCATAAGTTTGAGTTATGAATTTATTTTGTCTCAACATTGCTCTAGTTTCTATTGCTTTAAATGAGATGATTTAGGCAGAATTGATGAGCCTCGATAAGTTGCAGAATAATTTGTTGTGTAATGATTTTTACTTATAGTATGTTATTATGAGAGATAACTGTTTTAGTACTTGTTTGGAAACATAGTAGTTTGTTTCTGATTATTCATTAAGTGCCAGAAGTTCGATCAAGTGACGATCTATATTAATGATTCATTGTTAAGGAAGAATGTCATGTTTGATCAGTTGGAAGGATCAATATATTTTATCGAGTGTGAACCATTGGATTTTGAAAAGATGATTCTGCAGGAATGTTTGATGTCGTTTGGATGCAAGAGTTCGTTAGGCCATTGGATTGAATTTGAGGAAAAAATGTGGATTGGATTGGAAAAAGATGCTTCCACGAGAGTGTTTGATGTGGTTAGAAGGCAGAAGGATAAGGGACCATTGGATATAGATTTAAGGATGGAACGTGCACCACTGGATGAGGAAAAGATTCTTTCACGGAGGGGAAATATGTCGTTAGATAGGAGTTAAGTAAATAATAACGACATCATTTTACGTTTTAGCGTGTTTCCACAACTGTGTTTGTGTCTGTGGTAGTGTTTTATGTGATGGAACGACATTGTTTAGATTAGTGAGCCATAGTTAACAATGTTAGAGAGAAAGTTTTCGCTTCTATGGAAAGGAAAATGTCAGTGAAAAGTTTTAGGCGAAGTGAAACATCGACATTGGATTTAATGAATTTGCGGGAGCGTTGGTGTCCGCGAGAGTATTGGCGTCCATGAAAGGGATTTTTGCAACGGGTAAGCACATATGTAGATAACCATTGATGGAAGAACCTACAGATTGGAGTTTCTGCAAAAGCATTGGCTTTCATGGAAGTATTAGTGTTCGCGGTTGCTTTGGCAATCTTGAATGCATGAGTTGGGGCTGACATGGCAGTTTAGCATTGGACGACCAAGTTGTAGCGGATGTCCCCAGCGGCTATTCACATGTCGGCTGTAGCTCGAGCATATTTCAAATAAGTTAGTTTTTTTGTTTACTTGCGGGTTACAATTTGAACTTTAGACTGTTTAGAAAAAAAAAACATAATTAAGATATGATTGCCATGAGAATTTCTCTCGCGAAATTCTCTATTTATGGGTCTTTAAATATATATGTTAGGAGGTCAAAACCCAAATTACCGTAGTGCCGCGAGGACGAGAGGATTTTTCTCTCAAGCTTTCGGGTAATCCTTCCTTCAAGTTTCTCAAGGTAGGTTCTCCACTGTATGGTTTCTGAGTTTTTCTTGAACTATGAGTAATGTTTGGGGTCATTCTTTCATCAACAAATTCTTTGTCTACTTTAAAGAAAACCTAGTGCATTGGAGAAGAGTTGGGATAGTCATACCTTCATTAAAGATTTCTGGTAAGTGATGTTGATTTTGTTTGGCCTTTGGCCTGTATCACAAAGTACTAGGGTAAGATAGAATTATGATGTGATGCCTACGACCATTGTTCGAGAATATGATGTGTGCTAGTTGTTTACTGTTTACATTGAGAAATAACATTCAAGATTTGTTCACTGTTTTTTATTACTACTATGATGAGATATGTTCGAGGATATGATGTATGTTGGTTGTTTATTGTTTACGTTGAAATATATTATTGATGATTTGTTTACAGTTTCTGTTACTATGAGTCATGTGGAGGATATGCTATTGCTAGGGTCATGCATGCTAGATCTTATCTTTATGTTACGTGTATATTTCATACATTCATGAAAAATGTTTTCTTTAAGCAAGATAAGAAAGAATGAAAGATAGACCGAATAAACGTAAATAGTTGTCATGGGTAGAGTTCGAGTTGGCTATCCCGTATGAGGTAGATCTAATGATATCACTCTCTCCCTTAGATTGAATTACCCATAACGAATGGACTATAAAGTGAACGACAAAAAAAGAATGTGGACTGATAAAGACAAAGTTTTTATATGCTGCATCTCATACTTATGTTTTTTCTTATACATCTCTTACTGAGTATTAGCTCATAGGTGAACTTTATGATGTAGGTAATGATGAAATTATTAAGGAACATGATGACATAAATATTTGATAGTGCGGTTGAAGAAGAATTCTTATGGGCGAAGCTAAAGCATTGTTGAAGCGAAGTTGACCAGTGAGTGAGGATAGAAGGAAAATAGGATTTTAATAACAAGTCATGAAGTCATTTATTAAAAGTTATGTTTATTATTGTTAGGATTTAAGTAAAAATATTTTATAAATGTTTATATTTATTTAAATGATGAGTTTTATTACGTTTAACTTTAAATGAGTTTTCGTTGGGACTTCTGCTGCATGGTTTTAAAAAGGTACAAAAGAATATTTAATTAATGTTGAGTTCTACTAAGCTTAGATTTCAAATGAGATTTTCTTTAAAACATCCATTGCACTTTTTTTCTAAAGACATGATTTTTTTACTAATGCATAGTTTTTATTGTTAAATTTTTTAATGCTCTAAGACGTTATAGGTTTGATCAATTGAGTAAAGTGATGCTGGAAGGTTAGTGTTGATAGACTATCTGGAACCGTGAGAAGATTGAAATTGATGTGGTTATTATTGATTGACTAGTCTACACACTTCGATATAGTGAGAATGAATTATCATTGATTTAAGTTGAATAGGTTGTGAAAAGAATGTCTCTTTCCTCGTGTTTTGTTTAATATTGTGACTGATAGAGACATGAATATTACTATAAACTTTTGGGGAATTGCATCAATTTTTTTAAAAAAACTAAATTAAACTAGACCAACTTAAGAGAATAATCTAAATTATCGAGTGCACGATACAACTTTGCATTCTACATTTTGGGGAAATGATGTTGCACCGTATGAGGTTTTTGGTTGGAGGCCATGTAGATTGCCCTTGTATTAGTCTGAGGCTAGAAAGCAAGTTATCCCATTTGATTTTATTTAATTCAAGTAACTATTGAGGAATCTCAGATTATTAAAGGTAAGTTGAAATATCATTTTGGTTGGCAAAATAGTTATGTAGATCTCCTAGGTAGTGAGGTTAAGTTTTGAACCAATAATTTTGTATTTATGAACGTCTAATTGAGGCATGAGATGAGTCATTTTAGTGTGAAAGGCAAGTAAACATTTATTTATATTGGATTATTGAGCGAATTGGTTCAGTGACTTATCAGTTAGATTTATTGTCATTGTTGAATTATGCTCAAAATATCTCCCATGTATCAATTCTAAGGAAGTATATTTATGATTCATCGCATATTATCTCTTGGGTTGAGTGTCTATCCAAAAGGAGACAATGTTTTTACGTCATCGTGAAATACCCTTAGTTTGAGTTCAGTGGAAATATCATAGCGAAAGTGGAGCAACTGGAAATATTGAATTTGAAATAATGGTAAAGTATCTTCACTTATTTGATGACACACTTGAGATGGGTCTAAAGTCTGGGGACAAAATTTCCTACATGGGGTAGAATGTAACGGCTACCATAAAAAATTGGTAAGTAACTTATTTTAAATAAAACTCTAAATGAGAGCTACCTAAAATCCCGCCCCATTCCCTTGCCATTAAAGGATTTCCTAGTGGGGAAGTTTCACCATTCAACATATTTTGGTAGCCATTACCTAGAGAAGGCAACTGCAGAGAGGAAAGGACCATTAATAGGGAAGAGTTTTGTTGGAAATTGAAATTTTATGTGGAAATTTTTGGTAGGTAAAAATCTCCTTGTGCTAGGAAGAAGATTTCCATAGAAAAACCAAAGTTCTAACAACTGATTTCAATTTAGTTTACGTTTTGTCAATTGGGATAGTTCATTTATGAATTGAGGTTCGAAAACTTTAGAATTTTGGCCATCATAAAGAGGTAAAACCTGAACCTAGACTGTTGTTCATTCATTTTAGAATTCGATTTTTCATTGGCAAATTTGGAAATAGATTTAAGAATTAAAGTTTGAAAATTTAAGTTCAAAACGTCCAACTATTATCAATTATGGAGTTGATTTGGGATTTTGGTAAAAATTGAACTATTTTTAGTAAGATTTTGGATGAAAATAAGAAAATTTTGGAGTTTCAGAACTGATCTGTGGTGTAGCAGCCGACTGGGGTTGGAAATCGATTCACCGAAGAATTAACAGAGAGGACAATGCTCAAAGAGCGGTTGTCCAGATTTAAGAAATCGAGCAAGCAGAACCAATTCGTGGTCAACCAGGTGCTTGAAAAGCAATCAACCTGATTGCTTTTGAGAACGACAGGTCGGTCAACTGGGATTGTTCGGGGTCATCTGTACTGGATTTTAAAAATTGAATTTTTTTTGAAATTGTTATGTAAGTTTCTCGAATTTTATCATTGTAACATCTCGTATTTTTCTCTAGTATTTATTTAATATTTTAAAAACGGTTATAAATTTTTCGTTTTCTATTTCACAAACAATGTAAACTATCAGAGTAAACTGCACAACTTGATATAAAATGATTCTCAAAATACTACTAAGTTACCATAAAAGTTTTCAAACAGTCCATTTACATTTCCAAAAGTTTATAGTTTGATTATTAATATATTAGCAAAATACACATTTTTCAAAGTTTCGTTGTGTCAGTCATCCCAAACCAAAATACCAAATTTTATCTGTGATAAGACCATCATATCATATGTTCCAAAACCTACCACCATAACACAATTGTGAAGCACCACAACCGACAGGTCAAAATGGTTGATAATCCAAAACATCGTCTTGGAATACCTCCTCCACAACATGATTGTCAATCAAGGCATTACCTACATCACGGGGGAAAACCATGAGCCTAACGCTCAGCAAGAACTAAAATGTAATGCAATGTGATGCAATGTATGACCATACAATGCAATTAAGTCAAGAGTGACATACATGACAAACACCGTGGGGTCATGAGGAAGAACCAGTCACTCCACAAAAGAGACTATATCCATCGGGGGTGTTCCTTATGCCGTATGCACGCTTTTGTTACGAGAACGTTGGGGATTTTAGAACAGGAAGCAATAAACCCTGATATCCCATGTCACTAACTTATATACTCTCTAATCCATCCAACATGGACCTCTATGACAATGGGACGTCATTATTTTCCCGAACCCCCACACGCCTATTTATATAGATTTAATATGTCACACAAAGTGGAACAAGTTCATAAGGCCTAAAATGATGCATGGATATCAACAATTAAATCACATAATAGTACAATTCACAACAATTAAACTAATCGTTTCTACACATGCTTTTTAAATAAAAGAAATATCAACCTTCACAGTTCATAAGAGTTGTACTAGCTATATTTAGTTTATTAACATGGTTTGCAAGAACAAAATTTAACATAACATAACCAGCATGTTCCTTAACCCATACTACTTCCAATGAGTTTCCAAAGAAGATAATGTCATTTTCAACTTATCCAATTTAATTCCATATACATCCCACAAAGCAACTTTTAATGTCATTCCAAGTTCACTATACATTTCAAAACAGAATACTCATTTGAATATATGCTTACATTCTATATCTTGCACCTAACCACAATTATCTCACTGAACTTATCACATTGAGATAATCCAAAAGCAATAATAACTTAACATTTCTAAAGCAGGATTCAACAGTAGTATGTCAACGACAGTTTACCAAAACAATTGAAGTATATCTCAAAATTTATAATGTACACAACAACAAGCATAACCTCGTGATGTAGGCCTCCACTGGCCACACATCATTCCAATTTTTACCTTTCAAGTCTTCAACGATTAGCAACTTCTCAAGAAAACTACTTCTTTCAACAGAAGACACTTCAACTTGCAAGAGAAACAAACAAAACTTAGACAATATAGAATACACCTCCTTATTCATTTTAAAGAAATGAACAAATCTTACCACTTTCTTCTTGTCAAATAGCGACAACTTACAACCAACCCGGTAATAGCTTTTTCCCCAATTCATTCCTACAACTTCTCTTATAGACAAAAAGAAGAGGTGGTACACAGATGTAGTGAACTAGGAAGAGCCTCGTGGAGTCGCTTCCCATTCCAAAGGGAAGAGGTCCACTTACCCAGAGCCAAGCCAGACCTTTCCTCCACCGCCTGGATGTGTCACCAGCTGAAGAAATAGAAGGGAAATAAAAAAACACAGGAATTAATCATCAGATTTAAATGGGTTTTTCGGACATTTTAAACCTTCCGGAAGCGGTGTGTCGTCCGCAATATCGTTCGCAGTCGTCCAAAATCAATTTGGGACTAAAAAATTCGTCCTTAATCATTCGTTCATACCATCCGCTAACCCAATTCGGATGATGTGAGGCGTCCGCATGATGCGTCCGTAGTCGTCCGAATTGTCCCAAGATTTGGACAGATTTGTTTTGGACGCCATTGTCCCTCGTCCGCAGTTATCCGCAATCGTCCGAATGTGTCCAGTTTTAGGACAGGTTCATTTGAACGCATCTGCTACCATCAGCAGCATCCGTTGGCGTCCGCATCTTGACAGCTTGGAGATTGGGATGCCAATTTCCGTCCCAATCCGTTCTAAACTCCAAATTTTTCATTTTTTCTTTAACTTTTTACATTACATTTTATTTGTCACATAACATAACCCATATTATTACATCATCAAATTTTATTTCAACGTAATATATGGATTTATGGCATTTCCATATTTTTGGGACGTTACATCATATCCTAGTTATGGGTTCTAACGAACCTTCCACGGTTTAGAAAAGCGAATTGAATTAATATGTGTACTTTAATAGGTTAAATGGATTAATGAGAAAATTTTAACCAATTGGATTCTTATTTGTTTGGACTTTGACTTGGCTATTGTTAGGCCTGAGAGATTAGGTTGCAGTTAGGTCACATATCGTCCAGTTAGGTAGCGATACCATCAGTGTCACTACCATTTGGACGACAGACATTGTTGGGGAAGACGATGCCTAGCTGTGACTCAGAATCATGCTGAGCCGTGACTTGAAACCCCTCTAAGCCACAGGTTCAAGCCCTGGTTGGGCCATGTGGCCCAGTCTTGCCTAGGCTGTAGCTTAGAACCTATGTTGGGCCATTTAAAAAAAAGTTTAATATATTAAATTTAAACCCCAAAATTTGTCAATTCTATTTTTGGATAGATACTAAAATTAAAATTTAAAAATCGTGGACTTTTAAATATTGGACTCTGGTCGATGGTAGGCCCACTTCGAGATAGAGATTTAATTTTATATATAACATTGCATAGTTTTCTAAAAATAATTTTTTGGGACGTGTTCTCATATGAAAAATGATATGTCCATTTTATGGCTCGTTGTGTTTTTATTTATATTATGTAATTTTTTACTAGACATATTTTGTTAAGCATGCAAATAAATCATATGGATCAACTTGGTCATTTGAACAGAGTTCAATTGACCCGAATCGGGTCCTATTTTATTTTACTCACATTCGACTATGGGATGATGTGTTTGTTTGCTGTTAACTAGATTAATGAGATAACTGTATGTATTGTGTCCCTAGGCGCAAAACCCTAAAGTTGATTATGGTCTTTCTACTGCTTTTCGTGATTGCCAAGTATCGCCGTTATTATGTGATATGCATATGACATTATTTGCCTAGAGTTCGTTAGTAGCTCCTTTTTCATTTGAATTTTTATATAGTACAACAAGAGTCTATTTTTAACTACATAGTACATTATAGTGAGTTGTTTAATTATTTGCTTTTTTGTACAATTTTCTAAAATGAATATATGAAACTTTTTTTTTATGACAGACATGCTTAATCATTGTTTTTAATTAAAATGTTGAATATAACATTTTATCCCTATTGAGTTTAGTCGTGTCACCACAAATAACTCTATTCTTTTAGGATTTTATCCACATGATTTTCAATGGCTAACTCATGAGTAATTTTGGTGAATACTATTACCAAACTTTTTAATAATTTTTTAGAGTTATTTTTTGTGCAGTTAGACTTTATTAAGAATATTATAAACCTTTATTTTTTCATTTCTTTCAGCACAATTATATTTTGGATTTGTATTACCATTCTATTTCAATGTCTTTGGACAACCTATTTAGCTCATTTCTTATTTGGCCTATTTAGCTTATTTTTTTTTGGGTCGGGTTGTGACAAGGAACTCAAGAGGTGAGCTAAGCACAATTCATCTATTTTAGCCAAACAAACTCAATTTGGCTAGAATAAATACCAAACTGAGTTAGCTTGGTTCTAGATTAAATGAGAGCTTGAGCTAACTCTCTCGTTTGGCAACATTACTTATAAAAATTAACTTCTCAATGCCAAAAACAAAATAATCCATCATTAACACTACATGCTTAACATACTAATGATGTGCATTGGAGACACACGTATAAGCTCCTCTAGCTCACTCAAGTTGTCTTAGTTACAATTAGAATAACATATTAACTCAATAATCTACACGAGTCAACTCGAGAGATTAATTCAATTAATTAGAAGTCAATTTAAGCTCATTTATTTGTCACGTCTAATTATAAGATGATAAATAGTAATTATTATTATTTTGTTGATAGATATTTAATAAATGATGTTATGCTTTTGGGGACTAAACTAGAACCATTCAAGTAGAGGTGTTTAACAGAAGAGCTGACTTGCCAGCTCACTCAACAGTCAATCTCTCTCTTTTTTATCAATTAAAAAAAAGGTTATTTGCAGAAATGTTGGTGATCATAGATGTGTTTGTGTTCGCAGAAGTGTTGGTGTCTGCGAGTACTTGTTTGAAAATAAAACATATCTGCACATGAGTGGTGTTTGTGGAGTGATAAGATATCCACAATAGAAGCGTTGGTGTCCGTGAAATAAGGTGTAATTGGCCGCGAAAATATGTGACATGGCAGATTGTAAATGGCGGAAAATGTGAGTGGATATCTGCAGTGGAAGCGTTGGTGTTCGCAAATGTGAGGTGGAATCCGCAAAATAAGGTATGTGGCAAATTGTGATTGGCAGATAGGATGATGCACCACAAGGCCCGGTTACTCGAGCCCTGGCCAAGAAGATTATTCACCTTTTAACGAGCTATTATTTTGCAAGTGCCATAACCTTAGAAGGACTTGAAGAGGAGCCTCACCATGAAGATAAGAAGAAACTAAAGCATCTCCTCACTTGGAGTGTTCTTGCACACAATCAGCTTACAAGCATACTCGAGAACCGATTTGAAGCCCTTAGTGGTGCCGAGGCTTAAAGAGGGTAACAAGCTGAAGATATGTCCCTCCAAAAATTTGACATATTTATTCACTTTATGTTTTACTGAATTATTGGTATTTGGATGAATTTTGGATGTCATTAATGTTGTTGAATTTTTTTTCTCTTGAGGTTAAATTTGTAATTTCATTTTAGGGCAACTCTTGGGGAAGTATTTAAGTTTCCTTAAGGTTGTCTGAATGGACTAATTGAGAATTAATCACAACTACAGCTTGTCTTGTTTGGAGTTTCCTCTAAGCATTCGGCTTCCACTTTCTAAGGCAACACTTGAGAATTTGTGAACCAAAAATTATCTCACTCTTTTCTTGGCTTGTTCTTGGAGTGAGATTATTAAACTAAGCCCTCCATCAGCTCCCCCCAAAGGTGATACTTAGAGTGGGGACTTAGAAGACCAGCATTGAAGTAAGGTGGAGTGGTCCTTTGTATAGTGGATCAATTGAAATCAAGAGTGGCCGATAAGCTATTTTTGGACTAGCTTGTAGGTTCAATTTTCATTCTTACTTTTTGTGTCGTGATTTGGCTTTTGGAATTTTGGGATTGGTTTGGTTACTAGACAAGGGAATTGTGTTTCAATTTTGGTGTTATTTGGACTCGAATCGTGGATTTTGTGCAACTTTCTTTTTGGTGTCTAAAATTGTCTCCTTGGTACCCTTTCGGATAGATTATTACTGTTAGTATAACTTCTACAATTTAGCGAGTTTGGTCCTGATTTTTGATGGAGTCCTTCTAGGTGGGTACTTGTGCTTTCCCTCCAAATTTGGCGTCATTTGGATATCTAGAGTGGAAGTTACAAAGGGTTCAATTTGTGTGTCTAGTTTTTGTGAAAAACTGGTAACCGCCCTTGCCTCGATTGTTGATCATTGGCACCCCTTGGTGCATCATCTGGTATCAGAGCACAAGTGCCCTATTTTTTTGACTCTATAAGTTTTCTTTCTTGTTTGGAAAGTGAACACAATAAGTGGAGCCAACAACATTCACAATAAAGAGACAATGCAACCCACAAATATGCCACCTAAGAAGACACAAAACATTGCTGAGGTTAGTCTTCAAAATCATCTTGATGAGATCCGTGAGATGATGTCTAAACTTCAACAAAGGCTGGAAGAGCCTTCTAATGTGCATGTGAGGGGTCCTAGAACCCCTAGGCCAAGGAGAAGAATCAGCACTTCAATTGAATCAAGGGGCCAAAATGAAAGCAACTATGATGATGATGAAGATGAAACCGAAATGGAGGAACTACCAAGTCCGTGAAGAAGATCTTTGGTAAAGGATGATATGAGGTGTGTTAACGTTTCCATTCCTCCCTTTAAAGGGTCAAGTAATGATGATGATTTTCTAGATTAGCTTGAGAAGGTTGATAGAGTATTTGAATGCTATAAGTATACACCAAGGGTGAAGATACAAATGGTGACATAGGAACTCTCGGGTTATGCTAGCTTATGGTGGGAGGACCTAAAGGCTCAACGGAGAAGGGAAGACTATGATGATATTCAAAGCTAGAGAACTATGAAAGCCTTGATGAAGAAAAGATTTGTCCCCATTTATTACAAACAAGAACTATTCCTCCAAACTCAAAACCTCAAAGAAGATGCACAATCGGTGGAAGAGTACATGACCGTGTTTGAAACATTGAAGATTAGGTGTGCCTTAGAAAAACCAAGAGAACAAACAATTGGTAGATTCATGAAGGGTATTCATAAGGAGATTGGTGATTTGGTGGAAATACAACCATTTGAGACAATGGATGATGTAGTGCAATTGGTCTTAAAGATTAAAAGGCAAAGAAAAAGAAAATTGAAAGAAAACACCACTCGACCTTTTAAAAAAAATGCAAGTCCTTGCAAGCCTCCAACCAAGATAGATGAAAGAAGTACATCCTTAAAGTTACATGAAGGCAGGGATAATGACGAGAAGAAAATTAGTGTTGAGACCACCAAACCAAGGTCAAGAGACATCAAGTGCTTTAAATGTCTCGGCCTTGGGCATATTGTATCCCAATGCCCCAACAAGTGTGTTACGGTGATGAGGGGGGACTTCGAGGAAATTGTAAGTGAAGATGAGGCTATGGAAGTATCTTGTATAGAGGAAGAGCCACAATATGACACTTATTATGCACAAGAGGAGCCACTCCTTGTGGTTATGAGGAGATCCTTAACAATGCAAAGCCAAGTGGAGGAATGTCAAAGGGAGAATATTTTCCACACCCGATGCAAGGTGAAGGAAAAGATTTGTTCTATGATTATAGATGGGGGGAGTTGTACAAATGTTGCCTCTCAAGATGTTATTGTGAAGGTGGGATTAGAAACCATGGTCCACCCCACTCCCTACAAGCTCAATTGACCCAATGACCGAGAATCCATCAAAGTGACTAAACAAGCCCGCATTTCTTTCTCTATTGGTGGATATGAAGATGAAGCCTTGTTTGATGTTGTTCCCATGAGTGCCAACCATTTGTTATTTGGGAGACTGTGGCAATTTGATAGGAGGGTTACACATGATGGCTTCACCAACTATTATTCTTTCAAGATGAATGGAAGAGTTGTCAACCTATCTCCTCTCCGACCCGATCAAGTGGCACATGACTATGAAAGCATGAAAAGGAGTAGGACTGATTTTTAATTATTTATGTCCTAAAAGGAGTTGAAGAAGACTATATTGCAGGGGATTCCCTTGGTATTGATCTTGTTTGGAGAAAGATTGGAAGAGTTTGGAGTTATACTCGATTATATTCGGCACTTGATTCAAGAATTCCAAGACTTGTTTCTCGAGGAGCTTCCTCAAGGCCTCCCTCCCCTTTGTGGAACCGAACATCAAATAGACCTAATGTCGGGAGCTACTTTACCAAACCGGCCATCTTATAGACTCAATCCGGAAGAAGACAAAGTGTTACATAAGTAAGTCAATGAACTCCTCGAGAAAGGGTACATTCGAGAGTCCTTTAGTTCGTGTGTCGTACCGTCCTTGCTTATGCCTAAGAAAAATGGCTCTATGCGAATGTGTGTGAATAGTAGGGCCATAAATTATATTACCATCAAGTAGAGGTTTCCAATACCTAGACTTGAGGATATTTTGGATGAGATTAGAGTTACCTCTATCTTCTCCAAAATTGATATGTTATCACCAAATCCAGATGAGGGAAGGGGATGAATGGAAAACATCATTTAAAATGAAGTATGGCTTATATGAGTGGATGGTTATGCCCTTTGGGTTGTCAAATGCTCTGAATACGTTCATGAGGGTTATGTATCATGTCCTTAAAGACTTTATGGGGTGATTCATAGTGGTATACTTCAACAATGTCCTTGTTTATAGCATTGATCTTCCTTTGCTTGTGGAGCACCTCCGGCTTCTATTTGACACTTTAAAGTCCACCAAGCTTTATGGCAACTTAAAGAAATGCTATTTTTCTCAAAAGAGAGTTTATTTCTTGGGGTTTATCATCACCAAGCACGTTATGGAAGTTGATGAAGCCAAGATTGAAGTCATCCAAGAATGGCCAATTCCTATAAGTATTTCTGAGGTGAGGAGTTTTCATGGGTTGGCTTCGTTTTATTGGAGATTTATTCAGAACTTCAGCACGATAATGGCTCCTATTACTGATTGCACCAAGAAAGGGAAAGATTTCTAATGGTCTAAAGCGTGTCAAGCTAGCTTTGAGACCATTAAGGAAAAACTATGTTATGCACCTGTGCTAGCCTTGCCCAATTTTGCTAAAGTGTTTGAGGTGGAGTGTGAAGCTTTGGGGTTAGACATAGGTGCTGTCCTTATGCAAGAGAGCCGACCAATTGCCTATTTTAGTGAGAAGCTCAAAGGGGCAGCCTTAAACTATTCTACTTACGATAAGGAGTTCTATACGGTCATTCGTTCTCTTGAAGTGTGGTAGCATTATCTCATTTCCAAAGAATTTATCATCCACTCAGATCATCAAGCTCTTAAGCACATACATAGCCAAGGGAAACTAAATAGGAGGCATGTCAAATAGGTGGAGTTCTTGGAACACTATTCCTATATTATCAGTATAAAAAAGGTGACACGAATTTAGTGGTTTATGCCCTTTCTCGGAGGTACGCTCTTTTGACCGAGCTTAACACCTAGCTTTTCAATTTTGACTGGATTAAAGGGTTATTTATTGATGACAAGGATTTTGGGAACTTGTATAATGGTTTCTTAAAAGGGTCGAGAACCCTTATTATATTGCGGATGGTTTCTTTTTCAAAGGGGCCAAGATTTGCATTCCGTCTTGTAGCTTGCAGGAATCTTTGACAAGGTAAGCTCATAGTGGGGGTTTGACAAGCCATTTTGGGAAGAAGAAGACATTTGAAGCTGTCAAAGAACATTTTCATTGGCCTCACCTTCATAAGAATGTTCAAAGAATCATTGAGAAGTGTATAATTTGCAAGAAAGCAAAAGCTGAGTTTTACCGCAAGTATTGTATATGCCTTTGCCCGTACCCACTCACCCTTGGGTAGAAGTTAGCGTGGACTTTGTTTTGGGGCTTCCTGAGACTTTTAGAATGAAGGACTCAATTATGGTGGTTGTGAACCGATTCTAAAAAAAGGCACACTTCATTGCTTGTAACAAGTTGGATGATGCGAGTCATGTGGCAGATCTAACTTTCAAGGAAGTAGTAAGGTTGCTTGGGGCTCCTCGCTCTATTGTCTCCAACTGCGATACCAAGTTCCTAAGTTCATATAGGAAGACACTTTGGAGAAATTTGGGCACTAAGTTGCTTTTTAGTACTTCTTTCCATCCCAAAACTGACTGACAAATGGAGGTTGTCAACCATATAATGGGTGTACTCTAAAGGACCATTGTGAGTAAACGTTGTTCGGATTGGGATTTGCAATTACCCTATATAGAGTTTGCCTATAACTAAAGCATGCATAGAAATGAAAATGAAGCTTCCAAGGCTGAGAGAATCAAGTTGCTCCATGAAAATGTGAGAAAAGCAATTGCAAAGAAGAATGAATCCTATGCTAAAAATATCAACCAAGGTTGTAAGGAAGTGGTATTTGAAGAATGAGACTAGGTAGGGCCACATTTGAGGAAAGAGAGATTTCCTAAGTAAAGAAAGTGCAAGTTTCTCCCGAGGGCCGATGGTTATTTTAAGATACTTGAATGAATTAACAACAATGCATATCAGTTAGAGCTTTCGGAGGATTATGGAGTTTCTTCTACCTTCA
The DNA here is from genome assembly GCA_022433065.1 of Begonia loranthoides. Taxonomy (NCBI): domain Eukaryota; kingdom Viridiplantae; phylum Streptophyta; class Magnoliopsida; order Cucurbitales; family Begoniaceae; genus Begonia; species Begonia loranthoides. The sequence goes on from CM039478.1 coordinate 11,494,020, forward strand.
ACGTATAAGACTTACCACCGCACCTTGGAGAGGATGAGAAAGAAGAAGGGGAGGATGGTGGCCAAGCCTCAAATTTGATGTCAAATCCTCAATCACCCCATGAGAATGATGCACCACAAAGCTCTGTTACTCAAGCCAAGGCCAGGAAGATTATTAACTTTTTAACGAGCTATTATTTTGCAAGTGGCATAACCTTAGAAGGACTTGAAGAGGAGCCTCACCATGAAGATAAGGAGAAACCAAAGCATCTCCTCACTTGGAGTGTCCTTGCACACAATCAACTAACAAGCATACCCGAGGACCAATTTGATGCCCCTAATGGTGCCGAGGCTTAAAGAAGGTAACAAGCTAAAGATGTCCCTCCAAACAATTTGACATATTTATTTACTTTATGTTTTACTAAATTATTGGTATTTGGATGAATTTTGGTTTTCATTAATGTGGTTGGATTTTTGGTGTTTTGGTGTGCTCGGCAAGTATGTTAGCCAAGCACTCATGTTGAAATTTTTTTCTCTTGAGGTTGAATTTGTAATTTTTTGTTTTAGGGCAACTCTTGGGGAAGTATTTAAGCTTCCTTAAGGTTTTCTGAATGGACTAATTGAGAATTAATCACAGCTACAACTTGTCTTGTTTGGAGTTTCCTCTAAGCATTTGGCTTCCACTTTCTAGGGCAACACTCGAGAATTTGTGAACCAAAAGCTATCTCACTCTTTTCTTGGCTTGGTATCAGAGTGAGATTATTAAACTAAGCTCTCCATCAACTTGTCCAGAGGTGGTACTCAGAGTGGGGATTTAGAAGACCAGCATTGAAGCAAGGTAGAGTGGTCATTTATACAAGGGATCTGTTGAAGTCAAGAGTGACCAATAAACTATTCTTGAACCAGCTTGTAGGTTCGATTTTCATTCTTATTTTTGTGTCACAATTTGCCTTCTGGAATTTTAGTATTTGTTTGGTTACTTGATAAGGGAAGTGTTTTAAGTTTTGATGTCATTTGGACTCGAGTGGATTTTGTGCAGCTTTCTTTTTGGTGTTTAAAACTATGTCCTTGGCACCCTTTCGAACAGATTATTACCGTTAGCATAACTTCCAAAATGTAGCGAGTTTGGCCTTGATTTTTGGAGGAGTCCTTCTGGGTGGTAATTGTACTTTCCCTCCAAATTTGGCGTCATTTGGATAACTGGAGTGGAAGTTATAAAAGGTTCAATTTGGGTGTCCAGTTTTTTGTGAAATAGGGGTAACTGCCCTTGCCTCCATTATTGATCATTGGCACCCTTTGGTGCTTGATGCACCAACGGAAGGGGATTAGAATATAACTTGAAAATATAATGTTGAAGTGTTGAAGTTTTAGTATGTTTTGGCTCAACCTTCGGATGCTTCTTTTTGAACTAGCGATCACAGGGCGGTTGAATGTTTCAGTGGAGGGATGCGTCCGAAAAACAGTACAGAGGCATCCTTTTTTGGTTGTCAATGTTGTGGTCGCAAGAATCAACTGAGCTAGGCGACAGAAAAAAAGAAGGCAGAAGTGATTTCTGAAGAGCAGTCAATGTCGTGGTCGAAGGGGAGGTCAAGTTACTCGACTGAGTCTACACTTTCCTTAATTTGGCCGAGATTCACTTTTGGAAGGTGAGTTTGAAAGAGCATAACTCCTTCATCTTAGATCATCTTGAGCTGAAATTTGAACCACGTCTCCTTGAATGAATAAGGAAAAGAAACCTTCAGGAACTTTAAAAATATTTCTCAAGAATTAGGAAATATGCTGAAAACACTCCAGGTGGTTGGATTTGGAAAGTAGGACAGCTTGCACTCCCTTTTGATGACTTTGCGGATGGATGCTTGATGGATGGTTGGACACCACTTCACACAACCTTTTCCTAAAGAGAAGGGTTGTGGATGCCACTAATAAAACTCACTTAAGCTTAAGTGAGATTCATCTTGTGATATGACTCACACAAGAAGATCTTTGAATGTAATTCACCAAAGTGTTTGAAACAGGAATCTCTCCAATTTTGAAATAAGCAAAAGCTTTTTGTATTCAAACTCAAGTGATGAAAACATAAGCATTAGGTGGCTTTATATAGCTAATTACAAAGCATAAAGTAGGAAACACACTAAATATTCGATCCTAATTAGTGGATTAGTAAACTATAGTTTTAGTAACTTTCTAAAGCTAATATTTTGGTAACTCCTTGCTGGCTTAAGGGCCACAAAATGATGACTAGGATGATAGCTTATTTCTTTCCAAATTTGCCACTTGGATGGTTGCCAAATTGGTTGAACTTTGTCCACTTGCTTAGTTGATTTTAATAGGTTTCCTTATCTCTTTTTCCATTGGTCTTTCTTGCCCTTCAAGTTAATCTTCTTGGGCTCCTTTCCATGGCTTTAGGGACCTGGGTCATCTTTGACTTCCTTGAGTTAGTTGCTCCTTTATTTGGGCCCTTGATGAGTTATCTTTCAAATGGATAGAAAGACATGAGTTGATAAGGCCTTGGTTCCTTGTCTTTGTGAATGGACCTAGTGGTTCATTAGTGCGTCATAGGAGAAATCACGTGCATGGCATACACAATTTCATGAGGAAGCATAAACAAATGAAGAAAGGGATGTCATTTGTCCGAGGAGATAAGGATAGACACGTGGGCGGCTCACATTAATTAAGGAGGAAGTAGATAACCATGAACAGTGAAACAAATATTTGCAGCAGAACTTAATTTAAGTTTTTAAGGTTTTGCTTGTCAGTTGTCATAAGCAACAATCATGTGACTACTGATTAATAGGATTTCTTATGATTGAAGTACTACTCTTTTCATTACTGCTGATTATGTATGCATCATGGATCCTAAATATAAATTAAAAAGAGTGTGTCTTATAATTAATAGGATTTCTACTAATTTAAGTACTACTCCTTTAATTACTAGTGTTCAAGTAACAAATGAAATTGTTAGTTTATATTCTTTTTATGAAATAAAATATAATATTAGTCATTTACGTTCTCCTCCATATACACAGACTCATCCTAGTAGTAATAGTTGTATTATAGCTCTACAAATTAGTATTCATGATGTATAGAGTGAATTAGATACTAAAAGTTATTCTACTTCTTTGTAAAATGAACTTGATATTTATTTTGAAACTCTTTATCAATTGTCTCGAAAAGAAAATTTTGATATTTTAAATTGGCGGAACATTACTCTACTATATATTTCATTCTCTCTATAAGGACATGTAATCTATTAACAATTCCCATCTCTACTATAGCATTAGATATGATTTTAGTGCAGGTTGAGGATGACTTGCATTTGACCTCATGGAGGCACTTATTTGCATTAAAGATTGGAACAACGCCAAAACGAGAGATCAACAACGAGAGGATGAGATACTTGAAGAGTTAAAAAATTTAGATGTTTGAAGCCAGATCTTGTTTTTTTTTTTTTTACTTTCTATTGTAATTTGAAGTAAGTTTTTTGGACTTTTAATTTTTTTAGCATGTTGCAAATGATTGGTAATTCATGAGTGCCAACCTAGTTGAAATATATCTAATTTACAGTGATACAACTATTCAATATTTGTAATAATTTTTGCATGATATATTTTTTATTGAATGATTCTTTTTTCTAAATACATGTCATTTTCTTGAAGTGATCGAATATCCGCAGCGGAAGTGTTGCTGTCCACAGATGTGAAGTGGAATCTGTGAAATGAGGTTTGTCCTCAGAAATACATGATGTGGTGGATTGTAATTGGAGGACAATGTGATCAAATATTTGCAGCGGAAATGTTTGTGTCTTTAGAAGTGTTGGTGTCTGCAAATGTGAGGTCAGGTGGAATTCACAAAATGCGATACGTGATGAATTATGACTAGTAGACAATGTGAGTAGTTATCTCGTATCTGCAACGGAAACATTGGCATTCGCACGTGTGAGGTGTAATCCGCAAAATTAGGTACATGGTGGATTGTAATTAGTGGACAATGTGAGCAGATATTTGCATCAGAAGCGTTGGTTTCCACAAAAGCGTTGGTGTCTATAGATGTGAGGTAGTTTATTTTTTATAGTTTAAGGTTTTATTTGTTAGCAAACTTAATTTAATCAAGGTTTGACTTATCATTAATCCTATAGTTCAGAAATTTTTTTGTTAATTACCCTCAATACAATAATTGTTTTTAATTATATGACTAAGAGACAACTGAACAATTTTATATTTTGAATTTGATTTTATAATAATAAATAATTATATAATTTTCATAACTAAATTAAAAAAAAATATTAATTATATTAATATAAATTTAAAACTTTGTGTATTGTATGATTGACTCGTTAGACTCGGTTTCTTAGGCTCATTTAGGTAGTTTGGCTCGATTAGACTCGTTTAACTAGTGGCTCGTAAGCCAACTTAAGTTGAATTTTTTTTTGGACTAACTCGTTAAGCTCGACTCATTTAAGTTGGTAGAATCAATCAATCAAATTTTTTCAAACTTGCTTTGGCTCCACTTAGTTCAACTGACTTATTTATCATCTATACTTTTAAGTTCTCAAAAGCAAAAGAAGAGGTCAATAAGAAGGATAATGTTTCACCATCTTTTAAAAAATACAAAGGACTCATTTTTACTATTATTATTTATTTTATATTGTAAAATTTTTCATAAATAAAATTAAAATTTTGAATTATTAACTCCACTAACTTCCCAAATAGTTTCTAAATCATGCTATCATTTACTGTTTTTTTATAATTTGTTATGGTAATGCTATGCGAAAAAAGTGTGGTGTTATAAAATAAGAGCAATACTATATTTATTTTGTATTTTTACTGTCTAATTCTTACTTTTTGAGGTGACAAACATTAATTAGCGTAATTAATGTAATAAATTATAAATATGTAAAATAATTCTAATCACACTAATCAATATTTGACATGTCAAAAAATAAAATAAAGAGTAGAAATAGAGTTTAAAAATAACATTATTAATAAAATAATATGTCAAAGTGTAAGAGTAAACTATCATAACATGTAATATAATGATTAAAATTGAGTATCATATCCGCATAAAACATCTATAAATTGTTTTTTTATTAAATCAATTTAAAATGACTACTTTGAAAAGTAACCAAATATTAAATTTTTATGATAAGATTTAAAAAAAAAAAGAAAACAAATAAACAAGTTATAAAAATATATAAGAAAAACGATTGAAATTCAATTTCCCTCTCCTTATACTTTTCTATTTACTAACAATATTACATCAATATCAATAAACTAACTTAGAATTAAATAAATAATACAATAATCTATCAATCTACTACATTAAATTTTTTTTTATTGTTAACATATGTCTATGTGAAAATATAATAAAATATAAATATTAATTCTACAAGAGTAATGCGACATAACCATATTTATTTATAGTGATTGCATAAAAATGCTAATAACCACACATTATTCAACAAGAGTTTTAAAATTCAAATTATCCTTCGGCACATATAAAAACCAATTTAGAATTCAAACAATTTTCATTTTTACCACAATATTAATGAAACTCCTTACTATAACACTGCTTCTCTCTTCTCCGCTCCTAAATCTACAGAAATAAAATCTAACCTAATGCTACTCTAAATCACAACTTTCTAGTTGTCTATTTGACGTTGAAAGTAGTCCTCAATTTTCATCATGTACATTGATTTCCTTCTAAATACTTCTAAGTTTTATTTTTGTATTTTTCTAGGGAAATTAAAAAACTTACTTAATTTGTTATTTCTTGCAATTCAAGTCACCAATTAAATCCTCTTGTAAATTTTTTTAGCCACTTTTCTTACATCTTTCTTCCGCCAATCTCATATGAGCTTAAGAATTTATTTATCTGTATAACAAGTCAAATTATTAAAAATCTATCCCAACTATTTAGAAAGATATAGAAAATCATTTAGATTCACAAAATATCTCTTTTGACTTTGATTCTTGCAAGGTTGTAAAAAAATTGCTATTTTTTTAATACAAAAATAGCTAAAATAAATTCTTAGTAATTATCAAAATTTTTGTAAAATTATACCTAAATAATTCTATAAAATAGAATTATCATGTGAATTGTTGTATTTTTAGTGCAAAAAAACCAAATAAATAAAATGTACTTTACATACCCGATTCATAAGGGTGTCTAATACCCGATGCACATGATGGTTAAATAAGCGGGTATTAAGTATGACTTTGCATGGCTTACTCCATAAGTTTTCTCTAAAAATGTATTTATTTCTGTGCCAAAAGAAAGCGTTTTGACAGTGTCAAGTAAAATTAAAATGTTTGCCCTAAATGAACCAGGCAATTATTCATAAATTACAGGAAAAAAAAAAGTTTAAAAGTTTTAGGGAAATTAACAAAACAACTATTGAACTATGATCTCAATGACAAGTAAACCGTTAAACAATTTTTGTTAACAAATAAAATACTCAACTATGAAAAATAAATTATGCAAATATCGTCGTTAACAGCGACCTTACTTTAAAAATGAAAGAGTGGGAAATTTTTCTTTGAAAATGTTTTCTCTCATGCATTACGGAATATTGTCTTCTCCTATGACTGAGTTTTTCAAAATACAAACTAAAAATTCCTATATAATTTTATTCACGGAATATAGACAAAGACAAATATTTTTCCTCTCAACAATTTCAGCATTCTATTGCTATCTAATTTGAATTTAAAACAATAACTTGAGAGAAAAACTAAAATTTGATAAATCGAAACAAATGAATGATTCTTAGCAATCATCGAATCATTTTCTTTTCTTCTTTGGATTACTCTTCCTTAAAGACGTCAAATCACTTAAAAGAATTTATAGTTTGAGACGTCTTTCCTCTATGGAACGTCGTCTTTCCGCAGCGGAAAGTCGTCATTCCTCTGAAGAAAGTAATTTTTCTTGAGTCTTATTTCAAGCACTCACTTTCCATAATAAAGAGATAATGTTATGCTATGAAAAGAAAATATTATTTAATAAAAAACATGTCAAGAAAATTTACTCTATTTATTTTTTATAATTAAATATTTTATTTATTATAAAAAATTATTTAATAATTAATTTATTATTCATCCCTAAGCAATGTTTTGTTAATTTTTCAAAGCTTTAAAATAGCATAAAGGTTTAATTGATATCATTTAAAAGTTCGTGGAAAATGTTGTCTAATCATCAAACCCCAAGCAGAAAAAAGTACAGAAGTTAGAATATAAAGATTGCTCAAAATATTAAAACTTAAGGAATTTCACACTCATTTTTTTAGTTTCTCTAATTTGCTTCTCCTGCCAAAATTGAACACATGGCTTAAAAGGAGAGATATTGCAGTTTCATCAAACTGAGAGAGACGTGGAAGGGAGAAGAGCTTTGAAGAAGATGAAGATCAAGGTGAAGATGGGCCCACAGAATAAATAGTAGGGATGATCCGTAAGATTCAGTTGGTGATGTTCCCTTGGGAGGACATGATGGTAACGTCAAAGAATAACTGTACAGCCTCAGCCAAATCTCAACTTTTAATTACGGAAACTATACAATATATTTATTGAAAATCTTATAATTGAAATAAAACTATTTTATTAATGTTTCCATTTTCTTATTTTAGAGAAGCAAGTAGGTTATTTCTTCAAAATTTGTGTTCAATTTCATAAGCAATAGTTCCATCACGATCTCTTGTTTTGGTTGTGCGGAGAAACTAGATAAATTGAATATATTCAAAAATATACAGAGAGAATTGGTTTTTCTTAGACAATATGTGATCCATAAATAAGAATTTTCTTTTTAACAAAGCACGAAATGTATAATCAAATATTCAATATAGTTGTACGAAGATCCGGTTCCCACAAAAATCAAGTTCTATTCATGTGGCGGATCTGAACTAATTCAAAAATCATTTTGATTCCATAAGGAACTACAGTCCTTGATATCATATTTCAACCAATCAAATACAATTCTAACAATTAAAACAAAAAAAATCAAACATTTAGACCATTATATTCTTCAAATCAAAAGAACAGATGACGATGAATGTGTTAGTTATGTAACGACCTGGATTTTCGTATATCGTTAAAATGCAAAAATTTAAAATTTTCTTTTTGAAACAAATCAGAGTGCGCAAATTCGAATCATTACTAATTCTTTCTTAAAATTTGTCCTGAAAACCAACTTATTAATTATGCGAAAGCGTAAATATTGTAAGGAAAAATCATCTGTTCAAAGTCTCTGCGGAAGCGTTGTAAAATAATCATTTGTAAATTATGGAGGAAGCGTAAGAAATCTTTTAAAGGAAATACTAATCTTTTCAACATTACTTCTATCAAATAGAACTTCACAATTAACTTCATTGATTCACAACCGTTTACTTTCCTTTGTATTTGTCTTGCCAGCCCGAATCCTGTCCGTGCGAAATCATCCATCTCTGCCTCATTATACGTTTCTCATCTACTTCTTATCCATTTACTATCTGTTCGTCGTTGTACCTACACCACAAGTAAGAACGTGAGCTTACGCCCAGTAAGGAGATGGGGGAAAATAATTTATGCATTTCTCTCTTTAGTTCTTCTTGGAATGAGGGCCACCCAAACCAAACTCTTTCATGACGTTCGTTTTCTTCATTCGTTCTTCGTTCGTTCTTAACTTGTACTTCTAGTTGGAGATTGGAGGTTTTTCTTTGAGACGACATAGCTGTTCGGATTCTAACCTCTTGTGTGAATACTATTCTCATTCCCGACTTGGTGAGGGTGTATTCTAGCAGCTAGGTTAGATCCGGACTACCCATCTACCCAAACTCCCTATTTCCGGCATATACCCGCCTTTAGGGTTCTTTCTTTTTCTGGCATATACCTGCCTTTAGGGTTCTTTCTTTTTTCGGCATATACCCGCCTTTAAGGTTCTTTCTTTTTCCTCACTCATGCATGTGGGTACCATACTGAAGGTTACCCCTACTTGGTTTCTACTATCATGAAACATATAAATTATAAAGTACATTAACGGAAACTGAAATACACATTAAAGTAAACATACTATAATTGAACTTGCGTATATAACGAATTACAATAACTGATGTAGATACAAGAAACAATTATGCTACCGAATTGTAACAGCGAGCGAATACAATAAGGCAACAAAATCTATTGATCGTTTTATTGAATTCAATAATAAACATGCTGAATGAATCTAGATAAACTAAAACTAGAAGATTCTTATCCCGAACCAAGAAATAATATTTACAAGTCAATTTTATTATTCATTAACTAATTCACGATCCTCATTTAAAGAAAACAGTGGAAATCCGAAATAACTTACAATGTTCATGCATCTTAACTCCTTAAACCTTTTTCCTTCGTTTGTTTAGTTAACTAAACCTTTTCCTTCGTTTGTTTAGTTAACTAAACCTTCTTCCTTTGTTTGTTCTGTTAACCATTCACATCATCGTAGTTCACATTCATTCATGCTCTCATCCCAATTTAATCAACAGAAACTATCTACTAACATGCTCTTTTAATGGACAACATACAACACATAAACTATATCAGATTATGACCAAGTATCAAATCAAACTACACATGCTTTTTAACAACCGACTAACAGTGAATCTATGACACCTAGCATGCTTCTAAATCGAGTATACAAGAAACAACAAGAAACAATTATCATGCTATAGACAGTAAGCAAAACAACGATAACTAACATAAAACATGCTTCTATGTGTTTTTTAATATCTTAATAGAAAACGACAGTAAACTAAAACTAATTATGTTTGCATATACTTCTGAAAAGAACAAAACTTCTAAGTATACTTACGGCAAGCAAAGGGATCAACATTTAGAAACATTTAGAATAGACTGTATGCTTAACGTCACACTATAGAAATCAGTAACTTTCTCACCATTTATCTAACATTATAACTTCTCTAACATCACTAGAAATCTGTAAAGAAACATAGAGTCTTTCTCTAACATCTTAACTTCTTCTTTCTCTTCATTTCAACTATCATTCCTTTGATTCATTTAAGCTTAATAAGCACTTTCACACTTAACACACATAAAATACAGCAACTAATAAGGCATTAAGAGGAAAACGTGAGAGTTCTATCACACACACTTTACTCACACACACTTTACTTGGGTGTAGGGCCTCCTCTGGCCAAGACAACCCAAATCCTTACCTTAAAGATATTTCGTGTTTAGTGCCTAACCATTATCCTTCTCCTTTGTCTTTTCGATACCTGAAGAATAACCAAAAGCTAACCTCTTCCTCTGCTGTCACGACTCTTGACCACTATTGGAAGAACACCCAAGGAGCATCCCTTCTCCAGCAAAACTATTTCTCCTTCTCCGCCTCGTCCCGTATATCAACAATGGAGAGGGGACACTCTCTGCTAGTACACAAGATAGAGAGTGACACTCCCAAGCATGCCCGACAGGAATCCTACAAATCCTCCAGCTTTTGGCTTGCTTTCGGCTTGGGCGTGCAATTTGTGTTGCGTTTCCATTGTAGTACGTCGTTTTTGTTCTGACTTAAATCCTGATTTTTCGCAAATCTGATGCCTTTCGGACGATTAAGGACGCTGTACTGTCGTCCGCATGCGTCCGCATGACCAAAATTCTCAAATTAAAAGGCAGGCTTTGGACGGCAATTTAGCGTCCCCACTGTGTTCGTACCATCCGTAGTCCATTTGCGGACGCCAATCCCTCGTCCGCAATGTCCTAATGTGTCGTCCGAATTGTCCCAAAAATTGGACAGATTCATTCGGATGCTGTGTTTTTGCGTCCGCAGTCTCCCGCCATCATCCGCAACACACCAATTTTGAAACAGATTCATTCAGACGCTGAATCTAGTCATTCACATCGTCCGCACATCCATAGCCAGCGTTCGCAACATCACTGTACAGTGAGTTTAGGACGCAAAATGGTGTCTTGAGTTGTCCTCAAGTCCATCTTTTCCGCTTTTCACTATCTTTTTGTACTCAACATGATTCCCACGACGTTTCCTTCATAGATACACGTCATAAATGGCACGTATAAACATGTAATGAAATATCCTTGTAATTCCAACACTTCGATTTCATCACGTATACGGGGAAAACGTTACTGAAATGTTTATTGATGTAGTGCTCCGAACATCCTTGGTAATATCCCGATAATTATACATCTTAAAAATATTGGGATGTTACAAGTTAACTCAACGTGTATGACAAAAATAAAAATAAAAGACAGAATATTTTGTTTTTGGACTTTGTATTAAATTATGAGGTATATAACATTAAAAAAAAAACTGGAATTATGGGATCAACAACAATTTGAATCTTAAACTATTTTCGTTATTAAATTAAACCATGAATTATAGAAAATGAACAAGATAAAACTTGCAGTCATGTTTTCTGTTAAAAAATAATTTTGGACATTTGTCGCGGACATAAAAGCGTTTGTGGAAGTGAATAGGTCTGTGGCAGACCCGTACTAATTTGCCACGGATGGCAGCGACCTAATTATATAAAGCCAAAATATGTAACAATATAGTGTCCACATATATGTGATAGAGATCCATTGCTCACAAGGGCTTCACAGCATGCAAGGGATCCGCAATGCACAAAATTGGATCTGGACCGTCAAATAGTGTTCAACTGATGGCGCACAAGAGATCTGCGGCAAACGAGAACGTGTCCGCTGACATGAATGTGTCTGCAACAGATGAGAACGTATCTGTAGATTAATATAGTTGGTATGGAAAGTAGGGGGCCATGGCGCGGAATGGATCTACGAACACGTATTCATCCATAGACACATATTCGTCCTCCGCAGACAACCATGACCCAATTATATAAGCCCGAAATATATAACAATACAATGGTCATTTCTGAGCGAATCTTAAATCTCTTCCAGAACTGAAGTCGACTCCATCCAAGCGGATCCATTATTTGCCCTTCCAAATAACAGGTATAATAGCATAACATTAATTGTTTTGGGTAAAATGAAGTTTGATCTTTTAATTTGTGCATTTTTGTTCATATAATTGGAGTTTTATGTAGGAGAAATCAAAGTGTTTGATTGTTGCAAAACAAATGGTATCAAGGAGAGGCATTTTCTATTAGAAATTATTTGTAGTAACTTGATATGTAATGTAATTTGTGTGGATGCTTTGTTTTTCAAACATAAAATAAACTAGCGATCAAGAATCCCTTAATTGTGAAATGGATTGGAGTCTTTTTTGGCATTTCAGGCCGATGAGTTTCATGAATTCGATCATGAAGCTGCTATAGAGGTGCATTCGATTTTGATATCTCTAGACGATGAACTTTGTTTATTAAATGACTTTGAGAGTAGACCTCAACTAAAATGTTCTTCCTCGCATCTTTATCTAAAGAAATGTAGTCCGTTGAACGTAGTTAGAGAAGAATGAATTATGTATTAAAGAATGGGTATGAGATAAAGTTCGTCAAAAGTGAATCACATTGGTTCACGACCATGTGCTAGGAATGATGCAATTAGCGGATTGACACTTCAAAAATGCATGGTGAACTTACATTTCAAATAAGGAGTTATAACGATGTTCACGCCTGTTCATGAAAGATGAAAAATTGTCATGTCTCCGCCAAATGGGTGGCAAATCAATACTTGAATAGATTTAAAAGTTAGGTCAACTTGGACGTTCCTTCCATCATTGAGACAGTTAGAAAGGATTTTAATGTCAATATTATACCCAATCTTGCTAGAAGAGCAAGGAATGAAGCCAAAAAATTGAATGAAGGGGATGACGATGTACAATATAAGCACCTCTGGCAATACAGAGATGAGATTCAGAGGTCTAATCATGACAGCACATTGGTTATTAACTTAGATAGGAATAATCTTATGTTTTATTTGATATTTAAAATGATGTACATGTGTTTGGCTGCATATAAAAGAGGTCTGTTGGAGTGTGGTAGACTTGTCATTTGCTTGGATGACTGTCACTTGAAGGCCTCGTGTTTAGGCCAGTTGTTCACAACTGTTGGCATTGACGAAAATGATGGAATTCATTCACTTGCTATAGTAGTGGTTAAAACATAATGCAGAGACATTTGATCCTAATTTTTGCAGTTGTTGCTTATGGATTTAGATAGTGATTTAGGCAAGGGTTGAACAATTGTTTCCAATTGACAACAAGTATGATGCATTACCTTTATAATGCCTTTTTATATTATGCATTGTATGGTAATGTTTGTCTCATTATGTGTGTTTATTTTTATAGGAATTGGTGCCTGCTATTGAAGAGTTTACATCGTCTATTGAACATCGTTTCTGCCTCAGATACTTGTATGCTAGTTTCAAAAATTAATTTCGAGGTAAGTTGTGTAAGAACATGATGTGAAATGCATCTAGGGCCACAACATCGACGCACTTTGAAAGAGAGTTGAAGAAATTATTTTTGGTTGACCAGACAACACACACATACTTACGAAGCATCAATCTAAGATTTTGAGTGAATCCTTTAACATGCTGCATCTTTTCAGCCCTTAACAAACTGATTATGACTATATTCGAGATGATAAGAAAGACGTCATGTGTAGGATCATTAAGACACACGAAAAGATGACTGGGTTGATGGACCTATTGTGTCATCAGATTGAAGAAGCTTGCCAAACTATAACTTGCAGCTTGAAACTAGTGTCCAACATTTGCAAGAGCTGGTCGTTTTGAGGTTAGTGATGGTAACAAATAATATGTTGTTGATTTGGAAAGACAAACTTGTAATTGTTACATGTGGGAGTTGACTGGAATCTCGTGTGTGCATGCAATACTGTGATTGCATTTTTGATGAGATTAGTTGAAGATTATGTTCATGTATGATATCATTAGAAAACATACATAAGGATGTACTCTCACTTTGTCCAACTTGTTAGTGGCCAAAACCTATGGCCTGAAACAGACCACAATCTGCCACTGCCAATAAAGAGACGACCACAAAGGCCTTGAAAATAAAGAGTTAGGGATGTTGATGAGTCACCATGACATATAGTCGATGTCGGTATATGGGCCATAATACCTGCAATTGTCAAGGAGGAGGGTTAGACACTAGTGAAGAAAGTGGTAGTGGTAGAGGAAAATGTGGAAGAGGGAGCTCACATGAAACATTTATGGGTTGCTGTTGCGATGCATGAGTCTTCAGTGTCAGGTCAAGATCTTTGGTAATCATACAGCCATGGAGATTTGTTGTTTTTTTTTGTCATTTCGAAACTTCAAATGATTGTAATGTAATATTTTACAAATATTATGGATATGTGTACATTAAAGACATTTTGTTATGTAATGTAATATTTTTGTTATATATTGGTGTTGTTTTGATGTATTGTAATTTTCATTCAAATCTTATTTTGTGATGTAGCATGTGTGAGATATATTGTGTCATTGGTTAATCACATGTATTGGTTAATCATGAGCAAGGGATCTGCGGAGCGTAAGATTAGATCTGGATCATTAAATAGTGTGCAACCGATGACGCACAAGGAATCTACTATGGATGAGAACATGTTCGCAGACGTGAACATGTGCCCGCAGATGTGAATGTGCCCATAGATGTGAATGTGCCTGCAGATGTGAACGTGTTCATGGATCCCTTGCACGCCATGGATCGCTTGTAACATCTGGAAAATTTGCATGAATAATTTTATTTGTAATATGATATTTTAGAATTTAAATGAAATAATTATTGTCACAATTGTAAAATTATTGTGAAAGATTAAAGATATTATTTATTTTATTAAGGCAAGTTATAGAAATATAAAAGTTGGAGTGAAAGATCATATTTTAATAAAAGTATTAGAATTAATAAGTTAGTTATAGAATAAGGAAAGATAGAGTGAAAGATTTTATTTTTAAAAATATAAGATTTAATGTAAATTAAGGAATTAGGAAAGAGGGTGCAGAAGGAATATTGATTAAGTAAGGAAAGCTGGGCATGAAAAAAGTAGGAAGGAATAATGCATAAAGTGTTGGTGTAAAAGGGTGACCGCAGATTGGAATGGGTACGGGGAAACATTCATGTTTGTAGAAGTGTGTTGTCCGCGAAGAAATTGTATACATGGCAGACAACTATTGGTGGACAATGTAGAAGGGTAGTATCTACGGAAGTGTTAGGATCCATGGGAGCAGTAGTGTTTGCATAAGTGTATTGTCCGCAAAGAAATTATATATGTGGTAGACAATTATTGTTGATAATGTGGAAAGTTGGTATCTGTAGCGGAAACATTAGGATCCGCATAAGTGTTAGTGTTCGTGGAAGTGAGATATCCGTGAAAGAAATGTATACGTGGCGGATTAGTTATTGGCGATAATACGGAAAGGAACGTGTCCGTGGAAAGGAATGTATCCACATAATGAACGGCGTCGTAGCAAACCATCTATCTCGACTAGAACATCAAGAAAAAGAAGAAGAAGAATCTATCAATGAGGTATTCTTTGATGAGTAACTGTTTTCACGCACTACAAAACTACCGTGGTATGCCAATTATGTGAATTACCTTGCATATCAAACACTCCCTCTCTATCTCTCATTTCATCAAAAAAAGAAATTTTTACATGATGTGAAATTGTATTTATGGGATGATTAGCTACTGTTCAAACATTGTCTTGTCCAAATCATAAGACGATGTGTACTAGAAGACGAAGTTCAAAACATTATTAACCAATGTCATTCATCCCCATATGGAGGTCACTTTGGGGTCACAAAAGCTGCAGCAAAAGTATTACAATCTAATTTTTATTGGTCTACACTTTTTTGTGATAGTTACACATTCGTAAAAACATGTGATCGATGTCAGCAAATGGCCACTATATCAAGATGAGATGAGTTCCCACTGGCGAATATTTTGGAAGTTGAAATCTTTGATGTTTAGGGAATTAATTTTATGGGACCTTTTCTAGCATCTTGCTGTCACACGTACATCCTGTTAGTAGTTGACTACGTCTCGAAATGGGTAGAAGCGATTGTAACCTCAATGAATGATTCAAAAGTGGTGATAAAATTTTTGCAAAAGTATACTTTTACCCAATTTGGCACCCTACGAGCAATTATAAGTGATGGAGGTACACATTTTTGCAATAAATTGTTCACAAACCTTCTCACTAAATACAGAGTAAATCAGAAAGTGGCACTTGGGTACCACCCATAAACAAATAGACAAGCAGAAGTCTCTAATCGTGATATAAAACAAATCCTAAAAAAGATTATCAACTTCAATAGAAAAGAGTGTTCGCAGAAATTGGACGACACCTTATGGGCATACAGAACAACCTTTAAGACACTAATTGAAATGTCACCATATCAACTAGTTTTTGGAAAAGCATGTCATCTTCCAATTGAACTCGAGCATCGGGCATATTGAGTAGTGAAAAAATTCAACTTTGTCACAATGCTTACAAGAATGCCAAAATTTACAATGATTGGATGAAGACATGGCACGACAAATTAATCATGCAACGCAAATTTATGCTAGGCGATCAAGTTGTACTATTCAATTCTCATCTGACATTATTTCCTGGCAAGCTTAAAACATGATGGTCCGACCCATTTATAACCAAGGAAGTCTTCGCTCACAGAGCCATTAAACTACAAGCTAAGGATGAAAGCACGTTTAAAGTCAATGGTCAATGGGTCAAACACTACTTTGAACATGAAGCAAGGGATGGTTAGACCATCCATCTCATTGATAAACCATAAGAGAAAAAATGAGTCGGTCTAAGACTATAAACCCAACACTTTCTGGGAGGCAACCCGAATGGTAAACTTTACTTTAAGGAATTGTTTAGGTTACTTATTTAAAAAAAAACAAATACAAAAATACAAAAAAAAAAAATAAATAAATAAATAAGAGGCATCTTAGCTGCAGCCAAGATGCCTCTGCTTAGAAAAATAAAAACAAAGAGAAGCAGTTGTGCCATGACATGAGAAATGGCGACACCCAGACTCTCTTCACAATCCTTTCAATCTCAGCAACACTAGACCCCATTAAAGCACCATTTTCTTGGTCCACACTGGTGCACCACCTTCCATTAAGAATCTCAACCTTTCATTATCGTTCTGCTGAAAAAGTCACTCTCGGTTTGTCACTCTTGAGTTGTCGCACACACCACTGATAATGGTTGATATGAGAATGCTAAACGTGCAAATATAGTTGTTGTTGTTGTTGTAGTATGATTTTCATTGAACTATAATGTTATAATAGGTTATTTGAAATAATGTTGTGTTTGGTTGAAAATTTTAGTATTGTGACTAGCTTTGTAATCAAAATTTTAAAATATGAGTGTTGATTAGAATAGCTAGCTGGAATGGGCACTCTTGATAAAATGCATACTGGTAGTGTGTTTTTGTTTTCACACAGGTCTCTCATGGCACCTAAAAAGCAGAAGGTTAGGACCACGCCCTCTTCTTCAACAAGCAATTATATATAAAAAAAAATTGTTTTGAAGAAGCGGCATTAAAATTTTAGAATCAACTAGTGAACAAAGGGCTCATTTTGGAGCGGGGCCTTCAAGCCAAAGGTACTAGGCGTCAAAACCAACATTACCCACGAAGGTTGGAATACATTTGTTAAGCATTTCGAGGCTGCAGTAATACCATTGGTCTGAGAATACTATGTATATGCGGCCTTCCACAGAAACTACACAGTTTTTGTTCGAGGAAAATGGGTCAACTTCTGTAAGGATATGATTAACAATTTCTATCAACTCGGGTCCATTGACCATGATGACTATCAGATATACTTGGCATCTAACTCTCACACCAACGACCTGCTTCAAGCACTAGTAGCAGCACCAGAAACACAATGGCGCAGATCAACAGGAGAAAATGGGGAGCCATTATCTTTTCGAGCTCAGACTCTACCTTGCATTGCCAAATTGTGGCATTATTTCATTGCAGCTAAACTAATTCTTGCAACACATTTCAGTGACTTCACTCTTGATAGGGCAATTCTCTTATGTTGTATCTGGACACAGAACTATCGACGTAGGCAGCATAATTAAACAATCATCCTTCACTGTTCCTGAAACAAACATTAAGGGGGATTAGGACACCCATCGCTCATCACAGCCCTATGTCGAGCTTCGGGCATATAGAGGAGCCCCGACAAAGAGCTCTAGCACCCCAAGACAATGTTAATACGAAGTTTCTTTGATAATAGGATTTTATTGAGGTAGGATCAAGTTGAAGAAGACATGGAACCTCATCAGAATATTTCACCTCCTTCATCCCCTCAAGGTGCCTCTAGTTCTCTTCCACTAGATGAGGTGTCCATTGCCTCTCAATTGGCATCTTTTGACAAATGTCTCTCTCGCATGGAGGAAAACATCAAGGATGTGAACAATTTTTGCGCATTTATGACTATTAAAGTATTTTGATGATGGAAATGTGGCAAGGCAGATTTGGACCACCTCATAGACCAGCACCACGTCCACCAGTCAGATATGCTCCTCATACGTCGTTCCCACAATAGCCACCTGAACAACATTCACAGCCACATTCCGCATGGCAAGCAATGAGGATGGCTAGCACTTTCCTTGAAAGGGCAGTACTTCTCTTTCCTCATGTTTTATTTTTGTTATCATACACTGGGGACAATGTATCTACCAAGTTTGGGGGGTTTGACTTTATTATTTTATACTCATCACCTGTAATTCACATATATCCGTTCAATCATATATGACTATTACTAGTGATTTATCTACTTTAAAATATCTATATATAAATAAATAAATGTGTGTATATATATATATATATATATATATATATATATATATATATATATAT
>CM039478.1:11522802-11543282 GCA_022433065.1 Begonia loranthoides
GGGGCATCCGTTATAGCAGTGACAGACGTCCGTCATAGCGGCTAAGGATGTCAACTACTGAGAGAAAGAAAGGGAGGTCACGTGAGTGGCACGCTGGAAACTTAACCCAAAGCGGACGCGTTTGACAACCGTTGGATGAATTAGCGAACGAGATTAGGACCATAGGATTTACAAGCGAGACGTCCGTTGTTTAAGAAGGAAATCCATCCTAATGAGTGCTACACGTAATGAAAATAGATGCGTTTGACAACCGTTGGATAAGAAGACAGGAGAAACTGGAACCGAAGGATATGCTCAGGGGACATCCATCAAAGGCTGGCAGATGTCTGGCGGTGAACAGCGAGCTTGATTCTGCTGAGCGACGTCGTCCCGAACGAAGAAACCCATAGGCAATTTTATGCCCTAATAGAAGGTATAAATAGCGAACATTCAGAGGAAAAGAGAATCACTCTATTGAGGGGCAACTGTATTAACTCCAGTTCAAGAGCGTTGAAAGGAGATTGTATTTCAACACCGGGAAGTCGAGCTAAGCTGGTTCAAGGGTTTTCTTCCATATTTCTGATCACTGTAAGAAATGTTGCTTGTGTTTTGGCCTTTTGACCCTACAACGCAAAGTGCTAGGTGGGTTGCCTTGTTGTCCCTATTTTCGTTACGATTTTGTTAACTAACAGTAGTTTGGAGATTTTGATGTGTGTTGGATGTTTATGTGCATGATAAATAGGCATTAGGAATTCGTTGTTACTGTTTTATAGAGGAATGTCTGGGGATATGTAGTTATTATGTTCTGTTTTAGGTTAATGGCTGTCTTCTAGAGATGTATTGTTTACTGCTTTCTGATGGTTTTCTTGAGAATATACTGCCTTGTTTACAACATTTATTTCTATGTTCATTGAGTGAGGTTTGATTTTATAGTCTCATTGATGATGATGATCTGTTTTGGAGGGATTTCTTATGGCTATAGATAGTTCTGTTCATAGTAGATAGGTATTTAGAGGTTTGATATTGTTGTTATTATCGTTGCGCATGATGTGAGATGTTCAGGTTACATGGTAATGTATGTTCATGCATGAGTCAACATATAAGAAAGATAAAACAAGGATAAATGCACGAGATATCATTGGGTGCCCATCCATACCAAGTGGATGAGTTCTAGGCTAGTTGTATGGGACGCTAGCCCAAGAACAAGTTCGTGCGGGCCGATCACCCAATCGGACTACATACTTGGGCTGAATGGTTACCCACTCAATATCAAAGCGAAAGAAAGTACGTAAATGGTGACTGAGGATAGGCTGCCCAAAGGGGTGGGCCAGTGGGACATTATCCCGTTAGTTTGTTTTTGGCGCAACCCAAAAACTGATAGGCACAAGGGCTACCCAGGGTCGCAGTGCATTGAATTACATGCAGCTAACAGAGGGCTCCCAAAAAGGGTGGAGTCTGTCTTCACAAGGGCCAGAGACTCTCCCAAAAAGGGTGATGAAACGTAGTGTATGCCCCACTGTTGTGCCTACTCATATTCGAAAAGAAATGAAAAGATATGAAATGAAAAGAGAAGAAAAGTGAAAGAAAAACGAAAGAAAAGAAAAGTGCAATAAATGAAAAGAAAAGGGAAGAAAAGAAAGAAAAGGAAAGAAACTAAAAGAACAGAAAAAGAAAACAAATGTCACGACATGTCATGTTCACGGTCAGATACATTTCTTGCTAAGTCTTAGACTTATAAATGGGCTTTGCATTGTAGGTACAAGTATTACAAAGGAAATGGCAATTGCGAAGACACGCTGAGGGAGCTTGCTCATGAGGAAGACTTGGCGGTTGTTGGGTAATTCCATGGTTTATTTCACTATTTTTATAGAATGAATATTTATATGAAAAATTTGTAAAGGACTGTTAAAACGGGAGTTTGACAATAAATGTATTTTAATTTCATAAAGTCTTCTACCGCAAATGTTTTATAAAAGTATGGTTTTATCGCAAAATGAATTTAATTAACATCATTTTAGTACGATGGTTTTAAAGAAAAAAAATATATCACGAGAATTTACTACAAAATAATATTTTTTAAAAGGGGGCGTTACAGTCACTATCTACTAAACATTGGCTGAAACAGCAAGAGGAGACGGTAGTGTGATAGTAAAAGCAAATGAGAATCAAAATTCAAGAGATGGAGAGGCTGCTGGATCATCCACAAACCTCCTCATCTCATCCACAAGAGTTTGTTGAATGGCACCAAGCTATTCAATTCATCTCCCCATTGCCTTAAGCCAGTCATCCATTCGTTGAGCTCAGTTGCCATATATGGCAACCGTGGAAATCCGGTTTTCCAAGTAGCCTACAATCATGTTCAACCTCTCCTCAAACATCAACGTAAAGTGAGATGATTGAAGAGATGACTAAAAAGAAGGCATCGCAAGTGATACTACCATGGAGGAAGGAGGTTGCTCATGTAACGACTGGGAATTTTATAAAATAATATCTTGATTTATGGTGAATATTTTTATCCAAACATGTGGATATATCATTTAGTTTGTTTTGAATTGAATGGCTGGAACATATGTAGTTTTAAGGATAAAGGCTAATTGTATGTTAGTCATGATAGAGGAGCGGATATCTGCAACGAACGCTCACATATCCGCATTGGTAGCACACACATTCAGAAGGAAAGGAAAGTGTCCATGGAAAAGTATATGTCCATAGGATGGCGGACATCCAATGGAAGTTGAAGGACACCCATTGTATTAAAATATGTCCTCAAGAGTGTTAGTATTTACAGAAAGGAATATATCTATAAAAAGAAATGGGTTTGCGGTGGATAAGTAAATATGGAAGATGGTATTGTTTGGATTGAAGGATTTGCTGGTGATGTGTAGCTGCAGAAAGGAATGTGTCTACAGTGGATAAATAAAGGTGGAAGACAACGTCGTTTAGATTGAAGGATCTATTGATGACATTGTAACATTCCGTTTTTGTTTGACTTTCCAATAATTTTTTTTAAAAATTTAATTAAAAACATGTGAAGGAAAATATCAGAGTAAATAAATGTGAAAAATATGAAATCGTTCTTTAAAAAAAAACAAAACAACATAACTTAAAACCAAACTATCACAAAGCCTTGAACATAATTAAACTCTTTTATTCCATCTGTGAGCCATAACCCCCAGGTCATCACGCGTTGGGTAACAGAAGTGCTCTTCACATCATACTTCCTTCCCGTACACATCATTTGGATCATTCTCATTACCTACATGACAAGAGAGATAATGAGCCTAATGCCTAGTAAGAGATATAAATGAAATGCAAAATGTTTATGCTGACTCTATGCACATGTCTGTCACGTCAGAAGAGAGCCTATCCATTTTGCTTTTACTTTTACTTAACTTTTCATTTTCAGTCAAAATGTTGGAGATATTTCCCATAGAGAGATAGATACATCCTCAGGATCTAGCCTGGGAAAAACAGATCACTCAATCCCTACGTGGGAAGAGATACATCATCTTGCAGTTCTCCCAAGCATCACCGTCAATATACTCCCCAACCTCCAACGTCTATTTTCATACATTATATTCATTATGAAGCCACTATAATTTAACATTGGGCATGCTGTTACTAACATATTATTAGAGCAGGAAAACTAACATGTTCCACAACTATTGTAGCATGAATTATAAAGCGATTGTAATGAAATCCTATATGTGTTATAATTAACATAACAACAGAGCAGTAGACCTCTATGTTCATCCTTCCACTTGTTTATTTCTAACAGTTTCAATTTTATAATATCGAGCTTCTAAAGATGTTGCAAAACAATCATCCTAACATGGTTACAACAACAAATAAATCAACTTGAATCCACAACCAAAGCACATACTAACAAAAACTATGCCACAAGGTATATACATCATGTTCTTAAAAACATAGTTTATCATTCTCAACATGTAGTAATTTACAGAGGCTCACAATAACCAAACAAAACATAACAACAAGTTTCACTATCTGGCAAAAACACAAAGACTAAAGAATGAAATTGCTAGCTTCTATCATCATTTAAACTTAGACAGAATATCATCAATATCACAACATAACAATAGAAGGCATCAACATGTTATTTACTCATAGTCGGTTAACCTATTTCTTGGAAAGTTATCAGGGCATTGAAAGAATACAAAATCTGAAACTTTTCCAATTCCTCAAAGTTATACCATCAACAAGTGTCTTTATTAAGCAGTCGCATGGACGAACACAATATCAATAACAGTCAAGTTTTAAGGTTCATTAATAGAAACATATTCATCAATGGAAAATAAACACACAATCTTTCCATCGAAGCAGACAATATATTCTATAACAAAGCCACACAAACCTATTCATGTGACGTAGGCCCTTTCGGGCAAAGTGCACACAAATCTTTTACCTGTCACCCTGATAACCTTTCTCTGATAAGTTCTCCACCATCAAAACCCTTCACCAACCACACACAGCAGCCCAGGATTTGGTAGAACAACAGCTGAGGGAAGTTCGAGAGAAGCAACAAAAAGAACCTCCATTCATCAGCTAAACCCTCTCATATTTATACACTTAAAACTCTAGAGGGCAACGAGGAGGCGTGACAACTTATTTATACACTTAAAACTCTAGAGGGCGACGAGGAGGCGTGACAGCTTAGCTGTCAAAATTCCAGCGTTCGACAAGTGGTCGATGAAGTGGTCGAGTATGCAGACAAATAAATCAACCAAAATATATTACAAATTGCATCTTATTTCTACAGTCGACGAAACGATCAAGTATGCAGATGAATAAATTGACCAAAATATATTATAAATTTCATCTTAGTTCTGCGGCCGATGAAGCGGTCGAGCAGCGAGGATTTGGTCGACCGGAAACACCACTATAATATATTTAATTAAAGTTACAATATAATTCCACAATTCTTCCAATTATTAGCAACTTCATAATCTCAATAATAATAAAGATTTAGAATTAAAATATCACAATGCTCAAAGATTGAATTTCATATAACCAAAGTTTTACATGAAGGTACATTCCCTGGATATTACAAACATGATCATGGAAAGGAATGTGTCCATTGTGGAAAAGTAAAGGTGGAAGACGTCACACTTGGATTGAAGGATTTGCTGATGATGTGTATCTGCAAAGAGGAATGCACTTGCTGCGAATAAATAATGTGGAAGACGTTGTTGTTTGGATTGAATGATCCACTGATGACGTGTATCTGTGGAAGGGGAAAAAAGAAAAGTGTCTGAAGGATGTTGTGGTGTTTGGTGATTGTTGGACTTGTCTTGAGGAGCAGATGTCCTCAGTTGATAGGCACATATTTGCAGTGGAAGCAAATGCTTCCGCGATTAAGGCACAACCTTTGCGACAAACTTTCTAGATGATGTGGCCATGGAAAGGAATGTGTCCACTATGGAAAAGTAAAGGTAGAAAATGTCGCACTTGGTTTAAAGGATTTGTTGATGACAGGTATCTATGAAGAAGAATACACTTGCCGCAGATAAAATAATGTGGAAGACGTTGTCATTTTGATTGAATGATCCACTGATGATGTGTATCTGCATAAGGGAATTCATCTGCAACAGAAAAGAAAGTGTCTGAAAGATGTTGTGGTGTTTGGTGATTGTCGGACTTATGTTGAGGAGCAATTATCCTCAGTGGATAAGCACATACCTACTGTGGAAACAAATGCTTCTGTGATTAAGGCACAAGCATTATGACAAACTTTCTAGATGATTTGTTCGTAGAGTAAATTCATATATTAAGATGAAAATTGATGACTTCTTGGCTAAAGGGGTGTGTTCAAAATGAAGAGTGTATTAGGACACACCCTATGCGGAGGAGGAGAAGGAGAACTCTTTATTTTAGCTAGCAACCACTTTATTTAAATTATTGGAGAAACTCAAAAGTCGAGGACGAAAAATCACAAAGAATATATGTAATTAAGTTTGAGGATAGACTAACCTAAATATTAAACTAATGGGTACATAAGCCCATTAGTTAGTTCCGATTGATGTCGGGTCTGACCAGCAGAAGGTTTTGAGGTCATTAAGCATTGATGTGCATGACCACTAGCGAAGCTTTCGATTGATGTTGGGGCTATCTCGCCAAAGGTTGTAACGATTATCGTGAATCGATGTATATAGCCACTAGCAAAGCTTTTGATCGATGTTGGAGCTGATTTATTGGAGGTGTTGGGTTCATCATGCATTGATGTGCATGACAGTTAACTAAGGACTTTATTGATGTTGAGTCTGTCTCCCAAAGGTTGGAGACCAGTGGTGAGTGTCTCACTGAAAAACCTACTCATTCCTAGACAGAGAAAGAACAGAAGAAAGGAAGAACCTAAAGAATGATAAAGAAAAAGAAAAAAAATTATTAGTTTAGTAACATATATGGCATGCATGAATTTGGTGAATGTAATCTACTCATGATTACATTGCTTACTGAGCGTTAAGCTCATAATTTGATCCTTGTAATGTATGTGATATTTATAGTAAATATGTTTTTGTTGATGAGGTTGTTGACAGAAGAAGTTGAGGATGAGTTTCCATGCAAGAGCTCTTGTGGTTGTCTGGCAATTCATTACCCATGGGGAGTTTTTATTAAAGGCAAATATTATGTAATAAATATTGGGTTTTGATAATTGAAGTTTTCTTTATAATAACGGATGGTGTATGGTTTTTTCGTTTATTTGAACTATGTTTTCCATTGTTTCTATTGATTGTGTTAAGGATATTTGATGAACCATGTTTTAAAATAAAAGACTTAAAATTTTGTGATGTTACAGTTTGGCCAATGTGAATGGAGGCAGTTCGGACTATGTGGATGGAGGCAGTCCGACTAATGTGGGTGTAAGTTGTGCAGTCGACTTGAATCAAGCCTATGCAGCTAACCTGGATGGTTACTGTGTTTTGAATACCCATTTTCCTCCAACTTTGGTCATCCCCATTTGAGATAAGGGCACTTGATTGTACACATCAACGATCTTTTCATAGATTCTTGGCTCGTTGACAAATACCGTTATCCCGTTACACTCAACAATCCTTTGAATAAGCCAGTTGTACAGCAAACTCTTCGTCAAATTGTTGAGGATGTTGTACATGTGACCCAAAATCACATAACTAATGTTGAGTCTCTTCTTGTTATAAATCTTCTTCATTAGATATAGATTCATATAGCTGACATGGTCTCAATGTCCATCTCGAGACGGAATTGTGTGTGATATTAGATTATGGATCACTCGAGCTTTGGTGTTTAAGCCAATGAATTATGGCTTTTAGAATGCTCCAATGTTGAGATCATGATGCTGCTACCGAAGCAATGCAAAACCTTCTCCTCTATTGAACATCCGAGTAGCTCATTTATATCGTTGGGAATAACCTCAAATCTCATCCACACGTGTAACTCCTCAGCTCTAGTGGTTGAGTGCACAATTTCAAATTTGCCTAGACCAGCTAAACAATTCACTCACAGTAAACTCCGCCCCTTTTGCACAAGCCAGCAATTCCACTACACTCAAACATTTATTCTATTCCTAACTCTATGAACGTGTGAAATTCTACTATCCTAGAAACAATAATGGAATGATGTTTAATATCATTTTCGCACCAATCATTCAATGATACCATCTTGAAGATGGGTGAGAAGAATTTTGTTGTTGGTTAACAAGAAAGGACAAAACCAGAAACAGGTGGTGTTTGACCCTTGTGATTCAGAGGGACAACTTTGGGTGTCGGTCAACTGACATGGGACAAATCGGCTTGTGCTTGACCACCCTGAGATTGAGAGTGAAAAAATTCAGTTACTGTTTGACGGACACTAGACAAATCAAATTGTGGTTAAGTTGGAGAGGGAGCAGGTTTACGCTTGACGTTAGTTTTGTAAACCTAGATTCCACTAAGAAATTCGTGAGAAAGTCAAAATCGATGAAAATCACTAGGAAAATTGCTCATGGAAGACAAACACTTTTAGGGTTTAGACATGAACATGTCCATGGTACGATAAGGTTATATAATAATGAGATGCTGCAGACACATTCACGTCTACAAACACGTTCTCGTCCATCGCGGATCCATTGCGGGCCATCAATTGAGCACTATTTGATGATCCAAATCTAATTTTGTGCAATCCACAGACATGTTCAAGTCTGCCAACACATTCTCTTCCACTGTGAATCCCTTGTGTGCCATCAGTTGAGCACTATTTGACGGTCTAGATCTAATTTTGCACGCAAGGGATCTGCTACGTGCAAAGGATTCGTGGACATGTTCACGTCCATAGACATGTTCTCGTGTGTCGTAGATCCCTTGTGCACCATTGGTTAAGCACTATTTGACAATTTAGATCTAATCTTGTGCGCCATGGATCCCTACCACATGTCCATGGATACTATATTGTTATATATTTTGGGCTTATATAATTAGGTTGTGGACATGTACTCATTCGCCACAAATATGTATTCGCCTGCGGATGCATATCTGTCTGTGAATGCTTATTCATCCATGGACATTGAATTTATGGATTTAAATATCTGGCTTGGGTTCAACAATGATATGTGTTGAGAAATTAGAGAAAAAATGAGTATTTAAAAAAAATATGATAAGTTGATTTACTCTACCGATCGACCTGTGGTTTTACTAAGGATTTTTGGAAACACGTCATTTGATTGCTCTGTTTTATCTGGTTGACCTCCTCTCAAATTTATTTGGCATATAATTCTATGATTTTGAGGACTTTTTTCATGGATCCCCTTTGGAATCCATTGAGTTATAAGATTCAATGCTTATTTGAGAGTTTATAAAGCACACTGATTTGATTGTAACTTTATGTAGTGAAGTTTGACGAGTTGGATTTAGACTCTTTAGTTATGAATTTTAGTAGTCGAGGCAACGATTTTATGTATTATGTTCATCTCATGGTTTTCCAAAGCTTTTTTTGAGATATTTTTCTGACACTTATAACATGTCTTGTCTTACAGCTTGTCTATTTTTATTATATATGCATGTTTGCCAACATATTTTTTGTCCATTCATTTGTTATGATAATTCATATTCGATTGCATGTACAACTTTGTTTAACTCGAGTGAGGGTCGTTGTTTGATGTACACCTTCGACTGTTAAAGAAAGTGTTTACACGTTTCGCATTTAGCGTAATGAGGTAACTAACTATGTCGTATTCCTAAGTACAAATCTCTAAACCATATCAGGGTTATTATTTTACTTCACAATTATCTGAAAATCGCTTTCTATCTTTGTATGCCTATGGCACCATTTTTTGGTGTCCATGCAGAATTCCTTTTTCATTGATACATTAGTAATACTATTTTTATTACTTCACAAATTATAGTGAACTGCTTTAATATTCGACGTAACTAATGATTCTTAGTACCTATTTTTGGATAACGTATTTATCTTTGTTGAATGCACACTCTATTTTTAAAATGTTGGATATGACACTTGAAATTTCTATTGACTTTAATCAACTCACCTAAATTGACTCCTTCCTTTTAAATCATAGTCGGAGAGGTTTGAGGTACAAGGCTGAGATTGGCATATTTCTTTAGTTTTAGTTATTAACTTCGAGATACTTTTCCTTGGTGATATGTTATTACACTATGTTAGTTATCTTTTCAGTTTGAATTAGTGTCTTTCATAGTACGGTAGTTTAATTTCATTGCACATACTATTTTATTTGAATTATATAATTATATTATCTTTGATGTCTCTGTTGGGCCATTATTTTGAGCCGAAAACATTGTGCTTTGGTTTATCTGATAATATTATTTGGTTCTTTAAGTCTTCTGTAGAGAGCCATATAATTTATAAAGGGTTAGATGTTCTCGAGGGTCCAATTGTTTCCTGTTTCTGTTGCAACCCACTTTTAACTCGTTAAAATATATACATATTTTACTTGATTATTCTCATTCTTGTAATGTATTTGAGCTTTCTAAATAAAGATACTAAAAAAACTGTTAAGCCACAAATGAGGATATTGGGGAAAGTAACAATGGCCCAATAGAGACATCAAAGATTTTAAGGTGGTTGAATGATAGAGACGAAATAGTTGGTGATAGAGACGAAGTGGTTGGTTGAATGATTTTGGTTGGTGTTCTTTCAGAATTTTTATTAGATGCTTATTTTGCAAGTAAAAAGGGAAAACGGACATCCAAACTTTGATTTTCATGATAGAACCAAAGTAGTTATTCAAATGATTTTAGTTGATGATTTCTTTTGGAGTTTTTATTATGTGCTTATTTTGCAAGTATTGTTTGTGTTTATGATTAACACAGAGTTCTAACTACTTAGCTAGATTTTAAGGTGTCATGACCTAAGCAAGCCTACGATGGAAATGGAGAACTATCGACCCTTGGGAGGTCGAGTCATCCGAGTCTATGAAACTTATTATACTTGCATTGGAAGTATTAAAAGTTAAAAATAAATATAGAGTCATCACTCAAAAATAAAGAGCTCAAACTAGATCCAATAGTAATATCATAGATAGTTTAATGATGAAGTTCAAACAAAAAAACTATATGAAAAAGAAACACTGTGAAATGAAATACAAATGATCCCAACAGGAATAAAGCAAATAGAAATACTACTAAGTCTCATTAATAAAATAAACTCTCTCGAATAGAAATGAATAGGAACTTAATAGAGTTGAGCACAATCTTGCGTTGTCTACTTCAAAAATTCATGACTATAAACTAAAATGGAGAGTCAATTGAGGTAAGTTGACTAGACTTAATAAGAATATTAAATAGTATGTTTAGTGTTTTAAAATTAGGGAAATATGCATCCAAAAAGTATGAAAATAGTTATCCAAAAACAGGTTTAAAGTAATATAAAAATATTACACTATAATGTGGTAAATAACAAAATAGTGTCACCACTGTAGAGTATAAGACTATCAATGAAAAAGGAACAACTCATGGTCTATAAACAAACAATGTCAATTTGCATACGGGAAAAAGATGATACTCAGATGGTCGCAACGTGAAATAACAGTCCTGATTATGTTTAGAGATTCACAAACATGAGCACGACATAGTCATTTGTCTCATTACTCTATATGCAAAATGTACAAATACCTTCTCGAACAATCGAATGTTCATATCAAACATTTATTCGGGTCAATCAATCCCATTACACACGCTCGATATGATCAACGATAATAATGATGTATGCACAAAATAAATGTAAATATAAAAGTATACATATACAATAGAAACTGACATGTTGTAATTAGGATATGTCCTAAGTGTAACACCCCGACTTTTTATCAAAATTTAAAAAATATAATTGAAGCTTAATCTGGGGATTTTAGATTAATTGGGTAATTATCGGAGTATTACTAGTGACGTATTTGTTATATTATAATTTATGGAAATTAATGTAATTAAAATAAATATTAATTCAACTAATTAAATTATAATGTATGTGATCAATTGGGGTTAATTAAATTAAATCATAACATAAGTGGTTCATTGGGATTAATATTTATTAGTGGAGATGTATTTTCGATTAACTGAACCAATTCTAGTAAGGGACTGGTTCAACACTTCTCATTTCGTCTAGCCTTCGGCCATTTGACAAAATGAGACAGAAGAATATTAAAGGGATTTAATAAGTTAATTAATTGGGGATTAAGTGTTGGGTTTAAATAATTTAAAGGAGGCATTTATGAGGTGGCGAACCGGTTCACTCTTTGTGAACCGGTCTGGGCGATTTAAGTGAATGGCCTTCCGCTATCATGTTGTTATTCCTTGCTATTGCTCCGCCATTTATTATCCGCTTTATCCCCCTGAACTGGTATGCTCACCTGTTAATCAATTTAGTTAAACATTAATCTATGGTAACTAATTAGTTGATTAATCTGAACATGTGAACTAATTGATTGTGTAATCCCAGCATGTAAATTGCTTTATTCTATGTTTATAATCTTCCAAGCATGTAAATCAGTTACTTGTTTGATTCCTCTAATTCCAGCATGTTTATTTAATGATTAGCGCTCTAATTCTAGCATGTTTATTTAATTATTAGCGTATAAATTGTAATCAATTGAGCATGTCAACAAGCTAGTTAATTGGCTAAGTATGTAGATTAAATTGCATGTTTAAATGTAATTAGTATTGTACGAGCATGTTTATTGGCCTAACTAAATTAGTTAACTTGAGGATGATAATCTGATTAGAGTAATTAACTTAATTAGAAATTGAGCAAGTTAATTGAATCGCCTAACTAATTAATAGTTGTTAATTACTTCTTGAGCATGTCAATCTATTTAGGAATATTTAATCATCTAGAGAGCATGTTTAATTGATTATTTTAGCATGTTTAATGGCTAGTAGTTAATTGAGTATGTTAATTAATTTATGTCTCACTTTAATATGCATGTCGCTTGTGATCCGTTGTATCTCCTTTATTATTGTGATTTATATATTCGAGCATGTTCCCTGTTGTTCAATTGGTTCTATAATTGCTTCATTCATATGTTGTACGTTATTGGGTGTTCCATTCCTTTTATTTGCGCTTTTAATTCAGTTACTGTCTTCTATATGCACACTTCAATTCCTATTAAAGTTATGTTATATGCATTGTGCGTCATGTTAAGTTGAGATCATGTTAATAGAAACCCAATAGAGGGTACCCCCTCGGGGTGGTACCCACATGCACGAGTGAGGAAAATGCTAAGAACAAGAATGTTCGAGATGGGCGGGATACGCCCATCACCGAAGAAACCCTCCCTGCGGGATACGTCGGGAGAGAAGAAACCCTGAAGGCGGGATACGCCGTAAGGGGAGGACTCTTGAAGGCGGGATACGCGGAAAGGGGACGAAAAAGGGAGTTGGAGGGCCGATGGGTAGTGGAACTAGTTCGCGGCTACGCGAAGCCCCCAACCTTGATGAGAACGCGGACCTAATTGCAAGTAAAGGGCGAAGTCCGGCCAACTATTCCATCCCCTAAGAGAGACATGCATAATTGTTTTTTCTTTTTTCCTTACTAAGCCATTAGGCTCACGTATTACTTGTGGTGTAGGTACAACGACGAATAGATAATAAGTAGATGATAAACACATAATGAAGCAGAGATGAAAGATTTGCACGTGCGAGAATCAAGGCTGGCCAGACTAAAGAGTAAAATGAGAAACAATTGTAATCACATTTAATTATTGTATTGTACTCTATCGTTTAGATTTCCTTTTAAATGATTTAAATACGTTTCCGCCATGTTTTACGATGATTTATTTTATAATGCTTCCGCACATTTTATCAATTGGTTTTCATAACGAGTTTAAAGAAAGAGTCACTGGCGATTCGGTTAGATGCACTTTGATACATTTTGTTTTAAAAAGAGAATTTTTAAATTTTACGCATTTTAACGATTTACGAAAATCTAGGTCGTTACACTAAGGATATATGTCAAAATAGATTTTAGAAAAACTATGTATGCAACACTAAATATAATAAATATACTTTGACTAGGGTATACCATTACACTGTCAAATAAAAGAAAATCCACTCAATCCAACTCATCAATCTCAGTATCTATCGTCATATATATGTCAATACTCTTTTAGGACTCTCAAAATAATTGTCGAAATCCATAATCGAGATAAGAATCAATTCAGAAATCCAATCAACTAATCCCCAAAAAGGGACATGCGCTACAACTTTCCAACAAGAATGTCGAGGCGCGAAATCTAGAACCAAAATCGAGAGTTCCTAAAGAAAGTGTCTCAGTGCCGAGTACTTGACACTAAGCCACAATGTTTGGACCTTGGAATTATGAGAACGTAGTGACACCCTTTTCCAAGACGGATCAGCATTCGTCACCATTTTCGTGGCACCTACACATTAGTCAAATAACTTCATGGCGACTCGAGCTTTTATAGATCAAGTTTTTCCCAAAAACCTAATCTTTCTTTTATCTTACAACATAGTTCGATCTTAAACCCAAAATAGGTAGTTTGTAATAAGATTTCATGCAATATTACTTTGACTTTCATCCATAAATTTCAAGTTTTTAAACCAAAAATTTGATCTTTTACTTCAAACCCTAAAAATAACCAAAAGAAATTGAATAAGAGGGTTAGGCTGACTTACCATTGTAGTTTCTTTCTTATTTCTAACCTTTATCACTCCAATCCAAGGTTTCTTCGACAAGATTCTGGATCTACAAGAAAATCCCATGTAAAGATCTAAATTTTAAACTGAAGATTAAACAAACCATGGAGGGAATTTTCCTACCTTTATTCTTTATATTGTAGTTTGTCACGATTTGAAGCCGAACTAGATAGAAACGTCAGATCAAATGATCAATCCTTAACAAAGACCCGATTGTCCAACCCAAAGTTTAGTTTGTAAAGAGAATTAGCCAAAATTAAAGTCATAGGCCACATGAGATGAACCGAAATCTACAAAGTGATTACAGAAAATAGAGATAGTAAAATATGATGCAATAAAGAAGTATTTTCTGCATGAAAGAAGAAGTATCCAACACCCAAAAATAATTATACAAAATGGAATAAATATAGAATCTCCACCAAGGGAAAAACTCAAAGAAAGAAAAAATAGAAAGGTAGAGGCGAACTTCACAAACAGTTACTCCTGGCCACCACAATTCTTACTTGGGAAAAATGAGTCTCTTGGAGTGAGCGACTAACTTAGTAGGGAATCCTATGCTATACACAAAAGTATGAAAGAACTAGTTTTATCATTTTATTTAAGATAGTGAGACAGTGAAGAAAATGTAGTGCATGAATTTAACATTCTTCAAAATCACTTTTAACCATTTAAAAAAGGCTTCACAAGTTATATGTCGGACAAATATTGAAAATAGTGTTACACACATAGGTAACTATATATAAAATAGTGTCTTCCTATTTTCCATAAAACAAATAGTCCCAATAAAAATAAGATCACTCACGGACTATTACACATCGAATGCCCACAAGACGAATAAGAGAAGGAATCATGATTGTTCGTAAACCACTAATCATGTAGCGAAACAAAACAAATAAACACTCTGTCTAGGTTTGGGGATTCGAACCCAAAGGCACGTCATCACTGTCCTAATACCATGTCACGCGTATAAAAAATTACCTTCACACAGCAGAAGGTGTGTAGCAAACAAATGGGCCAAAATCACCGCCCAAAACAACTAGAAGTCCATTCGGCATACATATAAAATGAAATGAAATATCATGCATGCAAAAAATAAACGTGTAAGACTGGTGTGCATATATTATAAAATTGACATATTATCAAAAAGAACATGTTAGATTTTATACATGATATCTCACAAAATAAGAGTTTTGAAAACCATGATCCAATGTAGTATAGTTAAGAACCCCTACCTTGATGATGGTTGCCCTTTTTATGGATTGGAGCAACACCTTGGGAACAATCTAGAAATTCATAAAATTGTCGAAACCTAAAGTCAAACTAACATCAATATCCAATCTAAAATACAAGGGATAATGGATGGGTCCATAATCGGGAATAGGAATCCAAATTGAAATAATCAAATTAAGGTTGTGAACTGTGCGGTCGCCTAGACTCTAGCAGCAATCATCCAGAGTAATGTCGCAGTAGCCTAGGGTGCTACCGGAGTCGCCTACAGCAGAAGCCCAGACTGCTGTTGTGGTTTGCCATAACAATAGCCCAAATTGCTACCCTGATCACTCGAATTTGCGTAAACTAAAGGTCGACCGAAGTAACACAAAAAGAAATAAAGATTTCAAGTTTCTAATCTTGAAATCTGAATCGACAGTAACATAAAACTAAACAAGAAAACTAACAAAAACCGAGGGTTAAACCGGTGTACTTTTGAATACCGTGGAGAAAACATGAAGCCTTGGATGCCGGACTCTCTCTCTCTCTTATAATTTTATTTATTTAATATAGAAATATAATATTTTAATATTATATGATACACATGAAATAAATATTTAAATTATAGGTTAAAAATATAAACATTATCTAAAAACTCTATTTGAGATAAGTTGGACTTATTTCACATTATTTTTAGAGTTATAATTACGTGATAACTTTCATTTCTTAGTAATTTGACCTTTAAATTGGAAAATCACCTGTGACATAATGATAACAAATTTCAATAATTTGAATCTACACAAAAAAAAATTTTAATCTCCAGAACCGTAAAAAAATTTATGGGAAAATGACAAACCAACCATATCATACTTTGTGATCAATGACAAGTCAACCATTAAACTATTTTTACTAACAAATTAATCACCAAATTCTGAAAAAAATTCGCCGCTAACATCGTTGTCACATTTGTCATTAACCGAGGTGGCTTGATGACAAACCCGTGGCAGATTGACGACGATCCGCCACAGATTGACCATGATTCGAGACGGATTGATAAGAAGGAAATTCTTTTCTTTCACCTAGTGCGACGGTGAATCTTTGTAGATCGATAATTCTCTCAATTTTCTATGGTTTTGAAAGCTTGAGGACTTGTTTCTCATCTTTTTTTTTGCGATTCACCGGTAGGAGAGATTTGTTTTGTCATTCGGTGCATATTATAGCAGATTCGGGTAGGAAAAAAATGAGATCGTTTACTGGAAAACTTTGGAAAGCCATTACTTTGTACTCAGTAGACCGATTTGGACGAATGTTTTTTTGATTTTGTCGCACTTTCGAGGGCTAAAAATGCTTCTAAGTCCTCCAATTTCCCTTATGCAATTCAAAACCATGAAGCTCTGCACGTTTTCGTGTCTTAATCTACTCTGATAAGCACTGAATGACAAAACCGATGTTTTCTACCTGTGCATCTATAAAAGATGATGGAAAACGAGTCCTCAAACATCCAAAACCGTTGAAAATTGAGAGAATTATCGATTTACAAAGATTCACGTTTTCTCTATGTAAAAGAATAGAATCTCCTTCTTATCAATCCGCTGCGGTGGTGGTCAAAGCCACTGCTGATCATCGTCAATCTGTCGTGGTTCGTCGTCAAGCCGTCACGGTTCATCGTCAAAGCATTTAACGGCAAATGTAACATCAATGTTAGCGATAATTTTTTTTCATAGTTCAGTGGTTACTTTATTTATAAAAATAATTTAATGGTCGACTTGCAAAGTTCAATGATTGGTTTTTCATTTTTCCGAAATTTATTCTGAAAATTTATAAATATAAAAATGACAGTTTACACCACCGCAAAAATATCCAAATTCTTTCGGCAACAAGTTTATTTCCAAACTCCTGTTCTCTCAAGGCCACCAAGACTCTGAAGTTTTTGGAATAACATAATTAGATTTAGGGTTTAGGTGATAAAATATATATTTTTATCTTTAATAGTTATCTAACATCGTAAGTTTTTTGTGAGATTAAGTTATTGATATTTAAAAGTTTATAATTGGATGGAGTTAGTTGTAAACAATTGATTGAAACAAACCAACGAAACTGACACTTTTAGTTCAACTTAGTTCTGTTCTAATATTTGGAAGACCTAAGTCGATTGAGTCTAAGGTTCTTTATTCGATTCTTAGTTTTAATTTTTTTAGAAAACAAACCCAAAATAATTGAAACTAAACCAAAATCCTAAAAAGATGAAAAAAAAATCAAAACCCAAGAACCAAATCAAAATTCAATGGAGCAAAACTGAAAAACCAAGCCAGGTTTCAGTTTGATGGTAAATCATGCTCATTTTAATTTTGGTTCCTAAATTTAGAAACCAAACCGACTAGTTCAATTTAGATTTGGGGTAGAACTGGACAGAGCCCAACCCTTCTTAGAAATGGATGTTTATAGTTAAAATATTTATGGTGAATTATTCTGTATGATCAATTAATTGCATGAAAACCTTACATAAATAATAATATATGATAAGAGATATATAAAACAAGTATGATAGTTTTAGGGTCGTTAAACAATTAGTATCTACCACAATCTCAAAAGGGGCTATGACATAAATATGGGATGTTAGAAATCGAGCAATGACCAAAAAAAGAAAATACAAATGGGAGACATTTGTGCAGAAGATAATATTATTATGAAGATCCAATTACGACAATTAGTTTTGTGATTTTATCTTACATGATTTTATAAAAATAAAAATAAAAATCCAAAAACCAAGATTCACAACATATGTCTACTAGTTTAACTCAAATAGAATTCAAGTCACACTAAACTTTAACATGAATAATCCAATTCTGGAGAGGATATGACTATTTAATCTTGGGTGGATCAAATAATTTGCTAAGGAAGACCTTCAACCACATAATTTTCATAGAAGTCGAGACCCAAATATTTAACCTTAACCCAGATCAATTTAACGGTTATATCAAAGATAATGCAATAATAAAACTTGATAAAAAAAAGTTTATGAAATTATATAAAAACACCATATATAGAAGAAATCCCAAAGTAAAATTAAAATGAAAAGTATGATAATATTTCACCATAGAAACCACTTTAAAAGAAAATGAACTTATATAAGAATGGTTAGCTCACTCTTGTTCCGATCGATCCAAATCTCCTTGTGTAAATCCTGAAAAATGGGCAGTCATTTTGAAATGAACTGATTATACTAAAACTAAAATTTCAAGTTTTATATCCCATATTTTAAAATAATTTGCACAAACGCATATATAAAATAATTATTAAAATCTGGTACAATGAATCATCGTTGGGGCTACCAGAAAACAATTTCACTATATTGTAGTAAATAATAAAATAATGTCACTACTATTGCACTAGAAAACTATTAGTGAAAAAGAGGTCAACTGCGAACCTCGAACACCTGTCACGCCCCAAAAGTAACTCGAGACAGAATGGAAAATGATCCAATCCAAAAAGATTGAATCGTCTTACCCTCACTTAAATCCAATAAATAGTATTGAAAGACTTACATAAAGTAGTTACAAACCAGACCCAAAATAAAGGTTCAGAAGTGACAATAATATAATACAAATTAATAAATTGTAAAACTAGGAACGTAAAAATAAAATTTATGTATAAACCTCCATAAAATATTCTAATTTTCTCTACAAATGAAATGAAATAATTTATATGAGAAAAATTCTAAATTTCTACTCCTGAAGTAGCAATTGGGGAATAATTTGATCATTTCCTGAAAAGTGAAAATAAATATGGGATGAGTCAAACAAACTCAAAAAAGATTAAATTTTATATTCAACTTTTATATTATACGAATCATATGTGTAATTTCAATTTCTTATTCTTAATAATTTAATATAAGAAGGAACAAAAGTGAACAATAAAATAAATAACAGAAATACACAACGGCGATATTCAGGCAATCGCAACAGCTACACAGACCCTGATCAGGTTTAGGGTTTTGTGTTCAAGGACACGGCACATGCAGCTGTCTCATTACTCTAGTTAACAATAATAGTGCATAAAATGGAAAATTAAACACAATGAATTAAACAGTGAATCAACATATCTAAATTAAAGCAGTATTAGATATTTTATAATTTAATGTTCATTAAACATAAGATAACCCCTATCTCGAGTTTGGGCCAACCAATACTAAGGCCCAACTGAATAAGCCTAATGATGTCAAACAGTAGACAATCTCACAAATTCCTAAGAGTCGAAACCCAATCATAACATTTTCATCAAATTAGAATTTGAACTCCAAAATAAGAGTTTGGATTTTTACACTAATAATAACGATCCAATTGTGATTGAGTCTAAATTTGAATAAGTTAATTTTCAACACATAACAGGGTCTAGGTTTCTGCCCAACAAATTGGGCTGAAACCCATTAACTCATAAGGCCAAAGCCCAAACTGGTTCCTGGCCATGGCCCAAGAGAAATTGCTTCAAGAATTGGGAATTCTAAGTCGTGGCTGTGTTTCTTCCCACTGGTCGGCGATGAACACAAAACGGTAGGGAATTCCTTCCCTACCGCCAGCCTTTTTTCCCAAAGAAGGAAACACTCACAACCACAATAATTCCCAATCATAAATTCAGAAATCCAACAGAACAACATTAACGATTGTTGAAAAATGCACTTGGCTGAAAGGCCAAAATTTTCCGATCGAGAATGCGGTCGCACAACAACCAGAAAATATCTTATACTTAAATTCCAGCGTCAACCCAAATCAATCCTTCATGAATCTTTTCAATTTCAGAAAGCCCAAGGAAGAAACAGAGTTGAAAAAGATCCAATTTTTCTTACTTGCGAAATTCTTCACGGTTGATGTTTCACCTGAGCAAGTCACAGAACTCCAATGCTCAAATCACAACCTTCAGCAAACCATTCTATCGCTTAATATCAAACACTAATGAGGAGACGTGATTCAAGATTCGTGGCTTACCTCGGACGCGAATGATTGTTACACTGTCAAAGACCATTTTCCTCCTACACATACACTACTCGCTGGAGGACCAATCCTCTTCGCCGACAACACACTGGAGATATGTGAAATTAACATCAGGAAGATGGGTCATATTGGAGTTTTGGGGGGGGGA
>CM039478.1:11543676-11701920 GCA_022433065.1 Begonia loranthoides
AATCGAAAAACAACTCCCTATTCAGGGGAGTTGTTTTTCGATTTAATTGTTTTTTTTTTCATGGATTGGTCTGGGCCGGATATCACATTCTTTCCCACTTAAAGAATTTTGTCCTCAAAATTTAAAATAACCTTAATCGTATCATTGAATAAGTGGGAATACTTTGTCATCATTTCAAATTTAACCTTCCAAATAACTTTTCTTTCATTATTGGTTTTCCATTGTTCTAAATAACATTATTTCACGATAACAAAGAACTCTTATTTCACAACCATTTAATATCATATTCTACCTTATAAGAAACATCCTTTTGGATACGTATCTCGATCTATGAGCTCACAAGTGACGGGTTAGATACATACTTTTCTCATCGTGAAAACATCATGAACATAGTTTAACCGTGGTGGTAAATTTTATTGATAAGTCACTGCTTCAACACATTTAATAATCCAAAGAGTCCAAATATACATTTGAGAATTTACTTATCCATTAAACAATAACGACTATTAATGCAACACGGTCAAACTTCCAAAATTACAAATTCGTCGCCTTGAAACTCTTCAAATGACACAGAGACATTTAAAAGTCATTTCATAATCATCAGAACTTACTCAATTGTTATATGAACTAAAACTGAGCCAAGGTTTACCTGCACCTCGCCCTCAGCTCATTATAATGGTAGTTTACACCGTTTCCCCTAAAGAATCTCATAGGTTTAAATTCTGACAACAATTGGGGGATTTTATTATATTCGGGGTTGGATAGCTCACACTATCACCCCATAAGTCTGAAACTCTAATCATCTTTTTGTTGGGAATCACATAACACTCAAGTTTAACTCAGCTCAAAGATCTCTCGAGAGCTAAATTTCATCTATACATTTAAGTCTTAATCAGACATGACACTAAAAGAAGGAGTAAGATCAAACAATAACTTCTATATTCATTTTACTTGACCAAAAGTCATAACAGTCTATCTTTGCTGAAAATAAAGGATTTGAGAAGAAATACCATTCATTTAGTGACAACTCAACATCACCACACCTCTAAAATATCCTTGATAATTGGATCATAAGACCAAAAACTTTCATTCCTTATTTTTCACATCTTCATAAATAAGGGCGTAATAACCATGGAGGTTTCAGGTGTTCAATTCTTAACTTGTCAATAAATCAAACTCTAATCACACATCATCTACACTTAACTCCATTTTAGGCCACTTACACTAATGGTTCAATACTTCAAATATTTGATATTATCTGTATGAATAACAAAATTTGGTTTATAAACATCTATTAATTTCTTTGTCTAGATCTAAATTCCAAATTCTATGAATAAACCCAATGAGAACTCATAATCTCGTTAACACTAACTTCCACATAGTTATATTGTTCATCTTAATTCAGCTTGTCAAATCTCTTTTTAAGCTCTTCAGTAAGATTCTACAATTTCCAAATACGTTGTAGAAACTGAAAGTTGTTACCAAGTTACCTACCTCAAATACAGGATCAACCCCAAATATTAAATATTTCTTACAATCCTTTAACATTGGATACAGAATTAAAGGTTTGAGGTTAACTACTCAAAATGTCAACCACAAAAGTGACTTAGCGTAATTTTACTATAGAGCAAGATTACAACTCTTCACTTTCCCCCCTTATCAGCACTATATGGTATTTCCTTAAAATATTTCAAACTCTTCACTCTTAAAATCTAAGAGAATATCAAATTTCACGTCATAAAATAATTATATTAAGCTCCCAAAGTAAAAAAAAAAAAAGAATAATTTTTGTTGAGTTAACTCCTGAGTTAGATGCATCTCACTTGACTAATAAAGCTACAAGAATAAGTTTCATCTCTTTACAACAACAATCATTTAAATCCAACTATTGATGCCTTAACACAATCATCAAATTGAGAACATGCACATACTACCGCTAATAGTGTAGTAGCTAACTTGAATTTTCAGTTCATCAAAATCAACCAATGGTTTTCCTTTACAACCCAGCTTAACATTTCTATTCATAAGGTTACTCAATAATGCCAATAACAAATGATATTCTTGCAATTAGATTTCAGTGCGACAACCTAAATTCAAGAAACTCTAGACCTTACTCAAATACTTAGTGGTTCCAATGCTATCATCATTGCAATTCAGATAGAGAGATCAATGAAATACCGACTCAGAAATTATACCTGAAAAATTTAACTCATCATTCTACAGTTGTATCCAAGAATATCTAGCTTACAACCGATACTCTTTAAAAGTTTACAACAAAATTTCTAGACGTTTCACATGATCATCACGAGTATCATATTACTCAATCACTTATGAAATACTTAACCAAAATAGTCCACAAAATTCAGCAGATTCCCTTTCTCTTATTCATAACATTAACAAATTTAACCAACGTCAAAGTTTCAAACTCAATTCATCCATAATGAATTCAAATAGTTGACCACACCATCCCATTAGCAAATGTACTGATGATAGTTCATCTTGATACTATCTATGCTAAAACTTATTAATCTCTTCAACGGATCAATTAGAACATTCCCTGATATAAATGGACCATTAACATTGATCATCTCTTGATCGAACATCAAGTACAAAATGTACAAAATTAGAAACAACCACTCCGTTTTCAAACAAACATGAAAACTGGCATATCTCTTATGACAAACTAAGCATGTGGAACTCATTCCACAACAAATCAATCTGTTGCAATCCAAGTTTATTTACCTCACCTAAACCATCATGTATGAAGCAACATAAACTAGAGCATTGCTGAGACAAAATAAATGTGTAGCTCAAACTCACAGTAGGGTGGTCACCCTGACAGATCCTCAAGAATAATGTTTGAACACACAATCTCAACTAACAAAGTAACCATCTAATTCATAATCACCATTAAGAACAACATGCTCTCATCATGCTCAAGTCTCCATGACCACATGGTCAAACATTAAATGTGAAAAACATCCTACGAAGCAATAATTTGTTTTCTCACAATTGAAGATTTGCACTATTAACACAATGATTGAGTTTGAACTTAAACTCACATAACCAATCAAAATTCAAGATTACATCTAATCTAAACATAAGAAAAACCAAACGCTCACTGTTTACTTGTATCCAAAAATCTTATAGTATCATGTGAAACACTTCATCCTCAATTCTTAACGCATTCTAACAAAAGTGTAGATAAAAAATTCTTTACTATTAATCTTCAAAAAGGATTGTTTTGTCAATCCAATCACAGACATTAAATCATCTAACTACATAAACATGTTTCAAGACTTTTCTTAAACTCATTCTTTGCATCCATATTTAATTTCATCACAGCGTTCCAATTATTTATCATTTTCCTTCAAATATTTAACCAAATTTGCTCCAACATTTTAAATAACACCCAAACCTACAATCATAGAACTAAGCTTATAAGTCTCAAGATAATCTTGGTCCTGAAATGATTCTTAGCCAAACAACTTCATTAGTCGTAATCTAGGATTCTAATGTAATATGTCATCTCCACAATTAAACTTTATATTCCAAAAATTGAGAGTTTACCTTAATCCAAATTATGATCTATCTTCAAATCACCTTACACACTGAACATTGTCTAAATTTTCATTAACCTTACAGCTTGAACGAGGCATTAATTCTTAAAAATTTTCCATATTAACTCAATATGAATTATAGCAAAACAAATCATATGTTCCACGGACATAATAAATGACTTTTAAATTCTTCACCACATCTTAAGCATTTCAAAATAATCTTCAATCAGATAAACTTCATTGCAGTCATTTCTCGAGAAAAACCCACTTGAATGACTACAGACCTCAGACCAACATTCCCAACAACTTTTGTTGAAATCTACATTAGTGTTAAAACGTTTCATATAAGATTTATTCTGAAACTTCTATTTATAGTTTTCGAACTAAAGTCTACAACTAAAATGCTCCAATTTTGACTAACGAATTCCAAACAAGATGAAACAAATATTGGACTTTGGAAGGAAACTAAGACTTTGGATTTCCATCTAAGATGAGTTTCTTAATTCAAATTTCACAGGTCCACACTTATAACCCAGAAGAGTTCACAGACTCAAATGTTCAGAAAAATTGACTCCAATCATTTACAAAACACACTCTTCATCATTTCTGACTAAATCTCATCAACTCCAAATTACTCATGTCCAATTAGAGAAATACTTTCATCCACCAACGGTTAACCTCGAGATGTCTTTCTAGCAGTATCTTAATGCAAATCGATATTTGTACTTTGTCCTAAAGTACTGTAATTTCATTTATTGTATAACACTACAATATCTATTTTATTAATGTCACTTCTTTAGGATGTCAACCATGCTCTGATACCAAAAATTCTATCACGCCCCAAAAGGGACCTAAGACAGAACGAAGAACGATCCAACCTAAAAGAACTGAATCATTTAACCCTCACTTAAATCCAGTAAATAGCAGTGGAAGACTTACATAAAGTAGTAACAGACCAGACCCGAAATAAAGGTCCAGAAGTGACAATAATATAATGTAAATTAACAAATTCTAAAACCAGAAACTTAAAAATAAAATTTAGAGTACAAACCTCCATAAAATATTCTAAGTATCTCTACAAATGAAATAAAATAATTTATATGGAAAAAATTCTAAATTTCTACTCCTTAAGTGGCAATTGGGGACTAATTTGATCATTTCCTGAAAAGTGAAAATAAATATGGAGTGAGTCAAACAAACTCAGTAGGGATTAAATATTATATTCAACTTTTATATCATAGGAATCATATGTGGAATTTTAATTTCTTATTCTTCACAATTTAATATAAGAAGGAACAAAAGTGAACAATAAAATAAACAACAGAAATACACAACGGCGATATTCAGGCAATCACAATAGCCACACAAACCCTGATTAGGTTTAGGGTTTTGTGCCTAGGGATACGGCACATACAGCTGTCCCATTACTCTAGTTAACAATAACAGTGCATAAAATGGAAAATTAAATACAATGAATTAAATAGTGAATCAACATATATAAATTAAAGTAATATTAAATATTTTATAATTTAATGTGCGTTAAACATAAGATAACCTCTACCTTAGGTTTGGGCCAACCAATGCCAAGGCCCAACTAAATAAGCTCAATGAGATCAAACAGTAGACAAGCTGACAAATTTCTAAATGTCGAAACCTAATCATAACATTTTCATCAAATTAGAATTTTGAACTCCAAAATAAGAGTTTGGATTTTTACACTAATAATAACGATCCAATTGTGATCGTGTCTAAATTTGAATAAGTTAATTTTTGGCCCATAACAACGTCTAGGTTTTGGCCCAATAAATTAGGTTGAAACCCATTAACTCATAAGGCCAAAGCCCAAACTGGTTTTGGCCATGGCCTAAGGAATTTCTTGGCTGTGGCCTAAGAGAAATTGCTTCACGGCTTGGGAATTCCCAAGCCATGGCTATGTTTCTTCCCACTGGTCGGCAACGAACACAGAACGGTCGGGAATTCCTTCCCTACAACCAACCTCTTTTCCCAAAGAAGCAAACCCTC
This sequence comes from Begonia loranthoides, assembly GCA_022433065.1. Classification (NCBI taxonomy): domain Eukaryota; kingdom Viridiplantae; phylum Streptophyta; class Magnoliopsida; order Cucurbitales; family Begoniaceae; genus Begonia; species Begonia loranthoides. The sequence continues at coordinate 11,549,259 of CM039478.1, forward strand.
ACAACCACAACAATTCCCAATCATAAATTCAAAAATCCAATGTTATGATTCAGAGAAATGGAGGAAGAAACTTCTTGCATTCAGGTCATTCACAATAGTTTATTATAGAGGAGAAACTAGAATAATGAAAAGAAAGAAATGAACAACAATTCAATAGCTGTTTATCTATTCTATTTATAGTTATCTCCTCCAGCTGGCATCCTTATTAGCATTGGCCACTTCTCCGTTAGCTGACAGCAACAAATCTTTTCTTATTTGACTGCATTTGCATTTGGACTGCATGGCTCCCGTTTCCGTCTTCATCCCCAAGATAGCCATTGTGAAATACTATGATAATAACAGGCACCCCTTTTTGAGAACCTTGTCCCCAAGGTTCAAAAGATGGAAACTTTGCAACTATCTCCTCGGCGTCAACCCATGTAGCATCTGATTCAGCTTCATCTTGCCAGTGAATAAGCAACTACATCAAGGGAAAATCTCCACGTTTAACTACTTTGGTTTGAAGCAATTGTTGAGGATGTCGCACGAAGTTTTCTGTATACTCTGGAGGTAAACAATCTTGCGGTACCTCAACTCTTCCGATTTGCTTTTTAAGTAAAGAGACATGAAATAACAGATGAATTCTTGCATTATTCGGTAATTCCAGCTTATACGTAACTGTATCCAAATTTTCCAGAACTTTGATGAGGCCAAAAAATTTCAGAGCAAGTTTCTGTGACATGGTTTGTTGGACCGTAAGCTGTCTATACAGTTGCAGTCTGAGGAATACCATATCACCTACTTCAAAATGGCATTCTGTTTAATTCTTATCTGCATAAATCTTAATCTTGGCTTGAGCTTGAGTAAGTTTCTATTTTAGAAATCTATCCATAGAAAAGCGATCATGCAACACCGCATCAACTGTTGCAACATCCGTTTGTTGATAAGGGCCTAAAGCCAATTGCGGTGGAGGAGAGCCATACAATGCCTGAAATGGCGACATTTTAATGGTTGAATGATAAGTGGTGTTATACCACCATTCAGCTAGTGGTAACCACTGCTTCCATCAATGGGGCTGATTATGGGTCATACAACATAAATACATTTCTACACATTGATTCAGCCTCTCTATTTGTCCATCAGATTCTGGGTAATACGCAGTGGATAGATGAAGCTCTGAACCCACTGCTTTGAACAAGGCCTGCCAAAATAAAGAAGTAAAAATTCTGTCCCGGTCAGAAACAATATGTTGAGGCAAACCATGCAATCGAAAGACATGTTCCATAAAAACAATGGCTATAGTTTCGGCCGAAAATGGGTGTCTCAAAGCAATAAAATGCCCGTATTTGGTGAATTTATCTACTATCACCAAGATGCAATCTGCACCTTATGACAATGGCAATCCTTCAATAAAATCCATAGCAATGTGATTCCATGGATGATTGGGTAATGGCAATGGTTGCAGTATACCCGGGTAAGCAACATGTTCTGATTTACACCGCTGACAAGTATCACATTGCAAGATTAACTGTTTGATAAATTTTCTCATACTTGGCCACCAAAAATTTGCTTTAACTCGATAGACAGTAGCTTGTATGCCCGAATGACCCCTAGCTTGCGAGTCATGTAAAGTCTGAACAACCTCCTGTAGTATAGAATTAGCATTGCCCAGAACAATTTCCTTTTGATAACAAAATATACCATCCATATATGCAAAACTATAAGCTGCATCAATATCCAATATTAGCTTATCCAGAAAAGCAGAAATCCAAGGATCATTTTCATAGCTAGAAACAACTTCTCTAATCCACAGTGGCTGAACCATGGTAATTTGATTACATAATATGTAAGAATTGTCTCTTCATGATAAAACGTCTGCTACAATATTTGTTTTACCCTTTTCATACTGTATTGTATATCTCAACCCCAACAATTTAGTCAGTCATTTTTGCTGAAGTGGGGTAGTGATCCTTTGTTCAAGTAGAAATTTTAGAGATTGATGATTTGTTCTAATGATAAAGTCATTGCCCTCTAAGTAATGTCTCCACTTTTGAACTGCTAACACTAAAGCCAATTATTCTTTTTCATATATTGACAGGCCCAGATTTCTTGCATGGAATGGCTTACGGATGAAAGCTATTGGTCTCTGTTCTTAAAGTAAGACTGCTCCCACACCATTATAGCAAGCATCAATTTCTACTATAAATGGTTGCTAAAAATCAAGTAATGCCACTATAGGAGAGGATGACATAGCATGTTTGAGTGTCTAAAAAGACAAAGTGACCTCCTTTATCCAGATAAAGGCATTCTTACAGAGTAAATCGGTCAAGGGTTTGGCAATTGCACCATACCCACGGATAAATTTATGGTAATATCCTGTTAAACCCAAAAATCCACATAACAACTTGATGGAAGATGGAATAGACCAATTCACCATTGCTTCTATCTTTTCTAGATCAGTAGCTACCCCATCAGAAGAGATAACATGACCCAAATATGCAACCTTGGATTGTCCAAAATCACACTTGGAAAGCTTGGCATACAAAGAGTGTTGCTGGAGTACCTGTAACACAGATTCTAAATGGGCAACATGAGAAGACAGTGAAGTGCTATACATGAGTATGTCATAAAAAAAACAAGAACAAAGTTCCTCAAGAATGGTTTGAATATGTTGTTCATCAAGGATTGAAAGGTGGCTTACGCGTTTGTCAAACCGAATGGCATCACTCTAAATTCATATAGACCTTGATAAGTTTTGAATGTCGTTTTGTAGCAATCATCCTCTTTAACACTGATTTGATGATATCCCACTCGAAGATCAATTTTGGAAAAAATGATCGATCCATGAAGTTCATCAATGAGTTCAACGATAAGTGGCATCGAAAATTTATCTTTGCAAGTCATGGCATTAAGCTGTCTATAATCGACACAAAACCTCCATTGGCCGTCTTTTTTTTTTAACAAGCAACACTAGAGAAGCAAAAGAGCTGTTACTTGGAACAATAATCCCTTCTATCAACATTTCTTGAACCAATCTATCTATTTCAGTTTCATGAAAATATGGGCATCTATATGGAGCAAGACAAAAAGGTTTGGCATCAGCCACCAGCGGTATCGCATGGTCATGCGATTGGATAGGAGGTAAACAAATAGGTACCTTAATAAACATCCTAAAATCGGTCTAAAACCTCTTGTATACATGGTAGAATTATATGAGATTTGATGGCAAAAACAGACTATACAATCTGTAATTGTCCACATAATAAGTAGGCTTGTTGCTGAATGCCATTAGAAAACCTTTTTGTAGAACATATTTCAATTGAATTTTTTGTAGAGCTTGTGGGCAAACTGACTTTAGAATTTTGTATTGTAATATGGAATACCCCATTTGGTAAATAAAACATTACAGGACTAATGAATTAAGCCAATCAATACCAAATATGATATCACTCCCTCCCAATGGCAAAGCTCTAAAAGAGAAAGTGAACACCTGATTATGCATACTCCATTGAACCGGCTAAACAATGTTTGCACTATATATTTTAGCTCCATTGGCTATTGTCACCTCCAATCAGCGCCTGAAATCTATCAGTAATTGCAACCGATTAGCCATCAACTTATCAATGAAACTATGAGAACTCCCACTGTCTATAAGAATAGACCAATTCTGAGCATTAATATAATCGATTATTCTGACAGTGGATTTAGTAGTAAATCCGGCTAGAGCATTGACAGAAACTTCTATCTCATCATTGCCAATTTCTAGACTTTCATCTTCAGAATTCTACAACACAGAGATCTCCTCATCTGTTGAAGCCACTAACAAAAAATTTAATGACTAATTTTTGCATATATGCCCAGGTGTAAATTTGTCATCGCATTTGAAACATAATCCCAATTTCTTTTTCATGTTTAAATCTGTTTGTGATAACCTGCCCAATTTGGATAATGCTGTAGATTCCTTGTGATTATCAATTGGATTAACTTTCTCAGGCCATTTAGAGGCAAAAAAAATTTTTGAACCTTTTGTAAGACGCTGTAAAGCTATTATTGATTGTTCTTGAAGAAGTGCAACTTCGAAGGCCAAATAAAGAGATACAGGTTTGTTGATCCTGACTGTTGCTTTTATCTTATCTTTTAACCCACTAGTAAAAATAGAAATACAGTAAATCTCTGACATTCTCGGTAAAGAAGGTTGCACGTGTGATTTAAGGGATTCAAACCTCCGAATATAATCTTTGACAGAACCGGTTTGAGTAATTTTGAAAAACGTCTCAATAGCTTCTTTAGTTGTTGTTGCAGAAAATCTTTGGCACAATTCAGTGGCAAACAAATCCCAATTAGCGTGAGGGTAAGTAGATATAAATCCATCAAACCATACATCAGCTTGGTCTTGCAAATGTTACTCATCCAATCCTAGATACTGGGGAGCAAGAATCTGGTGCAGAATGCCTTTCATAGCCATTCTCTTAGCCCATCTCCAAAAAAAAAAAATGGAAGGTCCAAGCGTGGTAACATGACCTGGTAATTGAATTCAGGTCGTGGACTGTCACTCAATGGTGGGTTTTGAGAACAGAAGGTATCGAAGATCCTGCCACTAGCATTCGCATCATCTCTGGCCGTGGAGGAATCATCTGAGCTATTGCCGTCATAACCAATTCATGCTTGGCCACAAAATCTTGGATAAAACCGTGCATCATATTTTCTATCTGATCTTGGCGAGAAGCTAGATGCTTCAGCTGACCATCAATCCTTCAAATTGCTTCTTCACTAGTTTTGGCTCGCAATTCAGTCATGGCAGAATAGTTACAGCTCTGATACCAAATTGTTACGATTCAGAGAAATGGAGGAAGAAACTTCTTGTATTCAGGCCGTTCATGGTAGTTATTACAATGGAGAAACTAGAATAACGAAAAAAAAGAAATGAACAACAATTCAACAGCTACTTATCTATTCTATTTTCAGAGTATTTATAGTAATCTCCTCCAGCTGGCATCCTTATTACCATTAGCCACTTCTCCATTAGCTGATGGCAACAAATCTTTTGTTATTTGAGTGCATTTGCATTTTGACGGCGTGGCTCTTGTTTCCGTCTTCGCCCCCAAGATAGCCATTGTGAAATACTACGATCATAACAGAGAACAACATTAACGATTGTTGAAGAATGCACTTGGCCGAAAGGCCAAAATTTTTCGGTCGGGATTACCTTCTCGACCTCCTGCGATCATACAACAACAAGAAAACATCTTACACTTAAATTCTAGGGTCAATCCAAATCAATCCTTCATGAATCTTTCCAAATTTTCAGAAAGCCCAAGGAAGAAACATAGTTGAAAAAAATCCAATTTTTCTTACCTAAGAAATTCTTCACGATCGAAGTTTCACCTGAGCCAGTTGCTGAACTTCGATGCTCAAATGACAACCTTCAGCAAACCATTCTATCGCTTAATATCAAACACTAATGAGGAGACGAGATTCAAGATTTGTTGCTTACCTTGGACGTGAACGATTGTTACACTGTTAGAGACCATTTTCCTCCTAAGACACTATTAGCCAGAGGGCCAATCCTCTTCGCCGGCAACCCATCGGAGATAAGCGAAACCGACATTAGGAAGATGGGGAAGATTGGTGTGGTGGAGACCTTCCCCACTCCCTCCTGTTTCGGAAACAACTCCACCATGGGGAGTTATTTTTCTATTTACTTTTTTTTTTCATGGGCTAGGCTGGGCTGGGCCGGATATCACAACACCTGTGTCATAGCAATAGAAGAGAGAAGATGATCATCAAGAAAGATTGTGAACATAACAATAATAACTCTATTAGGTTTAAAAATTTTCATATAGGGACACGACATCCTAAGCTAGCCCCAACTCCTCGTGTAATGTGGAAATACATATTCAAATGGTTTAGTGCATAACAAATAATGGCATTGGTAGTGGGTCAAACAACACCCGAAAATCATAATTGGTATGTACATATAATGAAAAATCCATGCACAAAATAAATGCTCATGAAAACATACACATGTAACAAAAATTGAACACATCATAAAATAGGACATGTCATCAAATTTCTAAAATATTTCTCAAAATAGAACTTAAAAAAAATGAGACGAACAACCAAATATAATGAAAAATTGTAATACCTAAAAATTTGCACGATCAATTATAATGCGACAATTTAGAATTTAAATAGATTAATGATTGTCACAATTGGAGAATTTCAATGAATGAATTAAAAAAATATTAAATAAGTATTCAAATTAGGAAAGTTAAAATAAAAGACTTTATTTTATAAATAATAAAATAAAATAAATTTTATTGAGGAATTAGGAAAGCCGAATGTATTAAAATTAATAAAGAATAATGTGTAAATAATCCACTATAAGGAAAGATTAAGTGTTAGTTTAATATTTTATATTTTGGGATTAGGGAAATATCATATAAGAAAGTACTAGATGCTAGATGGATTGTGGGATGAGGCCTAGGAATGACAGAGTTCAATTTGGATGGAGAAAAATGCTTCCCCGAAAGTGTTGGACACAGAAGGGTGTTAGATCATTTGATTGGTTTAGCAGAAGGAGTGTGAACTATTGGATTTAGAAAAGATTCTTCTGTAAAAGGGAAAAATGTCACTCAGATAAGTTTAAGTAAATAGGAACGTCATCATTTTAGGTTATTGTGTGTTTTCAAGGTAGCGAATGTGTCCGCAACAACGTATTATTAAGGAGAAAATGGTTTCATTTGGATTAATGAGCTACAATTAACAGTGTTAGAGCAATAACATTCACTTCCATGGAAAGGAAAGTATCTACGGCATGTTTTGAAAGAAGTGAAATGTCGTCATTGGATTTAATGGATTTCACATAGACACAGGTGTTCGTGGGAGCGTTGGTGTCATGAAAGAGATTTTCACAATGGATAAGCACACGTGGCAAACAACGATTGATGGACAAACTTGTGAATTGGAGTTTCCAAAGAAGTGTTGGCTATTAGCGTAAGTGTAATTAGGTTTATTTGTTTTGATGATGAATGTTTTAATTGAAATAATAAGTTGTTTATTGATTGATTGTGCTTAATGTCTTTATCTTCATAATTATATTGATCTTTATTAGAAATACCCTTAATACAAGTATTAATACTTTCTAACATATTTACCTAAGTCCATGTAACATATATATTGATTAGTGGGACTCAGAGAATTCAAGAAATGCAAAAAGGGAAGAAGACATGGACTAAAGCCTGATGGAGGTTGACCAAATTGCTGAAAATATGAAGAGGCGGTCGACCAAAATGAAAATGGCCGACTGGCATAAATGACAGATTGGTCATTGTTAAAAATGCTAGAAAAGCAGTCGACCAGTTGGAAGGCAGTTGATAGGAAAAATGGACAATGAGCTAGTTGTTTCTGCGGCTAAGAAATGCGATCAACTAATATGCTAAAGTAGTCAACCGATTAGACTGTACAACGCAACAGATAGTTTCCAATGGTCGGATGGTGGTCGACCGCCTTCATAGTTCTATATATATAAGACACTTCGAAGCTCATTTTAACCAAGCAAGAATCAAAGTGAAGCTCTGCAAAATTTTATACTTGATTCCAAATCAATCATAGTGTCAAACCTAGCTCTCCCATCCTAAAACTTGAGAGTTTACATTTGGAAAGCTTAGGTTATTTGTTGTATTTTCTATTCATACTCATTGTACTCAAATCAAGGGTGACGCCCCATAATAATCAAGTAAAAATGGTGACACCCTTAGAAAGAGTCATTGTAAAGGTTTGGTTGACACCCGTGAAGTAAATCATCACTAACCAAAATCATTTATTGAGCTCATTGATATAGATAAACAAAAATTGAGCATGAATGCTAAGGCAATCAATGTGATCTATTGTGCCCAAAGTATGGATCAGTTTAATAAGGTACAAGCTTGTGATAGTGCCTATGATATTTGTAAATTACTTGAAATTATGCATGAAGGCACTAATCAAGTAAAAGAAACTAAATTAAGCACGCTCATTGATGAATATGAATTGTTTTCTATGGAAAAAGATGAAACCATTAGTTGTATATTTACTCATTTTACTAACCTTACTAATGGTTTGAAAGTGCTTAGCAGAGTTTATCCCAATGAAGAGTTGGTGAGAAAGATTCTTAGGTGTCTACCAAGAGTGTGGCAACCTAAAGTAACCGCTATCCAAGAGAAATGTGATCTCAAGGGTTGAAAGATGGAGGAACTTATCGGTTTCCTAATGAAACATGAGATCACGTTGATGAATAATGAGAAGGAGGAGAAAAAGAAAAAGGACTTTTCAAACAAAGGAATATTGCTTTCAAAGCCTCCTCAATCGCTAAAGTGGACTCCAAGGATGAAGATGAAGATGATGAAGAGGTCAAATTCATAACTCAGAAGTTCAACAAATTCCTTCAACGGAAGAAGGAAAAATGAGAGAAGGTAATAGTTTGCTTTGGATGTGGAGAACCTAACACACCACAACCGATTGTCCCAAAGCAAAGAAGAAATCAAAGGCTTTCAAGAAGAAAACGTTCAAAGTCACTTGGGACAATAGTGATGAGAGCTCTTCTTCTGAGATTGAAGAAGTCTCCAATTTTTGCTTCATGGCCAAAGAGGAAAAGGTACACAACTTATCTAGCGATTTAGATAATGATCTTGATGATAACGATGAGTTGTTGGGTGCCTTTAATAAATTGTTTGATAAGTTCATCTTGCTTAAACGTAAATATAATTTGTGGAAAAAGGAAAATGACAATTTGATTGAAAAGCATGTTGAGATGACTAAATCTTTGGAAAATCAAATGGTTCATTTTGGTTTTAATTTTTGTTAATCCAAGAATTTGTAACAATTGGTATCTTAATTTGCGCATATTGAATTATTGTTGGGTGGTTGAATTCAATGTCTTAGTTCCTCCTCTTTGAATTGAAATTGTTTATTGAAATAGGGGGATAAAATAGTACTTAACTTGAATAAATCTTTTGATCAAAGTTAAAATTTTTTTATTACAATTGGTAAATTGGTTTTTCTTCTTGGTATTGAATTAGATGTTTCTCCCAACAATTGTTTTTCTAAGGATGAGAAATAGAATTGTATGGTTTTGTTGTGTTATTCCCCAATTATTATGTGTATTTAATGCCAAAGGGGGAGAATTAAGTTGATTAAATTGTTTTGGTTTGATACTTTGGATATCTCCAATAATTTGATTTTATACATTGATATAGGGACAGAGAAAAATCGATATGTATCAAATATCAAGGGGGAAATTATATTTGTTTTGATTGCAATATTGAAATGTTGAATTGAATGGTTGATTTTGATTGTTAAATTTCCTCAAAGGTTTCTAGGTTATGAATAATGACAAAGGGGGAGAAATCTTTTATGATTTTATTCTATTCCTCTCCATTGGGCTTTTTTTTTTATTTTGACAAAGGGTGAGAGATTTATATAAGTTATAAATAGTACGTTTGCATGAAACTAAAAGTTAGATATATTGTATAAACTAAGGGGGAGAGATCAAATTATGTAATACTATATGCATATGCTTAGACTTAAGAATAAAGAACTTATAATATGTTGTCATCATAAAAAATGGGGAGATTATTAGCCTAAGTATAATTAGGCTTATTTGTTTTGATGATGAATGTTTTAATTGAAATAATAAATTGTTTATTAATTGATTATACTTAATGTTTTTATCTTCATAAATATATTAATCTTTATTGGAAATACCCTTAATAAGGGTATTAATACTTTCTAACATATTTACCTAAGTCCATGTAGCATATATATTGATTAGTGAGACTTAGAGAATTCAAGAAATGTAAAAAGGGAAGAAGAGGTCGACTAAAACTTGATGGAGGTCGACCAAATTGCTGAAAATATGAAGAGGCGGTCGACCAAAATGAAAATGGTCGACTGGCGTAAGTGAAAGATTGCTCACTGTTGAAAATGCTGGAAAAGCGATAGACTAGTTGCAAGGCGGTCAACCAGAAAAATGGACAGTGAGCTAGTTTTTTCTGCGGCTAAGGAAGCGATCGATAAACACAGTCGAGCAAGCAATGTGGAATGTGAAGAAGTGGTCGACCGATATTCTAAAAGAGCTGAACGGTCAGACTATATAACACAATTGATAGTTTCCAATAGTCAGATAACGGTCGAGCAAAATAGAGGTGGTCGACCGGCTTCACAGTTTTTATATATAAAAGACACTCCAAAACTCATTTTAACCAAGCAAAAATTGAAGCAAAACTCTGCCAAATTTTATACTTGATTCCAAATCAAACATAGAGTGTCAAACCTAGCTCTCCCATCCTAAAACTTGAGAGTTTACATTTGGAGAGCTTAGGTTATTTGTTGTCTTTTATATTCATACTCATTGTACTCAAATCAAGGGTGAAGCCCCGTAATAGTCAAGTGAAAAGGGTGACACTCTTAGAAAGAGTCATTATAAAGGTTTGGTTGACACTCGTGAAGTCAATCATGACTAACCAGGGAGGTTAGGTGATTAAGGATCTCCAAGTTGAAAACTTAGAGCACAGACATAGGCCGAGGTTGCCAAACTGCGTGAACAAATTCAGTTTGCAATTTCTCTAACACTTACTCCTACATTTGTTATTATTTGATTTAATATTTGTTATAAATTACTTAGGGTTTAGATCAAATTATCGCACAAAAAAGTTAGAACACCTAATTCACCCCCTCTCCCTTACTCCTCCCTCGTTTGGTGCATGTCAATCCTACATTGGCTTCCGCAAAAGTGTTGGCATCTGCGGTTGCTTTGGAAACTGTGATTACAAGAGTTATGGCTGACGTGGCTGTTGGCCATTGAATGACCGAGTTGTAGTGGAAGTCCCCAATGGATGTTCTCGCGTAAGCTATAGCTTAGGCAAAGTTCAAATAAGTTGGTTTTCTAGATCCTCCGTGAGTTACAATTTGATCTTTAGACTGTTTAGGAAAAGATAAATTAAGATACAATTTTCATGGATTTCCTTTTGTGAAGATCTCATATTTTTAGTTCTATGTATTGAAGGGTTGGGTCGAAACCATAATTACCCTAAAGCCGCGAGGGCGAGAAGATCTTTGTCTCAAGTTCTCAGGTAAACCTTTCTTCAAGTTGCTCAAGGTAGGTTATCCTCATTAAGGATTCTAAAGTTTTTTTGGACTATAAGTAATGTTTAGGTATATTTTTTATTAACTAACTCTTTGTTTACTTAAAGGAAAACTCAGCATATTTGAAGAGTTGGGATAGTTAGACCTTCATTAAAGATTTCTGATAAGTGATTTGATTGTGTTTGGCCTTTAGCTTTCATCACAAAGTGCTAGAGTAAGATAGTTTATAATGAAATTTCCTGTGATGTCTATGACTATTGTTCGAGGATTTGATGTATGCTAGTTGTTTACTATTTTCATTGAAATATATTATTGAGGATTTGTTTAATATTTCTGTTTCTTTTATGATGAGTCATGTTGAGAATATGTTACTGCTAGAGTCATGCATGCTAGATTTTATCTTTATGTTACGTGTAGGTTTCATGCATTCATGAAAAACATTTTCTTTAAGATAGATTAAAAAGAATGAAAGATGGACAGAATAAATGTAAATAGTCATTATGGGCAAGGTTCGAGTTAATTATCCCACATGAGGTGCACCTAATGGTGTTACTCTCTCACCTAAACTGAATTACCCATAACGACTGGACTGTTAAGTGAAAGAAAAAAAAATGAAAAAGAATATTGACAAAAAAAATACGGTTTTTATATACTGCATCTCATAGTCAGGTTTTCTGACATCTCTTACTGAACATTAGGCTCATAGGTGAACTTTGAGATGTAGGTGATGATGAAATTATTGAGAAACATGATGATAGAAGCAATTGATAGCGTAGTTGAAGAGGACACATGTTGTGATACTAATGAACCTAAAAAATGCTTTTGTGACTCCTCTCAATGTTATTCATCGTTGCAATGTCAACCCATATAGTCAATGGTGGTGTGATGCTAGGTCCTCAATCTAGTTGCGCTAGTTGTTCAAGCTGATCAGATCTTTTTGATATTTCTTTTCACCAATTGATGTTAATAAAGGATCTAAATTACTTTGAGAGAGGGGTCAATTAGGTCTGCTAACTTTTTCTTTTGATTACTTAAAACTTTAGTTAGCTATTTGTATGTAAATATTTTTTAAATTAGATAGTCTAAAAAACAATAAAGCTAACACACAAATAAGTAAAAGAGGAGTGTAAGAGAGTGCAAATGAATTTGGTGACATTGTTTAGCCAAACACACCTACATTCGAGCTTTGAGTCTCCTCCTCGAAGATTCTATGCATTTCAACCTTCCTAATTACACTTTATTCAACTTTTGGGTCTCAATCCATCCTTACAATGACTTCTTCAGCCATCACCCTCAAATCAATCGCAAAAGAAAATATTTAAATCTTGAACTTTTACACACTTTTCCAACCCTCAAATCGTAAATCTTAAATTTAGAGTGAGAGAGCTTAGGAGTTTTAGCTCATAATGGAGGCCAAAAAATTACAAGAAATTTTGGCAGCACTTTGTTGTAATATTGATGATTCATTGAATTTCCTAGTGGACCTCTCTATTTATAAATTTTTTCAGAAAAATTGTGCATTGGTCGACCACTGAATCACATGGGTCAATCACTTCATGATTGTTACGAATTTTCTATGAGCATGCGGTTGTCTAAGATTGTCATGACCTGATTTCCTATTTCTTTAAAATGTTGCAATTTAAAGCACATTTCTTTATGAAATGCGTATAATTTAAACTTTTCTTTTGAATCAAATCTTTTCAATAAAGTACATAGCAGAAAACTTTATCCTTGATTTCAAAACATGTTCCATATCAATATTATAAACCATTCATCAAATTCCAAGATCATACTAATTTCATTGCCGTACTTGTAAACCATTGTTTTCATAGGTATAAAAACAGTCACATATATTAATTAAGATCTATCACCAAAACATTTACACAAGTATCAAAATTTGATATATAGAAACATGTTACATTGAGGCATAACCCACCGGTCAGTTTACCAATAATATAAAATACTCAACATAACAATACCCCAATTAGTTGTATCTTCCATAAACTCTCATCAACGAATAGGATCCTTACCTATATCACAAGACAATAACTATGAGTTTAACACTCAGTATGGATATAAAAATATGTTATGCTTATGTTATTCAACCTTAGAAAATATATGCAATTTCGATATCAATTCTTTTGTCTTTACCTTTACCTTTAACTTTATTTTCATTTAATCATTCAGACATTGGAGATATCAATGTATATGAGAGAGTGGTACCTCTGACCCACACGGGGCAGCCATATCAAGAACACATACTCACAATGTCTATTTACATTTATTTTTGTTTACTTACATTTTCATTTAGTTTCACTTACCCATATAGACGTTAGAGGTATCATCATACAAAGTAGAGTGGCATCTCTTAACCTAAAAAGGGTAACCAACTCAAGACCCATACCTCTTGGCATCTATTTATGTTTATTTCCATATAATGTCATTTCTTTCTTAAAACATATGCATGAAACACTTTCATACACATTTTATCAAACTATGATGCATGAGAATGCATATGAACAATACAATGCACCATTTCATATAAACAATTCAAATCAAAGCAACATGTTACATTTATTTGTTTATTTTATCATTAACACAATATTTTAGTCTTTTGATCAATCCATACTAACATCATATACATTCTTATAACTAGTGACAAGTGAGCATACAATTATTCACACCATAACATCATAATATCCTAATATATACATGAAATATCAAACACTTTTCCTAAGTGATGTAGGCCCAAGGCCAAAAACACACAATATCTCATACCTTATATCCTTAGTGTAATTCAGTCGCAGGATTATCTCTTCACAATACCTTCAAAACCAATAAACAACCATCAATAAGTAATGATAAAGATACAACCAATTCACATGCACTCTAGGGTGTTTCCTCCCATTTTTTTACCTATCTTTCATCAACCATAACTTTCACACTACTTAACCAAATCCAATAATTAGCCTATATCTCCATTAAGATGTCCTTAAAAACATACACAAATGGCTTAACTTAAAAATTCCAAGAAGGCAGTCAACAATGAACAAACATTTATCCTACCTGGATTTCAACTTTTCAACCCTTTTTACATCATCTTCCTATCATACTCTTATAACATCATAAAAATCATTAACAAAACTACAAAGGACCTCAACATACCTTAACATCCAAAGTGAATGGATGAGAAGAACCCTGGAGATATTCTTGAGAGAAATCCTCTCTTTTCCTTCGAAATTCCAAGTGATCAAGCAACACTTCAAGACTTATAACTCCCTTTCAAGCTTTAAGCAGGAGGTGCAGCTGCATGGTTAATTCCTGAAGTTCCTACCTCTCAAGGCATCCAATTAGAATGTGACAACCTCTAACTTTTTCAGGGAACCTTTGACACATTTTGAATCTATTTTGAAGCCGAACGACCGCTAATCATAATGATCAACCACTAGAGTTCCATTCCTTCAAACTGCACAAATAGTGGTTGATCATTTCACCCACTGATCGACCACTCTTCCAAATGACTATACCATCACTATTATTATCCAATATAACTCCAATTATCATCAAACATCATCATCATCACCCTAAGCTTAATATGACAAAAATTTGGGATATTACAAAGATAGATTCTAGTCTACCACACCAATCGACCTATTCTAGCAGTAGACGATAGCTCTAGCATACATAAGAAATTTTAGAACTCTCTAGCATTTTTCTGGTCGACCGCTCTCTACCCAGGTTGACAACTTTGTCATCATCAAAAAATTCCTATTCTTGGTAATATTGTTGGTTGACCACGTCTCAACTTTGGTTAACCACTATGTTCTTCAAAACAATTCATGCTTTTTGTGATTTTTCAAGTCAACAACATCTCAACCCTAGTCAACCGCATTATGCTTGTAGGCCAAACAAGCTCTTAGGAATTTTTTTGGTCGACCACATCTCCACCTGGTCAACCGCTGTCCATTATTCAAAAATTAACTTTCTATAGAATTGTTCTGGTAGACCACTCCTCTTCACAGGTCGATCGCTGTTGTTATGTTTGAACACTTTAATAAATAATGATTGTAAGAACTTCAACAAACATGTTAGCACATTTAAATATTCACTCTTGAAGGTATTTTTTATTAGATAAAATAATGTACTCCAAGCAATAATATATTTATCATAAATCATATATTTAATATATAAACAAATTTTAGATAATTAAATTTCCCATCTTCAAAATAACTAAGCTTAATTCATATTAAGCTAATAGTTAAATCCTAGTCAGACACACTATTGTTAGAATCCATCTCATATCTATGAATATTCCTTTTAACTAACTCTGTAACAATAATACTTTCTAGAATATTCCCTCTAAATATGAAAAAGGGAATACAACATTGTAATATTTCATTAAGTCAATTATCAATAGCATTATGATTCCTCTATTTCTTTCTTGGCATCAAAGCTAAATATGGCCTCCTCCAACAACACCACTTACCCTTTCTCAGCTGACTCCTCTTTCCTTCCTTCTTTTTTGGCCATTCACAAAACCCTCACAATAAAGCTTGATTCCTCAAACTATTTGATCAGGAAAAATTAGATTCTCAATGTGGTGATTGCAAATGGCCTTGAGGCCTTTCTTAATGGTTCTTCCTCTCCCCCTCTACCTTTCTTGGACTCTGCTCATCTTCAACCAAATCCTGCTTATACATTATGGCAGTGCTATGACAAGCTTCTTATGAGCTGGCTGTATGTCACCCTTACTGATTCTTTGTTATCTCACATTGTTTGCTAATCTTGAGCAACAGAAATTTAGAGTGCTCTTGCTCGCCTTTACTCTTCAACATCACTTGCTTGTTTAACAAAATTACGAGGCCAGCTGCATCAATTAACCAAAGAGGGTCTTACAGCCTCAGAATATATTCAGAACAATTGTTCAATTTGTAACACTCTTCAAGCAATTGGTGAACCAGTCTCACAAAAGGATCACATTCTGTACCTGATGAGTGGCCTAGGTAGTAAATACAATCCATTTGTGACTTCAATTATGAGTCATCCAGACACTCCAACAATTGAAGACGTGCGCAGTCTCCTCCTTAACTATGAATCGCGTCTGGACAAGCAGCACTGTGTTGTAATTCTCTCTTCCATTCAAGCAAATTTCTCTTCTCTTAACATTGGCCGGCAACAATGCTCACCATAGCTGAACTCACACCCACAATATTTGAATGACACTTCAGCTCCTCCTTCTAGTAGTATACTTGGGAAACCATAGTTTGGTTTCCCTCTTCGTCATGGAAGCCTGGCAAACATCCATCAAATAAGCCTTGCTGCCAAATCTGCCAGAAACTGGGTCATACAGCTCCACAATGTTATCATTGTGTGAATACTTCCTTCCCCCCTCCTCACACTTTTCATGTCGCTTCTCTAGTCGCTGCCCCAGTCACTACCCCAATCGCTGCTCCTCCTTCTTCAAATAATACTTTTCAAAAGCAATTTAACCCCACATCCATGGTGTCCACGTGTTTAATGGATTTAGGGGCAACACATCACTTCACCCCTCACTCAAGTGACCTCCAGTCCACCCATTCTTACATTGGTCTGGAGCATGTCACAGCTACTAATGGTATGTCATTTTCCATCACAGATGTCGGTAACTCTAAACTCCCATCCACTGCTAAGTCCCTTCATGATGCACCAGTGGAAGGAGATTTGAATATAACATATAATTATGTTGAAGAAGTGAAGAACAATCGGTTGAAGAAATATGATAAATTGTTGAAGTGTGTTGATCAATCAAAGGTGGTAATCTGTAGGTGTGGCG
This sequence comes from Begonia loranthoides, assembly GCA_022433065.1. Lineage (NCBI taxonomy): Eukaryota > Viridiplantae > Streptophyta > Magnoliopsida > Cucurbitales > Begoniaceae > Begonia > Begonia loranthoides. The sequence goes on from CM039478.1 coordinate 11,566,174, forward strand.
GTCGACCTTTTGAAAATAACATGGTGAAGATCGACCAGTTCTTGAAGGATTGGATCGACCGGTACTGGCAGTCAAGTAGAGGGTCGACCTCAAAAATGGTAGTGGTGAACTGATGAAGGAATTAGTCGAGCATGCGGTCAAGCCGATCGACCGGTGCTTTGGTTTCCTTATTTTGTCACAAATTCACTTTTAGAAAGTTGAACTTTTAAAGCTTGTAACTCCTTCATTTTAGAAGCTTTTGAGCTGAAATTTTGACCACATCTTCTTGGATGAAATAATAAAAGATCCCTTTAAGAATTATGTAAATATCCACCATGGATTAGGAAATATTTGTGATAGAAATTAGGTCGCCAATAATTGTGATGATTGCTCCCATATGGATGAGTTGTTTGTGAAGCGCCTTTGAAAAGTTGGACAACACTTCACACACTCTTCCTCCAAGGATGAAGAATTCGGATGCTAATAAGAAAGGTTACCCAACTTACAAGTAATCTTAATCCCATGATATAACACACACAAGGAAAACTTTGATTGTGACACTCCAAAGGTTTGAAAGAGGAATCACTCTAATTTCGAAAATAAGCAAAAACTTTTTTATTATCAAATTACACTCCCTTTAACAATTACATAGGGTGGCTTTAAATAGCCAATTACAAATTAGAAAATAATAGTAAACTAAATAAGCAACAATAACCCTAAGTCGTCTCATAGTATAAGTTGTTCAATTTTTTACTTATTAGAAACTAAGTTAATTAACTAAAAGAATATTTAATTAATATCTTCCTTCTTCTCTAGGTCTAGAGGTATTTTTTCAGCTATTCTATGTTGGTGCTCGGCCACTTGGATGGTTTCCATGTATAGACTTCCTTGGCCTCTAAGCTTGGACACTTGACCTTTCCTTAATCTTTACTCTCAGTTCCATGGGATTTTTCCATAGCACACAAACTCCAAATTTAACGATCCAACCCATTATAGAAAGCTTAAGAAGTCAGCTACAATCTTTATGAAGCACTCTTTTTAAATTGACATTATTTTGAATCCCAAAATAGTCAAACACTTATCAAAGGTTAGAAAGAAGATAGTTTTGAAAAGTCCTTCAATTATTCTCCAATTATTCTTGAACTTCCACGTATACTTGACCTTGAATCTCTCCATGATAATTTTGGAAGTTTGATTAATGATGGAATGGACTCGTAGTCCATCACTTCATCTAACCAATGTTTTACATACTCTTTCAATATCAACTAAACTTATCAATGTTCATCGTTTATGTTGTGATAATAATGTGTTTGTCGAATTTCATCAGTTTTATTTTCTTGTTAAGGATTGCCACTCCAAGACTATTCTTCTTCGAGGTAGTGATCATCAGGGTCTCTACACTATTTTTGTCTCTTCGCCTTTTCCTCCAGCTACTTTGCTTGCCTCTTCTTCCTATAGCTCTACTTAGTTATGGCATCTGCGTGCACTCACTTCTTGCAATTTGTTTTCATCTTCAATCTCAAATTCTCATTGTAATGCTTTTAATATTAGTAAATCTCATTGTTTACTATTCAAAATATCTTTATCTCGTGCTTCCTCTCCATTTGAAATTATTCGCTCAGACATCTGGTGACCATCCCTTGAAAAGTCCATAATTGGTGCTCGTTACTTTGTGTTGCTCATTGACAACTATAGTTGTTTCACATGGTTTTACTGCCTTAAAACCAAGGATGAAGTTAAATCACACTTCATCCAGTTTTATAACCTTGTCTTAAATCAATAATATGTCTCAATTAAAACACTTCAATCGGATGAAGGTGGGGAGTTTCGCCCACTCCTTCCATTTCCAAAGGCATTTTTCATCTAATTTCCTATCTTCACACTCCTGCTCAAAATGGCAAAATTGAGTGCAAAAATTGGTATGTTGTAGAAATTGGTCTATCCCTATTATATCACTCTCAAAAACCTTTACGTTTCTAGCCTTTTGCCTTCTCCACTACCACATTTCTAATAAATCGTTTACCCATTGCTATTCTTGATAATCCTTCACCATATCAAAGTCTATTTAACTCACAATCGGACTACTCTATGCTCTGTGTATTTGGTTGTCTTTGCTACACTTGTCCACATCCATTCCATTTAAATAAGCTTCTTCCTCACTCCTATATGTGTGTCATGCTAGGTTATAGTTCCAATCACATGGGTTACCTCTGTCTTGATACTTCCACATCCAAACTCTATGTCAGTCGTCATGTGGTCTTCCATGAGAATATTTTTCCATTCTCTACTCCATCACCTTCTCTTTCTTCTTCATGCTCTCCTTCTCATGCTATATTCATTGAGACACTTCCTTTACCTCATTCTTTCTCTTCACCCTTCCCTGTCAATCAAACTTCTGCACCTATACCTCCTTCTATCAACCCCCAACCTAACCAACCTCAACGTCAATCTTCTAATTCTTCAAACACTCACCCTATGCAAACTCGTTCCAAGTCGGGTATCTCCAAACCCAAAGTGTTTACCACTGTTGCTGTCACTAACATCTTTGAGCAACAAACCTTTTTACAAGTGATACACCAAGGGGTGCCAATGGTCAACAATGGTGAAAGGATCGGTTACCAGTTTACACAATGGCAGGGTACCTGCAATGAACTCTCTGTAACTTCCTCTCCATATATTCAAATAACGCCAAATTTGAAGGGGAACCACAACTACAAGACCAAAATGACTCCTCTAAAATCATGTTTAGATTTTTTAAGATGCGGAAGTTATGCCAATGGTAATTTCTAGCCCAAAAAGGAGCCAATCCAACATAAAGTAAAGAAACATATCAAATTGATGGAAAAACATAACTTTAGCCTGCTACCCTCCTTAAGTCACAAACTCTTCCATTTGGTTCTTGGGTTCACTTGATGGTTGATTGTGTGCAAGGAAACTCCAAGTGAGGAGATGTTTTGGCTTCTCTTTATCTTCATGGTGAGGCTCCACTTCTAGTCCTTCTAAGGTTAGGCCATCTGCAAAATAGGAACTTATAATAAGGTTAATAATCTTCTTGGCCCGGGCTCGAGTAATCGGGCCTTGTGATGCTTCATCCTCCCGGGGTGAATGAGGATTTGACCTCAAATTTAAAGCTTGGCCCACTTTTCCCTTTTCTTTTTCTAATTTATCATATTCCTCTTCTCTAAAGTTTGTAACTTTAGATTTAACCTTGCTCCCCTTCTCAATTGAGTTCACATCATCTCATGCATAGATCTCACCTTTTCCGACCCTTTAACAAAGATGCACTTTTCTACAAACTTGATGGTGTATTCACACACGTGTGGCCAAAAGAACAATCCCCTCATTGTTTCATATAATTTCTTTTCACCAAAGTAGTTTGTTAGGCCCCCACCTTGAACGTCATTCATCACGGATTCTAGGAGACAACATATTGGTACACTAGGATTGCCATCTTTAAAAAAAAAGTATTCCATGAGATCATACCCACCTTTGGACTCATTAGTGCATAAGTTATTCCAATGGTCAAAACCTTTATCATTAGCATATAATCTTTTAATCCAACAAAATCCAAAAATCTTGGCATTCAACTCAGTCAAGAGGGAGTACCTTTGTCTTAGTGCAGCGGTCATTAATGTTGTCCTTTTTTTTTGCTTGATCACATAAGGATGACATTCTAGTAATTCATTCCATGGCATAGGTAGAGTAGCTTTTGCCTTTCCTTTCTTCTTATCTTTATAGTCTTTTGCAATTTGTTCTAGTGTTAGAGGAGCTAGCTTTATAGTCCTTTCACCCATCTTGAAAGTGTAATAATTAGAATGGCCATCACGGGAAGTTTTTTTATCCAATTGCCATGGCCTCCCAAGTAGAAGATGGCTAGCACTCATAGGTACCACATCATATAGTGCTTCATCCACATAACTTCCAATGGCAAAAGTAATCTGAGCTTGTTTGGAGACTTTAATATCTACTCGGTCATTTAGCCACCCTAGTTTTATTGTGTTCGGTGTAATGTGGTGTCAAGACCAAGCTTCTCCACTAACTCCATAGATGCCACATTGGTGCAGCTTCCCCCATCAATTATCAAAGAACAAACCTTATCCTTAATCAAACACGGACTATGGAAAAGATTTTCTCATTGGCAAACATCTTCTTCGCGGACTTGGGTGGTGAGAGTTCTCTGAATAACCATAAGAAGTGGACCCTCTTGAGCATAATAGGTATCCATTTGTGGTTCTTCCTCTGTACTAGGCACCTTCTCAATCTCATCGACACTCTCAACCACCTTGGTGTCACTTCTCATCACCATAACGCACTTGTTAGGACATTGGGAGGCAATGTGCCCAAGGCCGAGACACTTAAAGTACTTAATGTTTCTCGACCTTGGCTTGATGGCATCAAAATTAGTTTTCCTTTCTTCAATGCCCCTGCCCTCATGTACCTTTAAGGTTGAATCCCCATCTTCAATCTTGGTTGGAGGCTTGTAAGGAATTGCATTTTTTTATAAGGCCGAGAGGTTGCTTCCTTCAATCTTCTTTCCTTTGTCTTTCAATTTTTAAAGCCGATTGGACCACATCATCCATAGTCTCAATCGGTTGTAGCTCCACCAAATCACCAATCTCCTTATGAAGACCTTTGATGAACCTAGCAATTGTTTATTCTCTCAGTTCTTCCAAGGCACACCTAATCTTCAATGTCTCAAACTGGGTCAAGTGCTCTTCAATTGATTGTGCACCTTGTTTGAGGTTTTGGATTTGTAGTGCATAAGCACAAACCTCTTTTGCATCAAAACTTTCATTGTCCTCCAATTGTGAACATCATCATATTCATTTCTCCTCCTTTAATCTTTGAGATCCTCCCACCACAAACTAGTATATCCGGCAAGCTCCAAGGTGACCATTTGTATCTTCACCTTTTCAGTATAATCATAGCAATCAAAGACCTTTTCAATCTTTTCTAACCAATCCAAGAAATCATCACCATTGCTTGACCCCTTAAAGGGTGGGATAGAGACCTTAATATGCCCATATCATCCTTTACCAAGGGTCTCCTCCTCGGACTTGGTAATTCCTCCATGTTGGTTTCATTTTTGTCATCACCATAGTTGCTTTCATTTTGACCTCTAGATACAATTGAAGTATTGATTCTTCTCCTTGGCCTAGGGGTTCTAGGACCACTCACATGCACATTGGAAGGTTTTTCAAGCCTTTGTTGAAGTTTGGACATCATCTCACATATCTCATCAACCTGATTTTGAAGATTATTCTTAGTTATGTCTTGTGTCTTCTCAGGTGGCAAATTTGTTGGTTGCATTGTCTCCTTATTGTGAGTGTTGTTGATTCCACTTCTTATATTCATTTTCCTAACAAGAAATAAAACTTACAGAGTTGAAAAACAGAGCACTTGTGCTCTGATACCAAATGACGCACCAAGGGGTGCCAATGCTCAACAATGGTGAAAGGAGCGGTTACCAGTTTACACAATGGCAAGGCACCTGAAATGAACTCTCTGTAACTTCTACTCCAGATATCCAAATGCCACCAAATTTGGAGGGGAAGCACAACTACCAAACCAAAATGACTCCTTCAAAAATCACTTCTAGACTCATTAAGATACAGAAGTTATGCCAATGGTAATATCATGCCCAAAAAGATGCCAATTTGGACAGTTTTGACTAAAAATGGAATGTGCACAAAATTCATGCCTCAGATCCAAATGGTACCAAAATTGGCACACTCCAACCTTAATCAATGACCAACTAATCCTTAAAATTCCATAAGCAAAATCACAAAATAAAAACAGAAACAAAACTCAAACTTACAAGCTGGTCCAAGAACAACTATGTCGACTATTCTTGACTTCAACGGATCCCTTGTACAAAGAACCACTCCACCTTACTTCAATGCAAGCCTTCGAAGTCCCCACTCTGAATACCACCTTTGGACGAGCTAATGGAGGGCTTAGTGTAAGAATCTCTCTCTAAGACTAAGCCAAGAAAAACGAGTGAGATAATTTTTTGTTCACAAGTTCTCAAGTTTTTGCCCTAGAATTGGAAACCAATTGTCTAGAGAAAACTCCAAACAAGACAAAGTTGTAGCTGAATAAAAAAACTTAACTAATTCATTCTGACAACCTTAAGGAAGCTCAAATACTTCCCCAAAAGTTGCTCTAAAACATAAATTACAAGTTCAACCTCAATAGAAAAAAAACATTCAACATGAGTACTCAGCTAACACATTAGCTGAGTACAACTACCAACTAAAATTTCCAACATTATTATAACCATCCAAAACTCATCAAAATGCCAGAACATCATCCAACATAAAGTAAAGAAACATATCAAATTAATGGACAAACATAACTTTAGCTTGTTGCCCTCCTTAAGCCACGGGCTCTTCCATTTGGTTCTCGGGTTCACTTGATGGCCAATTGTGGGCAAGGATACTCCAAGTGAGGAGATGCTTTGACTTCTCTTTATCTTCATGGTGAGACTCCACTTCTAGTCCTTCTAAGGTTAGGCCACCTACAAAATAGGAACTTAAAATAAGGTTAATAATCTTCTTGTCATGGGCTCGAGTAACTGGTCCTTGTGGTGCATCAACAAGCCTCCAAGCATCCACATTGACTAGCAACTATGCAAGTGAAATCAATGTTTTGTACTTTAATAACACTTAGTCTCTAGTTCATATTCCTATAGGATAGAAGGTTATAGGCTGCAAATGGTATTATAAATGCAAGCAAAATGTTGATTGTTCTCTCAACTGCTTCAAAGCTCGACTGGTCGCCAAAGGCTATAATCAAATTGAGGGTGGACTACAATGATACCTTTAGTCCTGTGGTCAATCCTTCAACTATTCGCTAAGTCCTATCACTGGCTCTAACTTTTTAGTGGGATATTAGGCAACTTGATGTGTCTAATGCCTTCCTTCATGGTGACTTAGAAGAAACGGTCTACATGCAACAGCCTCCTGGCTATATTGACAAGCATCATCAAGAAGTTGTGTGTAAACTCTAATAATCCTTATATGGTTCAAAACAAGCTCCACATGCTTGGTATACTAAACCTCAAGCTGCCCTTATTTCGTGGGGATTTCATACTTCACGAGTAGACAGTTCAATGTTCTATTAAAAAATAGGTAATTCAATCCTACTCATGTTCATCTATGTTGATGACATACTTCTTGCAGGAAACAATATCACGTTGCTCAACAGCCTCATTCAGTTCCTTACTTCAAAATTTGCAATTAAGGATCTTGGTCCATCACATTATTTTCTTGGAATACAAATTTGTCGCATGCCTTTTGGTTTTCAGCTAAACCAAGCTCAATATATTTTGGACTTGCTCTCTCGTGCTCGAACGACAGACTGCAAGCCAATGTTGACATCCATAGTGTCTGGTTCCATTCTTTCCAAATCAGCTGGAACACCACTTCTTGATGGAACTATGTTTCTCAGTCTGATAGGGGCGCTCCAATATTGTACTCTCACTAGACCCGATATTGCATTTGTGGTCAACAAACTATCTCAATTTATGAATTCTCCAACCGATCTTCATTGGCAAGCATTAAAACTACTAATTCGATATATTAAAGGTACTCACCATTTTTATCTCTCTTTTCAATTGTCTCTTCCTCTAATATTTGCTGCTTCACAGACGCTGACTAGGCTGCTTGCCCAAATGACCGTCATAGCACAAGTGCTTATTGTGTTTTCATTAGAAAGAATCTAGTTTCTTGGTCTTCCGCAAAATAAAAGTCAGTGTCTAGGTCTAGCACAGAGGCTGAGTACCGAGGTGTCAATAATAGAGCTTCTGAGGTAATATGGTTTCACTCCTTACTAAAGGAACTTGGCTTATCAACTGCTCAATGTCCCACCATTTTCTGTGATAATCTCAGTGCAACATTTATGGCATTTAATCTAGTTCTGCATACCAAATCTAAGCATGTAGAAATTGATTTCCACCTTGTGCGTGACAAAGTGTTCAAGAATGAATTACATGTGCACTTCACCCCAGCTTCCATGCAAATTGCTGATGGTCTAACCAAACCACTACCTGCATCAAAATTCGTCGTTTGTCAAGATAATTTTTACATCCTTCATCCTTGATCTTATGGGGGGATGTTAGAATCCACCTCATATCTATGAATATTCATTTTAACAAACTCTGTAATAATAATAGTTTCTAGAATCTTCCCTTTAAATGTATAAAGGGAATAAAACATTGTAATATTTCATTAAGTCAATTATCAATAGCATTCTACTTTGTCTATTTCTTTCTATTATAATCCATCCATGATCAATATATTCAATATTTATTCCATGATTATGAGCCTATGAACTCATAATCTAGATTTCAATTTGAATTTTGAAATTCATGAAAATAATAAGAAACGGATTTAAATCCAACTCACCCTCGAAGGGCCTTTTGAGTTTGTTCTCAATTGATGCATCAAAATTACTGATATATAGTTGGAATCAATAGACTTGTTCTTCCAGTTCTCCTTTCTCTCACAGACATCACAACTTGTTTTGACCGCAATGAGAAACTAGGTTATGAGATTAAGTGAGGCTTATGTAAGGAAACCCTGGCCCACTAATAGGAAAGCTTGCCACGCCAACGTCACGACTTTATAGCCCATGTAATTTGCATAACATTATTTTATTGTGAAAGTCATGCCTCGTAATAAATCAAAAATATTTCCGATGATCTTCGTCTACATTAAAGCAGCGGTTTTCATATTATTTGAGCACTCAATTTTACTTTCAAGTATGAAAGTAAGTTTAAGATGAACGGAAACTCGACTCAGATTTAGAAAGAATCGAATATGAAACAAAATGGGGTTTCCTCTATTGGTACTTTGATTGTTTCACGTTCTTCTTCAATCTGTCTCTTTTTCTTGTTATCCTATGGGTAGATCTCACAAAACATTTCAAAAAAAAAAACTTTAATAAATTAAATAAATTCATATTTTATGACTGCAGCTACATAACCAATCTAGCATTATCTTATTAATTCATAGTCTATGACTATCTATGAGCTTGATGTGTGACACACCATGATCTTTTGGTACTATAGTCAGTCATGTAAAAGAAATATGCATATTATGTGTTTGATGGTTGTGTACGTAGAAATTATGTAAATATAATGTAAAAATATTAAAATAACATAAAAATAATAAATATGCATGATTAGAAGTAAAATAAGTTGGTTGTGCATAAAAATTAATCAAATTATAAGATATTTTCTATGAAAAGCTTGAATAATGAAGTATCATTCAATAAATTAATTGGAATGAAATTTTAAAATGTCAAAGTAGATAATCCTTATGACCTTGGAGTTATGGAATTTGGATTTTTATAACTAAAGTTATATAATTTTGAAAATTGACCAAGTGTTAAGGGTAATTAAGTACCATTTATTGTAAATACTAATTTGAGAATGATTATTAGGGGGCTACGATGATGATATGTAATAAATTATTGTTATTAATAGGAAATTGAAAATGTAAAAAAAACATTTATTTAGAAAATTAACTAAGTTAATTAATTTTTATTATCCTAATTAATTGAGATTATTCTAATTAAGCTTTATTAGCTTAAACATAAATACACTAAATTAATATGGATTAATTATATTTAGCAAGCAACTCAATTTGTAATAGTTTAAAAATTAGAGGGCAAAATGGTTTTTTCCTTGTACAATTAAGGTGAGCATTCTATAATTACAATTTATTGCTGAAGAGAGCTGCTGGGTCGTGGCTTTGAGCTAAAATTGAAGATGGAGAGGGAGACTTTGAGTTCTTAAGAGAGAACCAAAGAATTGAAGAAGAAAAAGTTAGTTTTTTTAAAAATAAAATCTATAGAAAGTTGAAGAACACTTGAAGAGGGTTCTGAAGCATATAAGAAGGAAAAAAAAAAGTGAGTTTTGATGGATCAAATCAAGGTAAGATCGAGAAAATAGACACTATGCACTACAATGGTCTATTTTAGGGTTGTAGCTCTCAACATGGATCCAATTTTCAGGTTTGTTACTTTGTAAATAAGTAAAACATTAATAATTTGACTTATTTCTTCTACCCATCTAGGATAATTCTTCCTAGATTCGAGTCAAAATATTTCAGTAAATAGCAGAATCAGGGATAGGGAACTATACTAGCAACCTACCTAATTTTATTGTAGAAATTTTCAGGACCAATGATTGGACCATGCAAACTAGAAATACCTTTTCTTGGATAAAGGCAGAGATTACTCGATCCATTTTCCTATGAAAGGCCCACTACTTCTTCATTCATGGCCTTTTTCTTTTTTATTGATCTCCCCGTTCCACCTGAGGCAAAAGAGAAGTAATACAAAGAAGGGTTCTTTCATTCCCTTGCTTTTGTGTAAAAAAATCCAACTCGTAACCAATAACAAGAGTTTATCCATCGCGCATGGCGAAGTGTTTGTTCCTGAACAATCAATCCATGCACATTTTGTGAAAGCTTCATTTGTTTTTCTGGGTCTAGGTCGTCTGGATTTCTCCAATCAACCACATAGAGTTGTAGCCCTCTATTTGAGGGCTATGGTTCTCCATTTACGACACTAGGACTAAAATGTAATTTTCAAACATTTTTTACATTTGTTTTTCCCAAAATTTAGGACATAATTAGGAAATGTCTAAATAGATATATGACCATAATTGATGAATAATTTTACTTGTAAAACAATAAGAATTATATGGTTAACATTACATATATTATTAGTATGTATTGTATATTCAATGTGTGGATAGAACAGATATTTAAATTATATATCATAAAATTATTTATAAGGGTAAACAATATTGTGGGAGATATTTATTGGTCTCATCTAAACCCAATATATCTCTGGCTATATATATGAATTGTATGATGTATGTAAATTACAATAAATGTAAGGAGAATGATAATGAGTTCTCTTCAATTAAAAATCTCTTACCTTCTAGAGGATATGTGTGAGTTATACAGGCTTATTAGAAACATCTCTAGTAAGGTGTTATAAGTATGGAGGATGTTATATATGATGAATTATAATAATGCATATTAGTATTTACAAAATATATTAATATGGTACTTGATAAAATAATATTATTTAAATAATTATAAATCCATTTGCATTGATTCAATAATCATAGCAAGAATGTGTGAGGTTAACATATACATTCAATCATAAATCATAGTATGTTTTGCGTAGAATGTAGCACATTTTCATAATATTCATATTACATATTGAAGTCACATAGATACAAGTATATATTTTTATCTAATTGTTGAGAGTTAGTCCTATACTTGTAAATTGCATGATATTGTAATTCTTGAGTGTTTGATTTACTTAATATGCTTTGTGAGCTCAACTCTTCTTGGTTTCTTATTTTTCAAGTACATGTGACAATCAGAAAGATATGATTGACATATCTTAGTAGATAAAGTAAAGAAACATATACTTAGGGTTGAGCTTAAAACTTTTGGGCTTGTGCGTACATGCACACTCTTATGTGAGTTGTACATGTAGTGTCTCTCAATATTACGTTTAGTGGTCAAGTGGAATAATTAATTTATGTTTATCTAAAACTATAAATAACAACACGTTTACTTTTCATGCATAGTTTTAAATATAAAATCGTGTAAGTTGTAATTTGTATACAATAAAGAAAAGAAAATTTTATATGGACTTAATTATGGCGTATATCATTGTGATTTCACTGAGTTATATCCTAAAATAGGATACCATGAAAGTATAATAGTACGATATCATAATTTAGTTAACATAATTATGTCTACATGTTGTCTCCCTAAATAGACAATTCTTATCACTATCTCATTTTTCAAGAGGGTCGAGGATTAGAGTTGTGACAAGGGACCCTATATTCTCATGTTTTTCAATGCCAAATGAGCAAGCCAACCAGAGTCTGGGAAAACTTAGCTCATTGAGCTAATGACCCAAGCATGGCTTGGATTGATTAGTAAGCTAGTTAAACCAATCAAGCGTTAAAAATCTAAAATGAATTGATTCACGAATTCTTAATCAAATGAGATGAATGAGGTAAAGTAATTTAAATAAGTCTTAGTTTCATATAACTTTTATAAAATTTTCAATTTATATGATTACATATATAATGTAATTACGTATTTAATTACAATGAAAAGACGAGTCAACTCATGAGCTAAAATAAAGAGTAAATTACAAATTAAACTCTGAACTTTGAAATTTGATTAACTTAAGCTTTGAACTTTTTTTTTAAACAAAATGAATCTCGAACTTTGAGATTCGTTCAACCTAAACATTGAAATTTTTTAACAAAATGAATTTTGAACTTTGCCCCATGAACAACCTTGAACCAATTTTTTTAGTTTTACTTGGTTTCGTGTGGGGGTGTTCAAAACCAAACAGAACCGAGGAACCAAACCGAAATCGATCAATCAGTTTGGATTGGGTCAGTTTTGAACACCTCAAAAATTGAACTTCGGTTCTATTTTGTAGGAATCAAACTTATTGGTTCGGTGTTCGGTTTTGCATATTTAGAACTGACACTAACCGAACCAAACCAACACGGCGCGCGCTCATAGTCATAGCTGAGACGTTGACGAACGTCCCCAGCTCTTGAAGGACGTCTATCACCTAGCATCAGATGTCCACCTGCATTGAAGGATGTCCAAACCTACTTATCCAATGACCAACGATTTGTCTGCTCTCTCATGCGTCTCATCCAATGTCCATCAATTCATCTGTTCTCTAAAGTCTCATCCAATGACCATCAATTCATCTGATCTCTCATCCAACGACCATCCCTTCAAGCCTCTGCCCCCATTTAAAATATATTGTGCCTTGCACGTGACCCCGTCCATCACCTAGCATCGGACGTCCCCCATCACTAATAGACGTCCAACCCCGCTCATCCAATGACCAACAATTCTTTCGTTCTCTCATGAGTCTCATCCAACGGCTATCAATTCGTCAGCTCACTCAATTCTCATAAGGCAATTGCAATTTTCATGGCCCCTACAGATAAAAAGTTTTATATTTTCTCACATTGCTCTATATTTATTTTGCTTTGAAATTACCTACTTCCCTCCCAATTTCAGCCCACACAACATATTTCAAATCCCGCACCCGGTAAGGTTGTCGATAATTAGCAGATGTCAAAATACCATATTCCATCCTCACGACAAGCCTCCCCTAAAGGCCTTTTTCTAGCACTCCTCTCATGTTGAAATCAACCCCACGTTGAGGTTCGGTGCCTATCTCCGGCAAGTATAATTGTACCTTTGTTTATTATTGTACATTTGTTTATTTTTGTACATTTGTTTATTATTGTGCATTTGAGTTGAGTTATTGTACACTTGTTTATCATGGTATTCTGGTTGGGTATTTTGGTTGTTGTTGTTATTGTTGTTTGTTGTTGTTTTGTCAAAATCATCGGAATAATGGATTGATGCATTGTACTGGGGGAACATCTATAAACAGATACTACTATGGCAAAAATTTTAAAATATAGAGATATGAGACTGTAAATCATGAGATATGGGTTGCCTTTAAAATTATGTAATTTGAGTGAAGAAATGGAATTTAACGTTAACATATAACCTGAAAGAAGAGAGGAGAGAAACTGAAAATTGAGTGATGTCTGTTATGGGCTTTAGGACGTTAGTTTTAATCTGGAGACATACGTTTCAAGTAAGTTGATGGACGTCCCTTTTACTTTGAGGGACATCCCTTTTAATTTGAGGGACGTCCGTTTTAATCTGAGGGACTTCCATTGTAATATCTCAAATCTTCGTTGAGCTGAAAGTATAGCTTGAGTGATAATTTTGGGATATTAAGAGTTAAGTTGGATAAGTAAAGATATTGGTCAAGGAAAAAGCATTTGGAATAAGTGAATTATGATACCCCGATATGCTCATAATTAGCTTAAGGGAAGGATTAGGGTTATCATAGAATGGGTGATGACACTTGGATTTAGAAAAGATGATATTAGGACTGAATTAGTGATTGACAGTCAGTGGATTAGTAAGAGAAAATGCACTTGGATATAATAAGGTTGAAGTTATAAGTTCTACAATATTTTGGAGTATATTGGACTTAATAAAAGAATAAGGTGGAAGAGGAGTTATAGATTACATACTTTGAGTATTAAGGAATAAATTTAGTGATAGTGGACAATCCAAGTGCTGGTTAAAGAGAAAATATATTTGAACGTAATTGGACATATTTGGATTTTGTAAAGATACAGTAAGGAATGGAAGTTTCGATATAATTGGGTATGGAAATGTGAAGCATATGGTGTAAGTTAGTGGATGATATAAATATTCATATATGTAAATATACGGTATTGGTGCATAAGGATTTGGAGAAGTCGAAGTGGTGTAGAGGAGGATATTTCAATTACATGTAAGACATTAGGTGAGGGTTAGATATATATAATGTTTATGCATTGCATGCATGTGTCACATTACATGAAATAATGTGAATAAACGTAATCAGGTGAAGATTTAATATAATGTGCAGTAGGAAACTGCAGTTGATCTCGGCGATCGATCGACCTGTGTCAATCGACCAGCATACAGATTGTTAGATTCTAAATGATTGTTGACAATCGATCACCTTAATGGAGAACTACCGGCACAATCAACCGCCAACATTTATAAAAGCATCTGGAGAGTTTTAAACGTCTAGAAGATGAAAGGAAATGTTGCCATTGTTGTCTGAATGTCTGGGAATCGAAGGGGTTGATGTTATACGCATTTGGACGTCAAGGGTCGCTAAACATTGATGAAGCTACATCTCTTGCCCTTTGGTCTTCATGCGAGTGGATGATGAAGGGTTGTTGTATTGTTGCCTATAAATATTAGGGATGACAACGTTGTTTGAGAGTTTTTGGGAAGCTATGGTTACTCTGCTAAATTTCTGACTAAAACCGTGAGGGTGCTTTGTGAGTGACTGAGAGTTGCAAGAAGGTTCTGTGATTTTGGTCGAGAATGAAAGTGAAACAGTGTGAAGATTTATGTTTCTGTGAGTTGCTATATTTGTGAGGAAACTGTGAAACATAAATGGAAGGGGATAGCAGACAGTGAGTGTAGTTGGACGTGAATTTGTGGGAGTTTCTGGAATTTACGTTTCCTCTCTAGTGTTTCAGGTAAGCAATCTTCACTCTTGTTTCTTAAAAGAATTATTATATGGAATGGTTCTGTCTTTTGAGTTGGATATCACGCAACAAGCATGAGTTATTGTTTATATTTAGTTGGTTTCTACATGAGATAAATATATGGAAATTGGTTGGTGATATGGGTTTCTTCACGGTTATGTGAGATAGTTAGTCTAGTTAGTTGTTAAATGATATTATTTCAATAATTTTGTTATTAATCATGACTGCCAAGAATTATTAAACTGTGGCATGGATGAGTAATGAGTTTTATTATATGGGATCTGAAGAAAAATAATTATTGGATATATTAGTTGATTAATGGAATAAGGTGTTGAAGGATTATTATTGGTTGTTATTAAGTGGTGTGAGTGGTTGTAATGAGTTGAAGGATAAGGTTAGAATAATTATTGGATTAAGGTTTATTGTTGTTAGAATAAGTGATTAAGTTAAGGAGATATGTTAACTTTATGAACTGCTAGGAGTTAGGGTTATTTATTGGGGAATATTTATTGATTATTTCATGTTGTTAATAACTAGGCTTTTGTGAATAATCTTAAAGCGTTAACTTATTAAAGCTAAGGACCTCAAGTACGTGCTATTGCATGTGTTTTGTCTGAAATGACCTACATCAAGAGAAATTAGGGTTTTGTTTGATGTTTGTTTATTAAATGCATAAGTTATGTTATTGTATGGAAATGTATATTATTTACTTGCATGTTTATTAAAATTAAGTTCAGTTCCTTAGATAGGACAGATCACATTTTAAGAATACGATTAAGGAACACGTTAGATAGAATATGTATGTGCACGATAATGTTAAGACTAAGAATCCTAAAGCACACAAAAATGGAATATACGTAAATAGCTGTGGACCGGTTAGATACGCCCGGCACAGATATCAAGTAAAGGACTGTGGACCAGTTTGATACGCCCGGCACAGAAGTCAACTGTGGTTCGGTTGGATACGCTCGGCACAGATATTTATATGGCCCGGTTTGATACGTTCGACATATAAATAGTAAACAGGTATTTAATATGGTCTAGTTTGATAAGCCCGACATATAAATGGTAAACGGATGTTTATATGATCCAGTTTGATACGCCCATCATATAATCAAATGAAATAACGATAAGACATGAATAGAAATGAAATATAAAACCTTATGTTATGTTACAGTAATTGTATGTGAATTCTATGTTTTACGTTTATATCACGTACTGAGCGTTAGGCTCATAGTTAAGTCTCGTTGATGTAGGTAAGGAGCATATGAATGGATAAAGCTATTGATGGACGTAGCTAATGGAGTGTTGCTATGTGGATGTTTGTGTTGTTTGCAACATTAACCTGTGGTTATGGCTCACAGAATAGAATAAATATTTTAAAGACTTTTAAGTATTTTATGATTTTAAATAAATGTTTTAAGTAATGTTTTTATTTAAACAATGGATTTATGGTATTGAAATGTAAAGGATTTTCGCTGTGTGTTTTGTATGTTAAGACGTCTGTTGTTTATTACTCTGGTGTTTTATTAAGCAATGGTTTTATGTTGGTTTTTAAAGAAAAATTTATATGGAAAAAGGTTACGAGATGTTACATTCGTTGTGGGCTTAGGGACGTCCGTTTTAAGCTGAGGGACGTCCGTTGTGGGATGAAAGACGTCTGTTGTAAGTTGAGGGACGTCCGTCTTAAGTGGAGCGACATCCGTCTTAAGTAGAACGACGTCTATTGAGGGATGAGGGACATCTGTCTTAAGTGGAGGGAATCTACTCCTATTTAAAAAGTGTGTCTTGCACGTGACTATCAGCGTCCGTTATATATATAAATAAAAATATATTATTTTATATAATGATTATAATCATAACCGAATTAATACTAAACTGAAAGTTTCGGTTCACTTTCGGTTCGATTTCTTCCCTTAACAACTTTAATTCGGTTCCATTTTTTCAAACCAAATAAAGTCGGTCGACTTTTGTGCACCCCTAGTTTGGTACGAATTCAATTTTAGTTTTAGATTTTTTTTTTTCTAGTTTGAACTCTATTTGAGTCTATTATGATTTAGTTATGGATTGGTTTTAGTTAGTTCAGACTCAATTTTGGTTAATTTTGTTCTGTTTTTATAATTTTTAAAATTAAAATTAAAAATATATATATATATATATAAATATTAAAATTTTAATTTGATTGGATTACAATAGGAGCAAATTCAAATAAAGTTTAATTTGTTCGCAAGAAATATTTGAAGTTTATTTTATTAAAAAAAATTAATTTAAATTGAACGAATTTTAAAATTTAAGTTTCGTTTTATTAAAAAATAATTTAAAATTTAAATAGAAAAACAAAATTTATGATTCAATTTGTAATTTCCTTAAAATAAATTTGTCCGGGCAGGTTATCACCTTGGTTCATAAATGCGTTTAAAAAATAAACCAACAAATGGACAACTGGGCCCCCTCATCCAAAAGCAATGTACGGAACACTGCCAACACAATTAATTAACCTACTTTATTAAATCTCTTCAAATTTGTCACTTTCCTTCTATTTTCTTGGTCTACTTTCCAGTTCTCACGTGTATTATTTAACATTTTTGTAAATTAGTGTTTGTTAGCCCAGATAAATGAATAAAACCAAACCAACATACTAACTGCCGAGCAAGCGACCTAACAAGTCCAGTCAAGCTTGACTATTTATTAAATGACCTAAATGAAGCCGATAAAAAAAATAATCAACTTCACTTGCAAGCCATGCTGCAAGTTAAACGTGTCTACACAAGCTACATTAAAATTTTATTATATTTTCATCTAATATTACTCTATATATTATTAAATTTATTACTACTTATTGACAATAATATTATACTTTATTAGTGTATATTATTAATCAATTGATTAATTTTTTTTACAAAAACTATATTGTAGTAAAAATTTGGTCGAGCATATCATTTTACAGTAGTGTGGTGAAGCTGCAGTTAAAACGTCTCTCGGATGTCCCTCGGTATTGGAGGACATCTAAGGCCGATCTTTATATATCTCTCGACGTTAGAGGACGTCCAAGGATCAACCTTGGACATGAATAGGTCTGCGGCTAATGTGATCTTGCAATGATAGAGATTTCTTTATTTTTCAATAGCAGATAAATATGTCTATGGATAATTACTTTCAGAAGAATGAGTGACCACACATGAGGTGTATTTGCAAAAATATTAGTGACTGCAAATGTGTTTATATCCACAGAAGTGTTGATATCTGCGGATACTTAGTTTAAAAAAGACAAAGTGGTCGCACATGAGTGGCGTTTGCATAGTGACAGGATATTCGCAACGGAAGCATTGGTGTCTAAAAGATAAGATTTGTCCACGGAAAGATATGACGTCTCAGATTGTGATTGGCAGACAATGTAAGCGGATATCTACAGCGGAAGCATTGGTGTCCACTGAAGTGCTGGTGTATTCGGATGTGAGGTGAAATCCACAAAATGAGGTACATGGCAGATTGTGATTGGCAGACAATGTAAGCGGATATCTGCGGTGGAAGCATTGGTGCCTGTGGAAGCGTTGGTGTCTATAGTTGTGAGGTGGAAGTTGGGAAATGAGTTATGAGGTAGATTGTGATTGGCAGACTATACAAGGCGATATCTACGCCATAATCGTTGGTGTCCATGAATGTGAGGTGAAATTTGTGAAATGAGGTACATGACGAATTGTGATTGATGGACAATGTAATCAGATATCTGCAATGAACAGAAGGAATCACGTGCACGATACACACAATTTAATGAGAAAGCATAAATGAATGGATGTGCATCTGCGAAGAAAATGATGGACACGTGGGTGACTCACGTTAATTAGGGAGAAAGCAGATATCTGTGAACAATAAAGCAGAAAGGAACGCGTCTGTGGATAGAAAGAATCACATGCATGACACATGCAATTTAATGAAGAAGCAGAAACAAAATGAGAAAGGAGCATCAACAGAGAGAAGGATGGGCATGTAGGCGACTCACGTGAATTAGGGAGAAAGCGTATATTCATGAATAGTGAAACAGAAAGGAATGCCTTCACAGATAGGAGGAATCACGTGCATGACACAAACGAGTTAATGGGAAAGCATAAACAAATGGAGAAAGGGGCATCTGCAAAGAGAAGGATGGATAAGTGGATAGCTCACGTTAATTAAGGAGGGAGTAGATATTTGCAGTAGAAAGGAACACGTCCGCAGATAGGAGAAATCATGTGCACGACACACACGATTTAATGAAAAAACAGAAATGAATGGAAAAGGGGATGTCCATAGAAAGAAGGATGGATATGCGGGCAACTCACGTTAATTATGGAGGAAGCGGATATCCGTGAATAGTAAAGGGGATATCCGTAGCAAAAAGGAAAATGTTTGTGGATAGGAATACGTCTACTTTTGTGTAAATGGGTATACGCAGAAGTTCGTTATAAGTACAGACATCCAACTTCATATAAAGGAATATAATCAGACATTCGAGAGAGGCACAGACATCTAGGAGCATCTTTTAACGGAAAATATAATTGTAAGATTTACGTTGTTCATTTCTCGTAGTTCAATATTTTAGTTGTTAGCAAAATTTAAGGTTTAACTTGTCATTGATCCTAAATTTCAAAGGTTTTTTTTGTTAATTGCCCATTATTTAATTTTTCAATACATTATGTAAATGTTTCCTCCTCTTTTCGTGTTTTTGGTACTCGAAAAATTTATCAATAATTGAATATATTTTAATCCATTACTCTCCATGAATTAAATTTTTTTTTTAAAAGTCTATTTTATTGTTTTTAAATTTTTAGACCCCCTATTTAATTGTCTTTAAGGACTTACCATTAATTAATTTTTTTAAAATCTTCTATTTAATTGATTTTAAGGACCTATCATATTTTATATATCTTGACTCTTTAATCCAAGCCATTAGGAAAGGATAAACATTATTTTCTCCATATTGATCATCACTTAACTAATTTTGTATTTATTTTAATTAATTTTTAAAAATAAAATACAATTTAAATCCCAATAATGTATAGAGTTATTTACAATTTAAGCATCAAGATAATTTTTTCTACAAATCAAATCTCAAAATTTCGACAGTTAACATTTTAACATTTACAGTTAAGCTCACAGTTAAATATTGCCAACATATGTATCTGTCCCTTTCATTTTTAATTTGATATTTGAAGTCTTAACCCTGATTTTCTCTGGCTCCGACATAGAACGGGGCGGTGATGTTCTTCGTTTGGTCTCTGTCGTGTAAGCATAACCTCAAATTAATCCTATTTACATGCTGACAATACTTTAAGTCCCATAAATGAATTTGATTTAACCATTTCTATAAACAATTAATTAAACTAAAATACCAACCTTGGTCCATGATATAATAAAATGCTTTTCTTGAAGATCTCAACGTTGATTCTTTTATCTCCTTAAACCTTTTCTTTTAATCGTCTCTTCAATGATCCCAAAACGGAGTATAGTCCACCATTAATTTTTTTAGAGAGATTCAAGAGAGAGAGAGTAATCATCAGAATACCTCTGTAATCTTCTCTCTAGGTGATGAAGAAGACACCCGTACGAAAGGTATCCTTCCATACATACCTTTCCGATCATGTCTCTTCAATCATATCCCTTTAAACTATACTTTATACATTTAATTAAGGTTAAGGAGAGAGAATTAAAACCCAATTAACTTAATGTCTTTAACGCTTAACAATCATCACATTAAGCTCTTTAATATTAAGTCAATGTAATATTTAATTAACATGGACCACATTTACATAGATTATAATTAAATAATTTAACAATCTCCCACTTAGGCCATGTTATGAACTTTAATATCAATTGATATTTCAGCTAGTACTTTTCAGCTGTTTTCAGCTAATACTTTTCAGTTGTTTTCAGCTAATACTTTTCAGCTGACATAACTTGAATTCACAATCAATCAATATAGTGTACTTTAATGTGAATTATATCAAGTTATCCTTTCATAATGAATTGTATAATCGAATCATGGCAGACACATGTAAATTATGCCAACATGATTCTTTCCATATATCACAAACTATCGCAATTCATTAATTCTTGAGGAACACTATAAACCCTTTATATATTATTCATAAACAGTAATTGTATACTCCATAATATGAATAATAATTATACATACAAAAATATTTCCTTCATTGAATTCAAAAGTGTTATAAGTTACAAGTTACACTTTTACAATCACATAAACTTGTAACCTAAACTCATCCTTACAACATGTTCTTTAAAGGTTTTAGGTGGCAATCATTTTGTCAATAGATCAGCTATCATTGAACTTGTACTTATATGCTCAATGCACACCCTTTGTTTTTGTATTTCTTCTTTGACTGCCAAGTACTTTAAGTCCATATGTTTTGCTCCTTTCGAGTACTTGTCATTCTTCTAGAAGAATACAGCTGCGGAGTTATCACAGTACATTCTCAACGGCCTATCTATACTTTCGACCATGCTTAGACCCTGAATAAAGTTCCGCAGCCATAATGCTTGAATTGTAGCTTCAAAACATGCTACAAATTTAGCCTCCATAGTGGAAGTGGCAATCGTAGACTACTTTCCACTTTTCCATGATACGGCTCCTCCAGATAATAGGAACACATAACCGAATGTAGATTTCCTCGAGTCTACACATCCGGCATAATCTGAATCCAAGTATCCAATCACCTTGAGTTGACTCGATTTTCTATACGTGAGCATGAAGTCCTTTGTTCCTTGCAAGTACCTGAGTACTTTCTTTGCAGTTTTCCAATGATCCAATCCTAGATTACTTTGATAATGGCCCAACATCCCTACTGCAAAACTTATATCCGGTCGTGTACATGTCTGGGCCTACATTAAGCTTCCTACTGCTGATGCATATGGAATAAGTTCCATTTCCTTACGTTCCAAATCATTTTTCGGACATTGCATCAAACTGAACTTGTCCCCTTTCTGAATTGGAGCAACACTAGCGGAACACTTATCCATTCTAAATCTCTCAAGAATTTTATCGATATATCCTTTATGAGACAATCCTAGCAATCGTTGGTGTCTATCACAGGATATTTCTATTCCAATCACATAGGATGCCTCACCCATATATTTCATTTCAAAATTCTTTGAGAGAATATCCTTAACATCACGTAACGTTCCTTTATTGTTCGAAACAAGAAGAATATCGTCAACGTACAATACTAGGATACAAAACTTACTCCCACTGACCTTCATATAGATACACCGATCAACGGTATTCTCTATAAAACCGTATGACAAAATTGTATTAAATTTAATGTACCATTGTCTGGAAGCTTGTTTTAATCCAAAAATTGACTTCTTCAATTTACATACCAACTTTTCATTTCCTGGAAAGGAAAATCCTTCAGGTTGATCCATATAAACTTCTTCCTCTAAGTCACCATTAAGAAAGACGGTTTTAACGTCCATTTGGTTAAGCTCCAAATCATAATGAGCCACCAAAGCCATAACTATTCTTAAAGAGTCTTTCTTCGAAACCGGAGAGAAAGTCTCTTTATAGTCAATGTCATCTTTCTAAGTGTAACCTTTGGCGACAAGTCTGGCCTTATACCTTTCGATGTTACCTTTCGAATCACATTTGGTTTTGAAAATCCATTTACAACCAACGTGTTTCTTTCCTTCATGTAACTCTACAAGTTTCCAAACTTTGTTGTCATCCATAGATTTCAACTCTTCCTTCATAGCATTAAACCATCTTTCGGAATCATTACATTCCATGGCTTTATTGAATGATTCTGGATCTTTATCATTGCTCAAGTCACACTCTTCTAGTGAATAAATCACATAGTCATCAAAAATTGCTGGTCTTTTCTGCCTTACATACCTTTGCAATTCTGTTCCTTGTGGTTGATCACTTATGACTTGATCATCATTAACATGCTCATCATTAATACGTTCACCTTGCGTGGTTTGAATATCCATTTGTTGTTCTGGTATGTTGTTAAACTGTGATACAACATGAGGAATAACAATTTGATGAGAACTACTAGGTGTCGTTTCCTTCACCCGATCCTCTTGGATATTCACATTTCGTGAATCATCACTCTCACTGAACTTGCAATTCTCAATGAACCGAGCATTTCCAGATTCAACAATCCTTGTACTATGCTTTGGACAATAGAAAATGTACCATTTATACTTTTTCGGATAGCCGATGAAGAAACCACTAATGGTTCTTGCATCAAGCTTCTTTTCATGTGGGTTATATATCCTACCTCTGCTGGACATCCTCAAACATGGATATGTCTCAAACTAGGTTTCCTTCCCATCCACAGTTCATAAGGAGTCTTAGGAACTGCCTTACTAGGAACCCTATTCAGCAGATATGCAATGATCTTTAAATCGTGCATCCACAACGATAAGGGTACATTACTGTTATTCATCGTACTTCTTACCATTTCAATAAGAGTACAATTCTGCCTTTCAGCTACACCATTTTGTTGTGGTGTACCCGGCATTGCATATTGTGCACAAATGCCTCGACTTTCGAGAAACCTTGTAAATGGACCTTTGTTTTGTCCACTTTCATCGAATTTCCCATAGTATTCACCACCTCTATCCGATCTCACTACTTTTACCTTTCTATCTAGCTGTTTTTCCACCTCATTGATGAACACTTCTATAACGTTCATCGCTTGAGATTTTTCGTGCAGTAGATATAAATATCCATAACGTGATAAATCATCTATAAAGGTGATAAAATACTTTTCGCCATTCCATGAAGGAATGTCGAATGGACCACAAATATCGGTATGTATTAATTCTAAAAGTTCTTTGCTTCTTGTGGCAGGATACTTTGATGTGTGTTTAGTTTGCTTTCCTTTTATGCAATCTATACACACGTCCCAGTCTTCAAAATCTAATTGAGGTAAAATATCATTTTTTATTAACCTCATTAACCTTTCTTTAGATATATGACCTAAACGTTTATGCCATAAGAAAGCTGAACTTTCATTTGTTGCACCGCGTTTTAAACCAATCACATGATCAACATTAAACAGAGATTCCATAAATTTAACATCAAGATTGAAACAGTGCAAACTATCTTTTATAATACCACAACCATAATAGTATTTATGTTTGTACAAAGTAAACAAACCATCACCAATCTTAACATTAAATCCTTTACAATCTAGCTTTGCAACAGAAATTAAATTCTTAGCACACTCAGGAACATAAATACACTCTTCTAGATCCAGGTGGTTTCAAGTATCCAGGATCAGTCTATACATCCCAATTCTCTTTATTTGTGCCTTCATTCTGTTTCCCATATACAAGAACTTTTCAGTTCTGTTTATGGGTTAGATCGAAAGAAATCCCTGCGTAACATGTGAAACATGAGTAGCAGCACCAGAATCCAACCACCAAGTATTATTAGGTACTTCTATAATATTTGATTCAAAGCATACTTAAACAAATAGTGTACCTTTCTTTTCGAACCAGGCCTTCCTTTTTGGATAATTCTTCTTGACATGTCCGGCTTTGTTGCAGAAGAAGCACTTAAGCTCTTTACGGATTTGACCATCATTTATCTTTAATTGGTCTTTTCCCTTCCGCTTGTTCTTTTACTCAGCTTTGAGTTGCTACCTTTGGCATTCTTTTCAAACGTCAAATTCACGGTATGGTCTTTAAGCTTCTTCAACCTCTCTTCCTCTTGTATGAGCATGGCCTTTATTTCATGAAAGTTTCACTTTTCCTTAATGGTGTTATAGTTCACCTGGAACTGGCCAAACTCAAGAGGAAGTGAGTTGATTATGAATTGAACCAAGAATGATTCATTCACATCCATACCCAACGTTTTAAGCTTTGCTGCCAAATTGGCCATGCTTGTTACGTGGTCATGAATGGGTTGAGACCAATCAAATTTCTTGGTCGTCAACTCACTCATTAAGCTCCCTACAACAGACTTGTCTGTAATGTCTGATTGGGAGTATGCCTTTATCTTAGACATGAATTCCTTTGCATCATTTACTTTTGGCATCGATGACTTAACATTTTTAGCCATCGTCATCTTCATTAAGCTCAAACACAGCCTGTTAGATCACTCCCAAGTCTCATTATAAGACTTATCAGCTTCTGTACTGGTCTTAGTAACAGCTGGTGGTCTATCACTAACTAATGTCAAGTCCAAATCCAACACACCCAGCTGAAACTGGATATGTTCAGACCAGTCAGCATAGATAAGACCATTGAACTTAATGGAAGCACTACCAAAAGCAAATAGATTAATAGAAGCTGCAAACAATAACAATACATGCTCATATATCAATACATTGAATAACTACCTAACCAGATTCAGATAAAACACATAACAATTTCATTAAGTTTACCTTTGGGTAATCCTTAAAGAAATAAACACTTAATGATGTTATAACCTTTAATTGACTTATAAACACATTTAACACAACATGTTTAACATCTTTGGATATTTAAACATATCAATTAAATATGTAAACATGTCACTTTAA
The DNA here is from genome assembly GCA_022433065.1 of Begonia loranthoides. Lineage (NCBI taxonomy): Eukaryota > Viridiplantae > Streptophyta > Magnoliopsida > Cucurbitales > Begoniaceae > Begonia > Begonia loranthoides. The sequence goes on from CM039478.1 coordinate 11,591,839, forward strand.
TGTTATTAATTATAAATAATGGTCCACCTTTGGGTGACCTACAAGTTTATAACTAATAAACACATTTCAATAACATCATTATAATTGAATGAACAAATTACATAATTCAATATTGATCCTTTCAAACTAGGTCACTTTGGTAACTACTTAGTTTCTATACAACAATATTTTAATTGTACAAACATTCATTCATTCAATAACTTTAATTTAAACTGTACATACACGTATTGCGGATGATATGCGGACGCAGTAATGTCATCTGCATCCTCTTCTTATTGTCCAAAAGTGCATACAGCGGATGCTAAATCATACCGTCCGCGTTGTCCACATGAATTTCATTTGGATGACTTTTCTTTACATATTGATATCGGACGCAATTGTTTCGCGTCCGCAGCGTCTACATTATTTCATCGGGACGACTATTCTGTACAGATTCAAATCGGACGCAAACTTTAGCATCCGCATCATATTGATCCGGACGAATCTTTCTTTATAGATTCAAATCGGACGCAACACGAATGCGTCCGCTTTGTCCGCATCCTTTCATTTATGCGTCCGCATGAAGAACAGTCATCCAGAAACAGTTTTTGCAACTTGAATCTTGCGTCCGCAGCCTTAAATTCGGCGTCCACAAGATGAACTTTTACAGTCCACATGATGATCAGTCAACAGAAAACAATAATCTCCTCATTTCTAATAATCGATTTCATCCATAAATATTTGCATGTATAACTTTACAAATATAGACATTCAATTTTCGTGCATAAAACTTTTCATGAAATCATTCTAATCTATTTTTCATGGTAAACCAATTCGTATGTTTAACCGTACGCTCTGATACCAATTGTAAGCATAACCTCAAATTTATCCTATTTACACGCTGACAATACTTTAAGTCCCATAAACGAATTTGATTTAACCATTTCTATAAACAATTAATTAAACTAAAATACCAACCTTGGTCCATGATATAATAAAATGCTTTTGTTGAAGATCTCGACATTGATTCTTTTATCGCCTTAAACATTTTCTTTTAATCGTCTCTTCAATGATCCTGAAACGGAGTATAGTCCACCGTTAATTTTTTTAGAGAGAGAGAGAGTAATCGTTAGAATACCTCTGTAATCTTCTCTCTAGGTGATGAAGAAGACACCCGTACGAAAGGTATCCTTCCATACATACCTTTGCGATCATGTCTCTTCAATCACATCCCTTTAAACTATACTTTATACATTTAATTAAGGTTAAGGAGAGGGAATTAAAACTCAGTTAACTTAATGTCTTTAACGCTTAACAATCATCACATTAAGCTCTTTAATATTAAGTCAATGTAATATTTAATTAATATGGACCACATTTACATAGATTATAATTAAATAATCTAACATGTCGATGTAGTTGGGAAGAACCAGAAGGCCTATCTCCGTCTGAGCTCCTCTCTAGAAGCTGCTAACCAAAATCTCGATCTCTATGCGAGGCATCTCCCAGCAATCTTTCGGATATTCATGTGTTGCCTAGGTAAATTCACTTAGTACCAATATTTTTCCCGTGCTTATAAGTTTTGCGTTTCTGTTTCTATTTCCATTATTTGTATTGTGTTCATGGTCTTCTGGTTTCTCTTTGTTTTCTCTTATTCCGATCGAAGTCCTTCGTCCGACAATGGAGATAAGGACAAGTTAGTTTTCTATCTTCATCTATTATGTGGTCTTCCATCTTCTACTTGGCTTGATTACGGTATTCTTCTCAAAATCTTTATTATTTTAACTTCAGAGATTGTGTGCAAGATAAGAATAGTGAAGTTGAGTTTTTTAATCTGGTGGCCTTGGATATTGGCCTTTATCAATTATCCTTTGCAGTTACACATACAAGAAAATGCATACGTATAAGCAACTGCAAAAGACAAATTGATAAAGACCAATAACAAAGGCTACCATATTAGAAAAACCCAACTCCATTATTCTTTATGCACAAAGAATATCATCCAAACTTTACACTAATAAATTTCTCAAGCAGATACTATTAGAAAGTTTGTGAAAAATGTAGTTCTAATACCAATTTATTTTTGTCACAACCCGAAGGGAAACCTAATAGAAATGAGTTCGCAACAGAAGCCTTGAACACAAATCAAAATCATAGCTCACATAAGATGGATTTAGATCCATATAGTGATTACGAGAAATGATAAAGCAAGCAGTATAAATTAAATCCAACGTTGTGCATCCAAACTCCAACAACCAGTATCATCCAAATTTATACATAACAAATTCAAACATTATCCTCACCAAGTAGTTAAATACAAACAAGGACGCAAAATAAATGAATGGCAGCTTCTCGACATGTGCAACAAAAATCTTATCGACTCTTGTCTTTACTTGGAGGGGAGGTGTAATATCCTGAGTTTTTATGTCATACTAAGTTTAGGAGCTAGGAAATAAATGGTAATATTGGTCTATGATTGATGGAAATGGAGTTCTCTTAAGGGGAGTGGTCGATCAATGTAATGTGTGGTTGATCAGCTTCATGTTCAAGCATTACAGAGTTAAAAATATGGAATAACAGTCAATCGTGGGATGGAAGGCGATCGACTGGTGTTCACAAAAATATTACAGTGGCGAGCAATTTTCGAAGCGGTTGATCATAGGTTACATTGGTGATTGACTGACAATTGTGGTTTGCGGTTAATCAAAGAAGGAATGATAGTCGACCACGATCTGTACATTATGCTTAGTTGAAATTTGGGGTCGATCATCCTCATGAAGGTGATCGACCGAGAAGTTCAAACATCGCCTGGAATTAGCAGCAACGTTGTCTTCAGATTGGAGGAAAACTCGGTGGCTGCCCCATGGATGCTCATGCATCTGTCCACCTATTCTTTCTCCTTCAGTTGGTAGCTGAAGAAGAGTAAGGAGATGGGCTATATAAGGCATCAGGAGACGCTTGAAATCTGGATGGAAGAATAAAAGGTCTAAGAGAAAATTTTGAGAGCTTCTTACGAGGAGAAAATCGTGAGTTAGAAAGAGAGTTCTGAGTGAGAGGTTTGAGAAAGCAATAAGAGGAGGAGAAGAGGAATCTAGAGAAGGAAGAACCACTCTCTCTCTCTTGGGTCTTCAGGTATTTGAACTTCTTCCATATTTTCCTTATAGTTTGGACGTGAAGGATATACGGTAGATCATAAAGGATGAAAGATTAGGAACTGTTCTTGTTGCTTCATTGTTGAGTTTAAGCTTTCATTATTGATTATTGCTGGCAACCATTGATCAGGATTTGTTTCTGTTAAATGGGTTTTTGGCTCTTTGTTATTACTTGGTAAATTTTGTTAAGATCAGTGTTCTATTGAATGTGATTGTCTCTTTGTCTGCTCAATGCTTGATAAAAAAGAAATTATTAAGGCTAGTGCTATATTGTGCTCTCTGCTATTATAGAATGTGGAAATGAATGGAAGTATTCTCTATCAATTACTACTTTGAGAAACTGTGTAGTTGATGGGAATGTTGAAGAGGTTGGGTTGTTCTCTATCATTATAGCTTTGATAAATATACTATGTTAGTTGTGGATGTTGTTGAAGATTCTATTGGTTGTATGAGTTAGTATTGCTCTAGTTTCATTTACTGTTTTATGAGTTATGTCAAGGATAATGCTAGGTGGAAATGAGGTTTTATGGTTTAGAAAGTAGGATGAAAGCCTTAATGTGGGTGTTTGGTGAAGTACAATTTTTATCAATTGTTATTGATGTTAATTATTGTTTTGAAGGTATTGTGAAGAAACAATTCTAATGCTAAATTACACTAAGAGGATAAGGTAAATGATATTGCATGTTTGTTGCCTTTTTGGCCTACATCGCAAGAGAAAATGAATTGTTTGCGGATTTTGTTTACTAGATTATTAGGTTCTTGATCTTGCTATCGTTCGAAGATATATTACTTAATGATTGCTTGATGTTTTGATATTGTGTTTATTAGAGTTTAAGTTCTTTAAAAAGATTTTGATCATGTTTTGAGGTTGTATTGAGGATATGCTAACATATGTTAAATTGTATGCATTCATATGCACTCATGCATCATGTTTTGATAAAATAAATGAAAATAGTTTTATGCATATGTTTTGGAAATTAAACAGATAATATATGGAAATAAATGTAAATAGACATTTGGAGGTGTAAGTTCTTGAGTTGGCTGCCCCACGTGGGCCATATGGTGCCATTCTACCTCGTCAAGTTAACATCTTCAACACCTATATGGGTAACTGGAACTAATGAAAACGAAAATAAATGGAAATAAACGTAAATAGACGTTTGGAAGTGTGGATTCTTGATTTGGTTGCCCCACGTGGGCCATATAGTCCCTGTCACGACCCGAAGACGGGCTGAACAAAACCTCCAGATCAGGCGACCCAATCCTTATAGAAAACCCGATCACCCAGCCCAAGGCATGTGTTTTAGCAGAAGACTTATAAATATTTAGTTCGACCCAAAGGATATGGGCCTAGGTCCGAGTAGGGATCACAAGAAAATAACGGTGCATAAATAAATATAAATCCAAGTACAATGCAACAATTCTAAACCAACTGTATTTAACGTTTACAGATCCAAAATATAAATATCCTCACCAAATGATAATAATCGCTCAATAGAAATAAAAGAACACTTTAGCTTCTTATCATCAGCTACTCTTGTCTTTACCTGAAGTTTTGGGGGAGGAGTCATTTAGGATGAGTGACTAACTCAGTAAAGTATAGCTATACAAGATGCACCTCATGCAAAACTGGTTATGTTTCTCATTTTTTTTTACTATACATGGGTTTTTAACTAAAATCTCTTTATCATATTATAAATCTGGCCCAAGGCCATCGATGAGGCTTTTATCAAAAAATCGCTGCATACATAAACAGCTATACCTCGTAAAATAGGTCATCATCGTTTTCCAATCCGAAAATGTCATCAGTGAAAAGAGGTGGTCACTCAAGGACCCACCCGACACTCATCATAGAATAAGTGGTCACCCGTCGACGACAACACCTCATGAAGGAGAAGAAGTATAAATGACGGTGATCCCTAGATCCAACACATCATCCGGGTTGCCAGCGAGAACTCTACAATGATACAGCTAGTATAGGGGTTTCAAATAATGGCGAGAACTCTGTAGCGATAACTCGTACGATCAAATAGAACGGATACGATTGCTCGCTATATATAAACTTGTTTAACAGCTAAGATGCCTAGAAACTCCAAATGGACGAGGGTTACCGACGAGCAAGCTCGACTGTCACACCACACGTCAAGTGAAATGGTACTTAGGTTAAACAAGTCTCAGTGATTGACAACCGTCTGATCCGTGAGACAAACCCTGGCCAGGTTTAGGGGCTTGCGACCCAAGGAGACGTCATCACTCTCCCATACTATTTACAACTTTCAGGCGTTTCAACCTGAGGACACGTCACCAATGCCCCACCTATTCTTTTTCGTACATACATCCAATCAACCTTCACGCAACAGAAGGTTTCAAATGGGAAAGACTCATGATGCTTTAGCGTTAAAGTGCCTAAGGCATCAAGAGAATTCATCCTCCGATATATGCACAACAAATCCCAAACCATGTACGAAAGTGAACGTGAGAAAACATACTACTAACAAAAACTGACGTGCTGTCAAACAGTCCCCGTCATTTTTCAAGTGTGGTATTCCACAAAATAATTATTTTGAAAACGGGATGCAATGCAATGCAAGAGGTATAGAAATCCCTACCTTTTCGGTGTTCCTTCCTGTTGAGCAGAGCAACTGTCTCCTCGAGAATTGTATCACACTCGTCGAAATCGTCCAAGACTGACAAAGGTATAAACGCGAGAATTTATAAACCAATTACAAAATTAAGTGGAAGATCCTATACAGTGAATAAGAGTCCAACCAACGTGTAACGACTCATCCAATAATCTCAACAAAATTCTAAAACTTTATCATTCAACAAACTAACAAAGTATTGTCCAAACAACAGTATATTAACAGGTTCTAACAATCCCATCAAGAATAACGACTGTAGAACCTATTTTTGAAATACACAACGTTCCACTCAACTATTATCTAATCCTCAACATTCAGCATAATGTGCAATATTCCAACAACTAACAAAACAGGTTCTCAATCTTACAAGATTCATCATTTTAATAGAACTTTAACCCACAATACTTCCAAAAATCCATAACCCAATTGATTAGTCCGAAACATAAATCAACGGAAGCAGAAATCAATTCGAATCAGAACCCAACAGCAACATTATTGATGACAATGCACTATAACAGAACGCAATAACAAAATAGTTTTATGACCATTGTACATCACTACAAATCAGCAGAATTTACAGGGCATATTCGTGAGAATCCCATCAACTCAGCAATATTCAGAAATCTATAATGCAATTTGAAACCCATCTTTGAACCAATAGAACACCAATCATCAATAGAGCCATTATCAGCATTCCAAAAGGACAGCAACCAAATGTAAAATTTTCCATCCAACAACAAGGAGAAACAACAAAACAGAGCTGGATTCAGAATTCACTCAATCCATGATAGAATCCAACATCAAACTCATCGTGAAATCAAAACATGCATCGCTGGAATTTCAGAACTAAGACAGATCTGGGTGTTTTTTTGGCTCGCCGAAAGCAGAGGATGGAGCTGCCACCATTGTCCAAAAGTGTCGTCCCTCCACAAGTCGGAGGAATGGCAGAGTAGGGTTCCCTCACTCAACCCTACCTCTTGAGCTACCCTCCGATGGGTTCCCAGCTACGGTCATCGGAAGGAATCGCTCCCCGTCGCAGTTTCATCGTTGTCCTCGTTCGTCATCTCGTTCGAAGGAGCCGAGAAATGTCGAGTCTCTCGCTCTCGGCTGACCCTCACTCGAACGCTCGGGTCCCTTCTCTCCTGCACGAAGCTCGCCAATTGCGGTTCTGTCGTCGTGTCTCGCCTTCTCGCCACCCTCGTGAAACCCTTCTCTCTCGGCTGAAGGAAAATAGGGGGCTTTTCGCATCTACAGCTAGGACTGGGCAGGAACCGACAGAATCGAGAACCGGAACCGGAACCGAGGTCGGTTCTGGGTTCGGTTCTGGTTCCCGGTTCCACAAATGACATTTCAAAACGGGTTCGGTTCCTTGATTAAAGGCGGGTTCGATTCTCGGTTCCAGGGGTTAAAGAACCGAGAACCGACTATTTTACCCTAAAATCAGAAATTCTGATTCATAGCCCTACCCTCCCCGACCCCGACTCCCCGATTCTGATTCAGAGCCCTACCCGATTCCGAGAGACGAAGAGTGATGACTACGATCAAATAACAGAAAAACAACTGCGATTGAAAGCTGAGAGACGACGACTGGTCGACTGCGACGAGGATTGAGAAGGTGCGCCGAACACTATGAAGCTGCGAGCCTGCGAGCGACGAACACCGTGAAGCCGAGCCACTGCAACTGCAATTACACAGGGTATTGTCTACTTTGATTGATCTGCTCCTCTAATTCCGAATATTGTACTGCTCCTCTAATTACACAGAATGAATCTGTAATGCAATTTTACAAATTGCTCTCTGTAATATTGTTAACCTAATGACTATTGAAAAGCGATAGCCATCTGTAAAGCAATCTGTAAAACAGATTGCAAATCTGTAATGCAATCTATAATGCAATTTACAGATTGCATTACAGATTTGCAATCTGTAATTTGCATTTAGAGATTGCATTACATATTTGCAATCTGTAATGTGCAATCTGTAAATGCAAATTACAGATTGCAATCTGTAATGCAATCATTTACATATTGCAATCTGTAAATGAAAATTGCATTACAGATTTTCAATCTGTAATGCCATGCCCTGTTTGTTTGGGTTGGTTCCTGTTCTATTTTGGATAGAAATGTCGAAAATTCATTTTGAATCTGCTGCTCTGTTGGACTTGGACAATTGTTGTGTTTAAACTCTGCTGTTATTGAAAATCAGAATTTGGAAACAGGTTCTCGGTATTGAAAATCAGAAATTGGGGAAACAGGTAAACAGCCGTTCTCGGAACCGAGAACCGCCGGTTCCAGACTTGGAACCGACCTCGGTTCAGGGTTCGGTTCTGGTACCCATCGGTTCCGGGTTCGGTACCGGCTCCCCGGAACCGAGAACCAATTATTCGGTTCCGGACGGTCCGGAACCGGACCCGAACCCGAAATGCCCATTCCTATCTACAGCAACCCACTATCCTCTTTCCCATTTTTATTTTTACTCTATATTTTATTTCTTTAATTGCTCATTATCTCAATTCTTTAATCTCAATTTCCCCCCTCATTTCTCAATTCCATTTATTTCATTTAACTCCATTTTTCTTTATTCTTATTTCATATCTTAATTCCTTCACCCAATTACATAAATGCCCCTAGATATCAACATACTTACCATACGTCAAATAATCAACTCTTAATCTAGCTTATTCTGAGCATTGTCTGACAACGTTATAACTCTCATATAGCTCTTCAACTTCGTTTCTTAAATTAACTTTCTGTTTGGAAATTTCTAATTCCACCAATTTGTCCCATTGACCAAATTTGCGTATGTAGATGCTACGCGACAATTTGGGACAACTTTTCAACGTTGTGACCGATTTTAATGCAAAAAATTTACACGTGAAATTTCTTATTTAAAATTTCACGGGTTTTACAGTGCCACTCTACCTCGTCAAGTTGACATCTCCAACACTTGTATGGGTAAGCGAAACTAAAGTCAAGATAACAATAAAGTTAAAATCAAGGTAATGGTAAATGAAAAATGGAAATGAAAACTGCATGCGGATTTATAAAAGTTGCATATCATGAGCATTGCATAATTTATATCGCTTACTGAGTTATAGGCTTATAGTTTAAGTATTGTGATGTAGGTACGTATGAGACTGAGAAAATGAGCAGTTGATGGAGGATTTTTGTGTGGCAGACCTTGTGGTTGCCTAAGCTAAAGGTTAAAGGAACACGTAAATGGTTTTGGTAAAAGTATTTGGTCTTTAAACAAAAAGTATTTTGTCCTTTTATTTTATTTAGTTTTATAATGCAAAGTCTTCCGTTGTGTAATGTTTTTAAATTGTAAAATGTTTATTGTTTTAAGTTATGACATGTTTTATAAGTCGTAAATGTTTGAAAGAAAATAATTTTATTTTTCATCTTTTCAAACGGTTTGAGAATGAAAAGTCTTCCACTATGAAATGTAAAGAATGTGATTAAAAGCAAAATTTTAAATTTTATGTGTTTTCCAAAGAAAATACGTTTTAAAATGTAACATTTTAAGAAAAAAGTAAAAAGGGAAAAATCAGGTCGTTACAGGAGGAGTCGTTAGAGTGAGTGACTAACTCAATAGGAAACTTATACTAAATGCAATGCAATGTAAAATGTGTTTTATCTTTTCTCATCAAAACCATAATATAAAGAAACATGCATCCATCAAAACATTATAAAATCCTTTTTCCCATTTTAAGGAAAACCGGACTCAAAGGGCCCCGACTAGGTATCAATTTAAAATAAGGTTATATACATATACAGCTATTACCAAAATACTCTCATAGTGTTTTTATACTAAAACAAGTCATCAGTAAAAAGGAAGATCACACAAGGACTCCTCTGATCAAACAGATAAAAGACTGCGACCATTTTCAGGGCAGCACCTCATGAGTCAGGAGGAAGAAATTGTTTGCCTAAGTATTGTTAGGCTTATTTTTTTTTATGATGATTGTATTGAGTGTAATTATAAGTTGTTTATTGGATAATATTCTTAATTGCATAAACATTACATTTATATTGATATTAATTGAAAATACCCTTAATTAGGGTAATAATGTTGCCTAATGTGTTTAACTAAGTCCTTGTAGCCTATGGTATAAATATTGGGACTTAGAGAAATCAAGAAGTGCAAAATGAAGGCATGAGGTTGAGTATGTGGACGAAGAGATTGACCGAAATATAACACAGATTGCATTTTAATTATGCGATCAAGGAAGCGGTTGAGTATGCGGATGAAGCGATCGACCAAAATATATTACAGATTGCATCTTAGTTCTACGGTCGACAAAGCGGCCGGGCGGCGAAGATTTGGTCGACCGATTTTAAAGACAGATTGCTTCTCAAATTTTGTGGTTGAGGTTTTGGTAGAGCAAGAAGAAACTGGTCGACTGCAACATATTACAGATTGCCTATCAGATCTACGGTTGAGTTAGCAGTCGAGCATGTGGTAGACCGAAAGTGCTAAACAGCACAACGGCTAGTTTCCAACGGTTGAATGAGGTCAACCAAAAGGAATGTGGTCGACCAATTTCAGACAAGTCTATAAATAGAAGAGCACTCCGTGGGAAAAAGTGAAACCAACCATTGTGAAGAATTGATTGCTATAAAGTGCTCCTATTTTCCATTGTTTTCATTGTCCTATTCTTGAGACAAGTTTTGCATCCTCATCTTATGAGCATATTCTTGAAATATCCATTGTGAAGAGAGGAGTAGAGTATTTGTGTGTGATCAAATACTTGTGTGATCAGTGATATTGATGGAAGAGTTATTGTAACAGTTGGATTAACACCCGTGAAGTTCAATCAATTGTAACCCGAAAGGTTAAAGGTGAAAAGATCTTCAAAAGAGAGCCTTGAAGCGCAGACATATGCGTGCTTTGCCGAACTACTCGGTTGTATATTTCTTACCCTCTCTAATATTGTTCATCGTTGTTGTGGTTGTTTGGTTATTTATTCTGAGATTAATTTATGTGAATTAAATTGATTAAATTCAACTAATTAATTACTTGAAAAAAAGTTTTAAAACCTAATTCAACCCCCTTCCCCCTTTCTTAGGTTATTTCGATCTTTCAATTGGTATCAAAACATGTTATAAACTTTATTATGATTCATCGTTGAGTTATCTTGGAAAAATACATATGGCTTTTAACATGAATAATATGCATGTAGAAAGGGTTTAGTATGTACTTGAAGTCTTTAGCTTTAAAAGGGTTTAGCACTTAGAGTCTCTTCTCAAAACCTATTTATCACAACATAATTTATCACTAATAATTTTTCAATGGTTAACCTTAACTCCACACAAATTGTTACATCTTCTTAATAATTTATCAAACAATCACAATTCCAATCTAACAGTGTATTCCAACTTCATTAGCATAAACATATGTATATTCGGTTTACTCATTTGCATGCAATGACCAATAATAATTTCAACCTTATCCTACAACTCATCTCAACAACTAATACCACATGATAATAACTAACTTCATGAATAAAACCTTAATCCATTAATACTTTCTCTAATAATAATCAACCAATAACATACTGTTATTATAATCAAAATCCATCTTAACAATAATAACAAACAGCAATCACCATACAAAATAATCCTTAACAAAACGTGGGTTAAGTTAGAATTACCTGAATAATTTGATACTTGAAAACCCAAATTCTCCTTAGAGTTTGCATCTCATTTTTCTTCACAAACCTTCAAAACTTCAGCCACTTCCTTATTTCAACATTCCTCCATAATATCACTACAATTTCTTTCACACACAAACTCTACAAGCACTCATAACAAATCCATTCACTGTCTCGCATGCCAAACCCACTCGACTTTCTAACCCTCTCAGTTTCTCCTTTAAAAATATCTTCACTATCCTTTAACAAACCAATCACTACAACTTTATTCACTGTAACTCCGACCTCACAAATTTCTCATCCAGAAGCAAGAACTCCTCACAACAATTGGGCAGAGCTTCTACATGCTTTCAACTCTCTCTGACATTGCTACCTTTGCATCTCTATTTATAGATTGCAAACCATGACTCTTCAACGTCCACCACATGAAGACAAAAAAGCCAAGAGGCGTAGCTTCATCAATGATCAGCAACCCTTTGACATCCAGCAGTTTCAGACGACAATTCCTTTCATCTTCAACATCAGTTAAAACTCTCCAGATGCCTTCATAAATGTTGGCGGTTGATCACGCCGGTCATTCTCCTCCATGGCAACCGACCGCCATCAATCCTTTAGAAATTTTCCATCTTCACGCCAGTCGATCAACGCTGGTCGATCGCGCCTCACCGGTCAACCGCTGTCTCCATGCAGTTTGTTTTAGATTAAATCTCCAGATTATGCATATTATATATATATATAATTACCCTTAATAAACTATAATTCACTTTTCCAAATTATCCAAACGTTATCATATACCAATTGTCTCACCATTCCACCTTCACATTATTTCTTACTAAATCTACTATGCCCACAAAATAGTATAAACCTTATACTTTCAACCTTATTATATCCAAGTACATTTTCCAATCAATGAAAAGAACCTTGTTATTCTCAAAGCTTCCAGTCCTTACAGTATCCATACAATATCCAAATACGTCCAATTATATTTTCTCTTACTAATTTCACTAACTATAATTCTAATTTATATTATCCTATTAAACTCCAAATATTATCTAATAATTGTCCAATTGACTTCAATCCTTCCCATAAGCTAAATATTAACATAACGGGGTATCATAATCCACTTATTCTGAATGAATTTCTCTTGACTAATATATTTACTTATTCAACTCAGCTCCTATCATCCCCAAAATTATCCCTTGAGCTATGTCTTCAGCTCAACAAAAATTCAGGATATTATAAATGTGTTCTCAGGGGTTCCTGCATCCCATGCTGCATCCCCTGTTGTCTCGTCATCATCTGCCCCTCCTCCTCCTTCCGTTGACGATGTTGATCATCCAGATGTTTAGATTAATGTTTTATTCTGAGTTGTATTTGTCTTTTACAACTATGAAGTTGTAATTGTTATGCGTATCTCTAACTTGATTTGCTCCTTATTTTGATGGATGTATACACTTATATCTTGACTATATTCATCTAATGTGGCTGACTAATGGATACTTGGATTCTGTTGCTTATCTACTATGACTGGTATATTGTTCAATAGCAAATTTGGGGGAGTTATAAAACAGGGGTTATCATGCCAAATTTTTGCCTTAATTCTCGTCTATAGCTAAATTTTCTTTTGGTAATGACAAAGGGGGAAGAAAATATTAATATGCATTGATGAGTTAATTCCCAAGCTCTTTATGTTTTGTGATTGTAATAAGGGCAAATAATGTTTGTTTTGATTCATCCACCGACTTGAATTGTTGATTTGATTAAGTGCTATTCTTGTTGTATTCCCTCCATATACTTATGATGATAATTCAAAAAGTGGCTATGAAAATATATTGTATTGTTTTGGTGATTGGTTGTCCTCCAAAATTTTCTATGGTTTGATTTTTGACATAGGGGGAGATATTTTTCTTGTTGTTCCTGGAAGACCACCACATGATTTCTTTTTTATTATGACAAAGGGAGAGAGATATTGATATAAGTTGTAGCATGTATGCATGAAAGTAAAAGTTAGAAACATTACATAAACTAAGGGGGAGAGATCAAATTATATTAAAAGTTAGTAACATTGCATAAACTAAGGGTGATAGATCAAATTATACACATGCTTAGACTTATGAATAAACAACTTATTATATGTTGTCATTATGAAAAATGGGGAGATTGTTAGCCTAAGTATTATTAGGTTTATTTATTTTGATGATGATTGTATTGAGTGTAATTATAAGTTGTTTATTGGATAATGTTCTTAATTGCATAAACATTACATTTATATTGATATTAATTGGAAATGCCCTTAATTAGGGTATTAATGTTGCATAATGTGTTTAACTAAGTCCTTGTAGCCTATGGTATAAATATTGGGACTTAGAGAAATCAAGAAGAGCAAAATGAAGGCATGAGATCTAGTATGCGAAAGAAGAGATTGCCTGAAATATAACACAGATTGCATTTTAATTTGCGGTCGAGGAAGCAATTGAGTATGCGGACAAAGCGAACGACCAAAATATATTATGGATTGCATCGTAGTTCTACGGTCAATAAAGCAATCAAGCAGTGAAGATTTGGTCAACTTATTTTAAAGACAGATTGCTTCTCAAACCTGTGGTTGAGGCTTCAGTCGAGCAAGAAGAAACTGGTCGACTGCAACATATTATAAATTGCCCATCAAATCTGCAATCTAGTTAACGGTCGAGAATGTTGTAGAGTGAAAGTGTTGGACAACACAATGGCTAGTTTCCAATAGTCAGATGAGGTCGACCAAAAAGGAAGTGGTCGACCGATTTCAGCCGAGTCTATAAATAGAAGAGCACTTCGTGGGAAAAAGTGAACCCAACCATTGTGAAGAATTGATTGTTGTAAAGTGCTCCTATTTTCCATTGTTTTCATTGTCCTATTCTTGATACAAATTTTGCATCCTCATCTTGTGAGCATATTCTTGAAATATCCATTATGAAGAGAGTAGTAGAGTATTTGTATGTGACCAAATACTTGTGTGATCCATGATATTGATGGAAGAGTTATTGTAACAATTGGATTGACGCCCATAAAGTTTAATCAATTGTAACTTAAAAGGTTAAAGGTGAAAAAATCTTCAAGGGGGAGCCTTGAAGTGCTGACGTATGCATGTTTTGCCTAACCGTGTTAACAACTCAATTGTGTATTTCTTACCCTCTCTAATATTATTCATCGATGTTGTGGTTGTTTGGTTATTTATTCTAAGATTAATTGCTTTGAATTAACTTAATTAAATTGAACTAATTAATCACACCCCCCCCCCCCCCTCCCTTTTACATTATTTCAATCTTTCAGAAATGATGATGGTCTGAAGACCCGACATGTAATACCCCGATAATTTTCCCCTATTTATAAAATGTAATGAATTTTGTGAAATTAATATATTATATTGCAGGATGGTATTTTGTAGGAATAATACCGTGTAAATGTATGGAAAATTGTAGGAAGTGATTAAAGGTACAAATTTTTAGGGAAAAATATGCATTGTGGATTTTTGGTCACATTACAGTCGAAGACGCAGTCGGGATTCTCGTCCGAAATGCATTACAGGTTGCATTTTGGGTTTTTGGTTGCAACACGGTCGAGGACGTGGACGTGATGCGTGACTGAAAAGCAACAAGTTTTGAATCTATAAAATTTGTGCATTTTATGACCCGGTCGCAAGGTTCGACCGAAATGCATTACAGAGTGCATTTTGGGTTCTCAGTCTTGGTCGCAGTTGAAGGTCTAGACCGAAATGTACTTCATATTGTAATTTCACATTTTGTTCGTTGTGCGGTATCACATTTCGGTCTAGGTACTTGACCGAAATGCATCTCTGGTCGTGTTTTACACGATTCGGTCGTGGCGCGGTTACACTTTTTGATTGAGGAACGCAACCGAAGGACCAAATTGTGAAAAAATTACAAATTATATCTCGCAACTATTTTTGTGACTTCCAAATAAAATGGCAAAAAATCCTATTTCTTCTACTATGATTTCACAATGTCCCCAATAGTTTCTCTCGATCTAACTAAATCGATAACTCGCTGATAACGTGCTTTGACGTGGAGACTGCTTATTGGATCTCCTCCCTTGATTCAGTGATTTTTCCATTAACCCTCACTTCTGCTGGCAGTTCTCCCTGCTCAAATGGTTGAGCATGTGATGGTCTCAGGTGATTCTCCTTTGCTGTGAGCTGAGAGTCTAAGTGTGAGGAAAAGAAAGTGTGTGAGAAAGGAGTGTGCACTCTACCATTTTCGGTGAATTGTGGGTCTAAAGGAGTGAGATTTAGCTGCTGCAAATTCCTGTGTTGTGAGTTTCGTCAACTGGTAATTAAGAGGTAAGAAAATGAGTAAGTCATGGCCAATGAGGCCCTACACCACAAGTTGTGTTCTTCATGGATTGTTGCTTGAATGGTATTTTCTAGATGACTTGGTGGTGTTGGATTTCTAGTTATTCTCTTAGTTATAAATTATCTGTCATTTGCTGTTAAATTAATAGTTGATTTCATTGTTATAGTGTTGGATGATTTATGGTTAATTTCCTGTCGTTGTTGTTAACCAACTCATACTAGTAATTGTTGTTGACCCTCTGTTGTTAGTTGCTAGATTATCCTATTGTTGTTAGCCTTTGTTTACTGTTGTCTCATTTACTGCTTGACTCTTAGCATGTTGATTGATGTCATGTTGGTTCTTGGACTGTTATTAATATTCTTTAGTTTTGTTAAAGATTGAACTGCTGAATTGGAAGCTTAGTTTTGCAGGTTTGTTAATATTGTTCCCTGTTCAATTTTGTCTCTGCTTGGATGTACGTACTGCCATATGAATTCTGTTGGTTTTAGACTTTCTTAGACTCTGTTATTTCCAGCGTAATCCTTCCCTGTATAGTTGAATGCTGGATAATGAAATCTATCCATTTTTATGCTTTGTTATACCTTGCGCTCATGCTTCGTTGGCTGGATATTAAGCTGCAATTGTCGTTATATCTATGTTCATTTCACGTCCTTAATTTGCTGTCAAGCATGTTTAGTATCCTAAATATTACTGCTGTTTTTCCCAAATATATGCTGCTATTTTCCCTTTAAATGCTGAGTACATTTAGGACACTGAATATATTGTTGTTGTGTTCCTTTAATTAATAAGCATGTTTAGGATGTTAAACATTGTTATTGTTTCCTTAATTGTTGAGCATGTCTAACATTCTGAATATTATTATTGTTGTGCTTCAAATGATGCTCTACAAACACGTGATAATATCTCGCTATTAATAAAATAAATTGATTTACTTATGTTTAGTTAACTGAAAATATCCCGTTTAGAGCTCTTCATCATGTTATAGCACATTTGTAGTTCATGCCATGTTCCATGAATTAATTGCTATTTAATTGCCTCTATTTAAATCATGTCATGTTAATTGCCTCGTATTAGCTCTCCACTATTAAATTCATTGATTTTAATTAATTGCTTTTATTTCATATTGTCTTCTTGACAATTGTTGTGATTGTTGTGCCGCATTGACATGCATCATGATAATAGAAACCATTAGGAATGCCACGTGTGGTTGGTATTCATATACATTGCTGAGGGAAAAATGGATAAAGGAAATGAATGTAAGGGGAATTGGAGGTTAGTGAGGTGGTTCGGATAGTAACCAGGTAGACTCGAAATTATGTCATTCCCTTGTCAGGTCGTGAGAGCCTGTCTACCCAAGGTTTAGATGCCGACTAGCGGCCCCTATCCCTACGACAGATACCTCTAATGTCCCAACTTGATGTAAGAGTTAACGTATATAACCATCAGTGAAGAACAGTTTGGGTGAATTCTATTATGACCTAATGAGTTACAGACATACATCATATTGCATCTCATTTCTTGTTGGGCCTTCGACTCAAAATTTGCTTGTGGTGTAGGTGATTGTCAGGATGTTGTTATTCTCATAATAGAGGAGGAGGCATTACCCATTGAGCACTTGGGTTACCCAGTTGAATTGACTTGAGAGTGTTATGACTCGCATGAAGCAAAAACACTGTTTTTAGATGGTTTGAGAACGGATAATGTTTTGTAAACTATTAACTCACGTTTCAGTCTTTAAACCGTATTTTGAATTTAATTATATTTCCGCTTTTACTCTGATTAATTTTATGCATTTTTATTTATTTCGCTCATTTTAATTTATTTCCTCTCGTATGTTTTAAACAAATAAAAAAAAATTTACACTGAAATTAAAAGGAAAAAGGTTCAAAATTAACGCGGGGCATTACACAACAGGTCATCCAAGTTGCCGACGATGAAGGCTCTGCAACGATGCAACCTTACATAATCAAAAACATCATGATCAGGTTTATGGATTCAAAATCCAAGAAGTGCGTCATCACAGCCCTATTAACCATATTCATAATGTGCAAACAACCATCTTCACACAACAGAAGATGCATCAGGACAGCCTTATAATGCTTTGACACCGAGATCGTTCAAAGCATCAAGATGATTCATCCTTCAAATCAACAATTAACCAATCAAAGAGAATATCATGCACGTTGAAATGTAAACATGTAAAACTCATGTACATATAACATAAAATTAGACGTGTTGTTAAACAGTCCCCGTCAGTTTTTATATAGGGCAACTCACAAAATACAGTTTTGGAAAATAGTGCAATGCAATGCAATACAACTAAGTATAAAATCTCTACCTCGACTATGATCTCTTCTTTTTCCAGAGGGAGAAACAACTTCAAGCTCTGGTTCAAAGTCCGCAAAGTCATTTGAACCTATACAGAGTCAACTAAATAGAGTTCACAAACTAACTCAAAGAAAATGACAAGGAATGGGTCCTGTACCAGGCTATGAAAATCATCGGGTGGCAGCAAGGCCTCAACTCGGGAGTTCAAGTCATAGCTTGGACATAGAAACTGATGCACCACAAGTACCGATCACTCGGGCTCAAGCCAAGAGGATCATCACTTTTCTAACTAGCTTTTATTTGCAGGTGGAACCACATTAGAAGGACTTGAAGATGAGTCTTTATAAGAAGATAAAGGAATGTCAAAACACGTACTCTCATGGAATTCCATTGCAACCCCTCGAGTTGCACCAACAACCCGAGAGTGGATTGAAACTCAATTGACTGAAGCTAAAGTGGACCCTTAGTGAGAGATATATCCATTTAGCACTTTGACATGTTTATTGAATTTATGTTTTTGTTGGATTACTGGATATTGGTTTGTTTTGGATAGATTTAGGATGTTTTGAATATTGATGTTGTGAAGTGCTCGGCTAGCATGTTAGCCTAGCATTCATGTCCATATTTTTTTGACTATAAGGGTATTTCTATAATTTTCATTAGGGAAGTATATAACCTTCCTTAATGGTATCCTAAACTCTAGTTGGAATTTAAAAATTAAGCTGAAGTTTTTCGTTTGGAGGTTTCCCTCTCAAACCCCTCTCAACTCCTCTTTTCATGGTTCCCACCAAAACTAGAAGCCAAAAATCGTTCCTCTCACTATCCTTGTTAGGTCTTGGAGAGGGACCCTTATGTTAAGCCTTCCTACATCTCTCCTTGAGCTTTTCTCAAGCATGGAGGTTTAGAAGATCTAAAGAAAACAAGGTGGAGTGGTATTTGTTGCAGGGATCCATTGATGTCAATATTATCGGTTAGGGTATTATCGGTCCAGCTTGTAAGTTTGCATCTATTTTTTCTGTGGTTGTGTTGCAATTCTGGTTTTTAGAATTTTGGAACTTTGTTCTGCATCGGATTGAAGCAGAGTATACGAAACTTGGTATTGATTTGTTGCAAATTGGAGATATTGTGTCATTTTCTTTCTAGGGCCGAAATTGTATTTCCTTTGGCACCTCTTCGGATCAATTTGTATTCCTTCATCCATAACTCCCCCTCCTAAATGTTTCTATCTCTGATATTTGGAGGGTTGCTACTTCATTGATAGTGTAACGAACTAGATTTCTACTTTTCTTAAAACTACATAAAAATTGAAATTTTAAGTTTTTGCTAATGAGTAAAAGAAATCGTTGTAAAATAAAGTCCTTTCAAATAATATCAGAGTGTTTTCAAAAATCCGATTGCTAGCAAAACCCATTTCAACAGTTATTAAATATTGGAAAAGCCATTAATTTAGAAATCAGCGGAAGCGTAAAACAAATACTTCGTAAGATATTATCAGAAATGGAAACGGGAATATTACTTAAAAATATAAGTTTAAGTTTAAGTTTAAACACATAGCCTACTAAGTACTTGAAACTAGAGTTTGGGAAAATATTTAACGTCTTACAAACGCATTTGTCATTAAATCGTACTAAACAATTCCTTCCTTCACTTGCTTCCATACTACTTTACTCGAGTTGCGTCTTCCCCCAGATACACTGCAGGCTCCACGGGTAAGGCCTCCTTTGCTCCTAGCTACACCACAAGTAAGGACGTGAGCTTACGCCCAGTAAAAAATTGGGTTGATACAAATGCATATGTTTATGCCTCTCTTTAGTTCTTTTGGAATGGGGCCACCCAAAACAATCCTTTCATTACGTTCATTTGTTCGTTCTTTTTACTCGTACTTTGAGCTGGAGATTGGAAGACTTGTATGGGATGGTATAGTTGTCGGACCTAATCTCCTATGGCCAACTAGGTTCTGATCCCGATAAGGTAGAGGCATTTCCTAGTTGACGGACTAGAACCTAATGTGCCCCAAAAACGCATAAAGACAATTCAAAGCCTTTGGGCCATCGGTTAACTTCAATCGATGTGTTTCCAAATGGGGGTTTGGAAGAGTACAGAAGCGAACAAAGGAACAAGGAAGACCCGTGGGGGTGCTTGGACTTATTCCTGATGGAATGGACTTAGCTCGCCTTGCTAAGTTGATGGAGAGAGGATTAACTTGAGGAATCAAGTTAATTGATGTACACTCACACTTCGTTTGGATGTGACTCACCAAGAAAAAATAGAGGCTAGCTTGGATATGACTCACCAAGCTACGGTTTGGATATACCAAACCTAGTAACACTCAATTTGGATATGACTCACCAAAATAAAGGATAGCAAAAAGAGAGTGAAAGAATTTCACAAACTAAACACAAGAGTTTTTTATTCAAAGTTGATTGTCTTTGAATTACAAAATGGGGTATATATAACTCATCTTGGACACAAGTTACAATGCAAGTAATAAATAGATGTTAATAATCAACCACCTAGGAAGAGGAAAGTTTATTAGTAAACCAAGACAAACATTAATTACTTAAAAGAAGGGGGATGAGAAAGAGGGAAGATTCATCACCTAGGGAAATGAAAAGAGTCTAGAAAACCACAAGAGCATCTTGGAATATAAATTGCCATCTATGGATCCTTCTTTAGTGAGACAAGGCTTACCTAGGAAGATATAAAGTTATTTTAGTAATTCCAAGGCCACCTAATACATTTAAGGAGAGCAATTGGCCAAGGATGTGTGGGCTTTCTCTTCTTCTCTAATTGAACTTGGTCCCACCCATTTGATTAAGTGTGTGGGCTTATCTAAGTTCATGGTTGTTGGGCCGTTCTCCAAGCCGTCATGGAAGTGAATTGCTAATTGTCCCCGGTCAAAATGTGATTAAATGTCTAGGAGCTCCTTGTCGTCACGCGTTGGTTTGTGCTCAAGTTCTTCTAATTTATTCAATCCTGCAAAAATAGTAACTAATTATATAAGCAATGAGCCTATTGGCTCGGGTCCAGATGATAGGATCTTGGGGTGCATCAGAACCGCTACCCATCCAACCCCCCCCCCCCCCCCCCCAACTCCCTTTTTCCTTTCTTTTCTTTCCTTTACTTATCTTTTTTTCTTCCCTTATGCATGTGAGTATCACCCCGAGGGGATACTCCCTACTTTGTTTCTATTAACGTGAATGCATAGGGACACTTCAAATCGAATAACACAAACATGAAAAGTACATGACAATGCTTGAGAGAATTTACAATCAATAATTAAAGGAGCAGAATTCAACACGTAAGAAAAATGAGGACGTTTCCACACATATATTTAGGGCATCTATAAAAAAAGAAACACACGATATTAGACAGTCGAACAATATACTATAGAAGTGTTTTCATGAAGTAAATGGGATGACAATAACGCACATCAGTGACCCTTAGCATCTAATAAAATGGATAATAGAGCATTCTTTTGTACTAGGAAAAATAACATCGGCATATGACAAGGGAATGGAACTATTCATGTTCTTAACAATAAAACGACTAATAGAACATGCTTTATTCAAAGAAAATAGTAGCAAGTAGTATCCAATTAAAATAGTGAAATATGCCTGATAACCACTAATATATAGCAGCAAGGTATTGCAAATATCAGCAGAGAATTATCGAGAACATAACATAATCATGCTTTTATTCAACTATTCAGCTATAAAATACGAACATCTAAGCCTGTTTTTAATCGACTATACGACAGAAAAATACGAACATCTAAGCATGCTTTTAAGCGACTATCACAGCAGGAAATATGAACGTCTAAGCATGCTTTTAATCAACTATAACAACAAAAATTATGAACGTCCAAGCATGCTTTTAATCGACTATGACAACAAAAAATATAAACATCTAAGCATGCTTTTAATCGACTATAGCAACAGAAAATATGAACGTCTAAGCATGCTTTTAATCGACTATAACAGTAGAAAATATGAATATCTAAGCATGCTTTTAATCGATTATAACAGCAGAAAGAATGAACATCTAAGCATGCTTTTAATTGACTATAATAGCAGAAAATATGAACATCTAAGCGTGTGTTTAATTGTCTATAAAGTAGCAAATCAAAACATCTAAACATACGTTTAATCGTCAAATAAAAACAAGGATGATGCACGACTATATAAACCTACGGATCGTATTTTTAAATGACTAAAAGTAGCAGAAATTAACAAGTAGAACAGTGAATTGTGCTTACTAATCCTACTTTGAATGGCTAAAATAACAGTGAGTGATATCGAAACGGAACCACATAAACATGCTTCTTGACAATATTAACAGCAGTGCGAACAACGAAATGAAACGACGATGACATGCTCTTTAACGACTAGAAAACTGCAGTAACAATATTGAACCGGAACAGCGAATGGCATGCTTATTAAATAATAATAATAGCAGCAGTACAAGTAATGAAAACGGATAACAATTCGTGCTTTTTTAATGACAACATAACAGCAGTGTAAAGTAACAGAAATGGAATGGCAGGTTAGGCTTCTTAACTCTTAACAGAAATAAAACAAAGGCAAGCAACAGAGTATAACAAGGAAAAAGAAGCCAAACGTGCTCTTAATATCCACTAAACGATCCATAGACATACTCCTATACAACAAGGATAACAACAGTGTGCACATCACGGAACATGCTTTAGATGACAATCAAACTAGTGAAACATGCTCTTTAACATTTAATAACTGCAGCGAATGATATCGAATTAAAATAGTGAACATGTTCTTTAACTAACTATATGCAACAGCAAACTAATATTGAAATGAAACAACGAACCATGACAACAACTAAGAAACACAACAGCAACAATGTACAACCAATTTAACGTTTAATGTTGAATATAACAGTAGCAACGAATGGTAGCACCGATTCATGAGCAGCAATGAATATAGCAGCTGTAACAATAATGAACATGCTTCCTACGAAGGTTAACAATAATGAATAGCGAATAACAGCAACAGAGTTGTTAATATTCTGAAAGATTTGCTAATGATTCCTGCATGCTTATCATCTCCCTTAGATAGTTTTGGTTCATCAGTTTTGGTCATAATCTATAATGTGGCAATTTGTTGTCCATGTTTCATTGTCTCAATCATGTACAAGTCATAGCAGTAAGGGAAAATACCTCAACGAAGTCACATAAAGTATAAATACTTAGGAGAAAACTTCAACAACACAACAAGGATTCAAACGGACTTCAGTATGGTATCTAACAAATATTCTCCACGCATTTTATCAACAGCATGAGGCAACTAAAAGAACTATAGAGATTCTACAGCAAAAATATTCACTCACGCACACATTTACTTAGGTATAGGGCCTCTAAATGGCCACCGACTACCCTAAATTCCTTACCCTTGTAAATGATTTTTCCCACGGTCAGCAGCTCCCTTATTTCCAAGACCATACCTCACGCAAGAACTAGACGAAGGAGAAGAAGGGAGCCCAAGAGATGAACGAGAAGGCAACTTATAGATGGCTCACCTCCTAGGGACAAACCGTACATCTGGCAGGAGTGTGCAGGCGACCACCTCTGGCTGGTCAGGATCTAGGGGAGGGGGATTTTGTGTCGAGAGCTACATTCCTATTGGTTGGGCGTCGTTTTCTTCTGATTTTAAATCATTTTTATCACTGATCTGCGATGATTTGAACAAGTGCAGACGAGGTCTTCACATCCGCATTCATTCGCAAGACCAAATTCCTTAGGCCAAATTGTGGCCTCGGACAAGAAATGGCATCCCCATTCTCGTCCGTATCGTCTAAATTGGCATTCAGATGCTATTTGGCGTTTGCATGTCGTCCGCATGTATCGTCCGAATGTGTCAAAAAATTGGACAGATTCAATTCGGACGATGCCTCCCCTCGTCCGCCGTCATCCGCTAGCGTCTAAAAGCCTCCAGACTTGGATAGATTCAATGCAGACGCGTCCTGCCCTCATCCGTACCTTCGTCCACAAGTCTCCAAGATTTGGACAGAGGCAACTCAGACGAGGTCTCTTCTCGCCAGCCTGCATCCGGGATCGTCCGAAAGCCCAAGATATGCAGAAGTTAGGACGCGTCATCTCATCCCCAAGTCGTCCCAAGGTTCAGGCAACATTCCAGGTGTTTTGCGGATGACACTTTGCATCTGCAAAGTCGTCTGTATGCGTCTGGATAGACCAAAATTCCATTTCCTTAACGTTTCCAACTAAACTTTTATCTGAATTAATTCCCCCGAAATTACAAGTCACAACTTAACGCATATAGGGACGAAATATATTGCGTAATTTTATCTTCAAAGTTTGATTACATCGCTCAATAGGAAAATTAGTATCGTGCTGTTACTGATAGAGTGGAACATGGTCCAAATTTCACGTCATTTGGACGCATGTTGCGAGAGTTGCGCATTCTGCAATTGAGATTCACTATGTCTCGCTTTGGACCTCCCTTCACTATAAAGGAATGTCCATTCCTCCATTTTGGACATCCGACTCTCCATAAAGGACATTCGAAATTCATCCCAAATGTTTGTCTCTCTCTTCACTCAAAAGGGACGTCCGTTCCTCAAAGAAGGACGCCTGTTTTCTCATAGGTTTGCAACATCTGTTCTTTACCCGCACGCCCATTCCACGTGATCTTAACGCCATCTTCCATGCCCCTATTTTGGATATCCTTTGTTCAAGAGGGATGTCCTTTCCTTAAAAAAAAATACTTCCCTTCTCGCTCCAAACTTTGCTGTTCTCCTACCCTTACCAAACACCGTTTCCTTTTCTGTCCAACCTCCTCACTCCCGTGCCCTTTATCTCTCCCGAGCATCCATATACCTTTATGGTGTTACATTTACTTTCTTTGCACCCCCAAAGCTTCCCTAAGCTCACTATTTCTATATTAGAGCTTCCCACGCTCCTACTTTAAAGAGGGCCTTTAATTCCTACGCCCTCTACTCCCAATCTTGCATCTCGTGGTGCATCAGAAACAGGGCCCACAAAATTTCACGTTGTGTAAAGTTTTGCGTCTCCGCTGCATAAGCTTGTGTTTCGGGGACAGGTGTCCCTCGCTCTGATCCAACACGTACGTCTTGCAAAAATCGAACCTTTTCACTATTATGTGCATTTCGAGGACATTTTCCCTTCACGAACACGTGCATTACTTATTTTATTTCAGCTGCAGAAACTTTGCTTCGTTGCGTTGCATAAACTTCGTAGAAACTTATCCTTCTGCAGACACATGTCCTCTCTGTGTTACTTATTTTGTTTCCATTACAGAAGCCTATGCTTCTGTTGCGGAAACTTGGCTTCATTGTGGNCTTTTCTATGTTTTTTTTTTTAAATTTTTTTTCCCACAATTACAATTTTTCTCACAAAAATTGTAAACCCTAACTTTGTTCGATCCGAGTACAAAAACTCTAACTCCGCTCTGATATCAATTGTTGAAAATTGATATAGAGAATTTCACCTGGGCTCTGATACCGATTGTTGATAATTGATATAGAGAAGCTCAACCTTAGCTCTAATACCAATCGTTGAGAATCGAACGCGAAATGAAAAAGAAAACTACAGAAGTAAGGACACCAAGATTTACGTGAAAAACCCTAATGGGAAAAAAACTACGGGCAGAGGAGAAATCACTATGAATGAAATCAAGGTACAATGAGTTTTGCGACTCAAGCATCAATATATAGAGAAACTAAATAACCTAATATTATATATGGGCCCAACTAGAATTTGGGTCACACTCGAACTCTGACAATAACTTTTTCTATAATTCTCAAGTTTTTGCTTGTAATTATATTACCAAAACTAAATGAGGTATTAGAATGATGTGGACATGTCTTAGTACCATGAATGTGTGTCAAGTAATAAAATTGGTTTGGCTTGAATGACAGCTAAAAACATGCATTAACTAGTGTCACAGAACTCGTATACTCTACTATAAAAGTTTCCCGATTGAGAGTTCAGTTAAGCGGCCGTATTATTATGCGAAAGTTTATAGCTTGTGAATGAATTTTTATTTCAAAAAGAAAAAAGACAAGTTTGTTTAGGTAAAATCAAAATGGTATCATTTTCTAAACACTCACCAACTTGGCTGCTCTATCCCGTCTCTGCAATGATGAACAGCTGGCGTAGGATTACGTGTGTCAAGTACCATCATTTTATTAAAAAACCAATGGATCCATTAATATGAATATCAATAATTTCATATCTCATCGTCCAGCCCACTCCAACAGCCGCATCAAGGCTCGGTGAACCCTGACTCATATTAGTGGAGGTGCAAAATCTCATATTACTTGAAAAAGTGAAAAATGTATGGTTTATAAGTAGAGTATTTTCCTCTTTATCTAATACAACACGTTTTTGATTAATCTTAATAATAAAATCGTACGGACTTGAGTTTAAAACGAATAATATTGTACTAAGAGCACTGAAGACATTATAATTAACCAATTTGATAATAAGCTCACATAACTTTGTTCTTGAAAGTTATTCAAAAATAAATTATTTGAGTTGAAGAGAATACTTATAATGAAACAATGTATGCAACATCTTTTAAGCAGTATAAGATTTTACTATTGCTCGAGTGTTTTACCTTCATATGGATGTCAGGGTCGGCAGCGGGCTAGGCCAACCCACTGCAAAGAGGCCCAGGTCGGGTCCCGAGGTAGGGCCAGTTGGCGAGCCTCCAACCATTAGGTCAGTCAGTTGGCGAGCCTCAGGCGAATTAAGTCGGAGCTCCTCCGATGCCTATCAAAATCTGTCAAAAGCATGACATTCCACGGGATTCCATTGGCAACCACCAGACTCTGCCAAAGGTCCGTCAAACAAAATCGGCGAGCCAGCCCACCTGCATGAAACAGGCCTAGGTCGGGCGTGCCTCAACTGGGGTGAGAAAATAGTTTTTCAGGCTCAGCTGTGGCTGTTGACTGTCGTCCAGGGTAATATGGATGTCTGTCATATATTTCATTTAATCGAGATTAATCATTGAAATATGTTAACTGAGCATTGTCAAGGAATAAACATGACAAGTTTCAAGTTTGAAGTTCGAAGAAAAAATGTAAACAATGTAATACTCAAACAAAGTATATCAATGGAAATGTATACAGAGGAGCAGTATAGGTATAATTGTTCCTGCTAGCAATAGAAAATTCTCATGATTATGCAAGTCTAGTTGCGCATGAGAAAACAATTTTTCTGTTTTTCTTATTCGATCTCGAAATGGTATGCCATTGGCAATGAGGCGGCTATTCTCGAGAGACGTCGTCCGAGGCATTGTTCTCAGCGTCCGTATAATTTGTCGAGCAGTTCTGATCATCTGCGCTGGCTTCCCCTGTTGAGACCAAAAAAAAAAACCAAAGAAGAAAAATCCGCTTAATGAAAATGGTCTCTATGAGAAGACAGAGCTGTTCAATGTACCTTCGCCCTCCTCTGCCGGGGCATAAGCTGAGCGCCTCACTTGCTGGTGTGGTGTTGGCTGGTAACAAATAAGAAAACAGAAATATTAAGGTTGAAGGAGAGAGCAGAGCTGAAACTCCTAAGCTTGGAAGAATCACATTTTACGTGTTTAACGTATGTGTCCAAAAATATTAAGATCAAATATCAAAGTACAGTTAAAACTAAGGTAAATTGCAATTTAGACTCCAAGATTTGAAATACAAATTAGACCTTAATTTTTTTATTTGACAAATTGAATCTTCGCTTTTCAGCTGTTAGCAATTCCCATCAATATATATGTTAAATAAAACACGTGTTGACCACGTGTTCCAATTAATTCAGTTTTTTGAACTCGAGTTGAAGCCATAGAAGTTTCTGCAATTTTCGATCTCTTCCTCCAGCGATTTCCGGCAATTGCAATCTCTTGTCCCGTGACATCCTCCTCTCTTCTTTGGCAATTTGTAAGATTGCAATGGCCCGAAATCGCAAGAGGAATTCAAACATTGTCGGCAGTTTCTAGGGCTTGAAATTGAGTTAAAAAAATTGAATTAATTGGAACACGTAGTCGACACATGTTTTATTTAACGGGTATATTGATGACAAAGTCTAAATTGCTATAAGCTAAAAGATAAAAGTTCAATTTAAATAAAAAATAGTTTAAACTCAACTTTTTAAATGTTATAAACTAAATTGCACATTGCCCTTAATACTATTGATTTGTACAATCAATCACATTCGTTGATCGAAGTATCTATAACTGCATTTAACTTCTTCATACTACTTAGATTGAAGCTGGAAAACTTATAAACAAACCTAAGAGAAGTCGGCTTTTATTTCAGCTCTAAAAGTAACGTATTCTATGGAATAGGGCATATTTGCATACCTGTAACTTTGGACGGAGTGCTTCAAGTGGTCCTTTGGGTTTTTGTGCCCCTTGCTGTTGAACACATCACAAGAAATTTGAATATCCACCACAAATCCAAACACATATTAAG
Source organism: Begonia loranthoides (assembly GCA_022433065.1). NCBI lineage: Eukaryota > Viridiplantae > Streptophyta > Magnoliopsida > Cucurbitales > Begoniaceae > Begonia > Begonia loranthoides. The sequence continues at coordinate 11,620,409 of CM039478.1, forward strand.
TCTATTTCAACCATCTGAAATCTAAATGTGCACCTTCCCTAACGCCCAATCAGCAGAATCGAAAAAGGCACGTTCATGGTCCTGGTCAGCAGATATTAACCAGTTCTTTTAGTGCTTGGATTAAGAGCAACTCTAGGAGATGCAGAAAATAGAGGTTACCTTGGAAATAAGTGGAGGCTTCTTTGGTACTATTCCTCCATACTTCCTCTTTATTATTTCTTCCTAAAAAAGCATATTGTCCCATTTCAACTATGACATATTACATTTATGAGAAGATTAAACTCATGGAAAATTACAGCAAACACATATCTAAACAGAAGGATCTGAATTTTTCTCTTTTGCATGATTTATTTGGTTATATCGACTTTTTTCCCTATCGTTTAAATTACCGAGTCAGATCAAAAACACGATACCCAAGATATGCAATAGTTCCACAGTCATTATAAAGAAATTACATGAATGCTTACTCAGAATCTAATACGAAGAATTTAATATTGGAAATGCAGAAGCAGCTCTATATACCTCCTCCTGAGGTGAAGGCATGGGGTTCTCTTCTACTTTATCTGAAATTGTTAAGTCATCATCTGCCACAGGTTTATCACCATCTACTTGATCATCAACAATTTTTTGATCCTTTACTACCGCTGTTTTTGTACTCGACATTGTTACCTGCATTTAACGAGTGACAGACAAATTTCAAAAGCAAATTGGCTGATCACAAGTATATCTTATAACACAATCCATAGATTACTCTCTTGAAGTGAATCATTTGGATGCGATATCTATGTTAGTAAGATACTTAGCTCATTCTTAAGCGCCACTTGACATAATTAATAGCACCAAAAGAGTGACACGAATATGATTTGTATGTTTTGAATTTCATTGGTGTGTTTGGCACAACAGCACAATTGTTCTTATGCCTGCAGCTTATTCTCTACATCTATCATTTTAAGGATTTTAGATCATCAACTTGTGCTTTTATTAACAACTAATATGTGCTCTGATTACTTTTTACAACATCACTCCCAAAATGTCCAACATTAATTTCAGATTCATGCATAAAAAGAGCTTAAAATATAAAATGCTAATGGCTTCTCCCACTTTCTGCAACCAATCTAATTAGAGACGACCCAAAGCAATAAACCTTCGACTTTCATACTCATTGGCTATCTCCTCTGATGTTCTTTACTCACACGGAAGGAGCAGTACTAAGTTCAATCAAACCAACCAAAATCTTGGATTTCATAAACTCGAACAGAATTCACTAAAAAACAAGAAGAGAACATATACCCAGAAAAGAAAGCTTGGTATCAATTAATTGAATACTAATGTTTTCCTTTCAGAAAGTGACATTGACACCGTAAAAGTTAGAATGCCAAGGAGCAAGAACCAGAAATCTGGATTAAAAAGAAGAAGAATGAAAATGGAGAAATCTGAAAATCACCCACATACCTCGCTCTATCGGCTTATCCCAACAAAGCCTGAGGATTACGCTTTGTCTCGAAAAAAATGGTTTCGGCCCGATCGATTTTGATTGACTTATTCGTAGTGACAGCAAGGCTTCTAGATTTCTGAAAGTGGGTTTTGGGCCTAATTCTGTTGGCTGTCTGCCATTACTCTAATTTCAACCTACCTGACTTTCAGTGGAAATCCGAAGCATGGTTCATACTCCACCCCACCAAATACCAATGGAATTGGAGCCTCAACTTTCCAAAACGATCATCTTAATCACAGCTGTGTAGTTGTAATCTTGACGTAAAGTAGCAATTGTATTTTTAATTTAATAAATCTTATGTGGATAAAATATTGTTGTACTTGTATTTCTTACATTTCATACTTTTAATTTATTGGAAAAATGACAAATCAACCATCGTGATTTTAAGTCAATAACAAGTCAACTACTGTGATTTAAGTCTTAACAAGTTAACCACTAACGTATGAAAAAATGACAAATTTAACATCGCAGTGACGTTCGCCGTTAAAAATTAGTCAGGACGCCGCTGCGGTGTCCCAGTGTCGTGTGTTGCGAAGGAAAACACAAAGTTTTGTCTGGACGCCCCTGCGGTGTCCTGGGATGCCCCTGTGGTGTCCTCATGAGGACGCCCCTGCGGTGTCCCGGGACGCCCCTGCGGTGTCCTCACGACACCCCTGCGGTCTCCTTCAAAATCAATGTTTTTATTAGATTTTTTACCTCTTCAGCTTCAAACGACCATAACTTTCGTTACGATTGTCGGAATTGGACGCAGAAGGTATCAAATCGAAGCTCTCTCAGAGATCTACGATTTGTCATAGGGCCTACCCTATGACCCTCCATTTTCGACCCCTAAATCGATCGTTTAAGCTCTCAAATCTGCAATTTAATATGTTTAACCTTAAACTATGTAAGACGCAGCGGCGGCGTCCCGGGACACCGCCGAGGCGTCCTAGGACATTGCAGCGGCGTCCCGGGAAACCCTGGCGGCATCCCGACTACGTTTTAACGGCGAACGTAACTGCGATGGTTGATTTGTCATTAACACGTACGTTAGTGGTTAACTTGTTAAAACCTATACCACAGTGGTTGACTTGTCATTGACTTGAAACCACGATGGTTGATTGTCATTTTCCCTAATTTATTTTTTGTAATTTTAATTTTCATTAAAATCTTTGTAATTTCAAGAGAAATTAACAAGTCAAACATTGTACTTTGTAATTAATGACAAGTCAACTATTGAATAATTTTTGTTAACAACTTAAATTCTTAACTATGAAAAATTAAAGACGCAAACATTGCCATTATGTTTTTCGTTAAAAAATGTTGTCGTTCCACTGCAGAACGTTGTTTTTCTACTAAACAATTTTAAAATATTACTTTCCATGAGGGAACGACGACGTTGTGCTGTGAAAAGCCAATGTTCCACTGTGGAATGTCAATGGCTCCCAGTGGAATGTCATTGTCTCGCTTAGGGAAAGATTACATTCTACTGTGGAAAGAATACTTTCTGTAGAGGAAATATTACTTTCTAGGGGTGTTCAAATTCGGGTTCGGTTCGGTTTTAGTAAAAAAAAGAATCGAACCAATCAGTTTCGGGTTGAAAATTTTCAGACCTAAACCATGTTTTTTGTTTGAGTGAACCGGATCGGTTTCGGTTCAGCTTTTCGGTTTCGGTTTCGATTTGGTTTCGGTTGAATCTAAATCTATATTTATTTATTTTTCATATATATATAAAAAATTTATACTGCATTAATGGTTTAAAACTTATACAGCAAACAGCAAAGTGCGAAGTTTAAACCATTTCATAAATAATTTTAGCAAGATCCATCCATTAAGAAATAAACAAATACAACCATCAAATATAAACATCCATCAATATATCCTAAATATCATTGAAATATCCTAAAAATAATCATCTAAATTATGTTACTTACAACTAAGGAAATACCCAAACCCATGTCATTCAACATTTCAACCAAGGAGATACACCTACACGGTAACAACTAACACAGACGACAGACCCATTTCAAATTGTCAATTGTCATTCTCTTAATTATGTTAGAACACAATCAATTTGATAATCAAATTTAAGACAATCAGAAACTTTTCAACACAATCAATTTGAAGATCAACCTTCGAAAAATCAATTCCATGGGAAAATTTGAAGTGCAACTGCAAGACAATTTCATAATTCAGAACAAATTGAAGGTAAAAATTTTTACTTACCAAGAACAGAAGAGAATATTACACTGAAGCAGATCTAAGCCGCCGGTGATCCACTCTCAGATTTAAGCCGCCGATAATCCACTCCCAGACTAGACTGCTGGAGCCTAGAGACTAACTAAGACCGCCGGCGCTGCTAATCCACTCCATGAATCCTAGATCTAAGCCGCCGTTGGACTGCTTAAAGACGAACGAAGAAGGAAAAGGGAAACTAACCTGAAGCCTGAAAACACAGACGAAACTAACCTGAAGCCTGAAGATTGAAGAAACTGTGAAGTGTGAAGCAGGGCTGAGGGGCGACTCACGACTGGCGAGAGGCGAGCACTGGACTTCGACGAGGAGAGCGAGAGAGACGACAACCCTACCCTGGCAAAGTTTAACTTAAATGCCATCGGGTTCGGTTTCCACGGTTTTGATAAAACAAAACCGAGCTTCAACCCGCTACTCATCGGGTTTGACAAAAATAAGCCGGCTTGTAATGTTTTTTTCACCAAACCGTACTGGTTCAAGCCGAATTGACCGGTTCTGGGTCGGTTCGTCGGACCGGATTCGGTTTGAACACCCCTATTACTTTCCGCCGTGGAAAGAATACTTTCCGCAACAAAAAAATTACTTTCTTCTGCAAAAAGTGATGAGGACTAGATGACGATGATGGATCAGAAAGAGGAAAAAGAATATAGTGATAAACTAAAAGGTGAAATCGGGAGGAGGGAATTGTTTTCGACGACGAGAAGATACTCAAAAGAAAATGTGGAAATTGTTTTTGACGACAAGAAAACCATGTCAAAGCTTCCCGGAATCGTCTACGTGATAATATTACTCAAATTATTGTGAGTTTAGCATAAAAGTGAAGTAGAATAAGAATTTGCAGAGAGTAATATTTGAATATGTGCTTCATTTTGAATCTGTAAACGATATTTTTAATATGTACTTCAGCCATTTGACTGCCCTCACTGTTTTATGTTCCACTGCGGAAAGTTGATGTTCCGCTACAGAAAGTTATCGTTTCGCAGAGGATTTTCATAAATACCGTGGCGGAACGTAAACTTTCTGCAGTTGAGCGGCAACTTTCCGCCGCGAAACGTCAGGATTCCTATGCCTTGTATATTTTGGCGTTATGCATATGTTGCTTAAATTGTTACAATGAACATGTTAGTTGTTTGTTAATAATGAATGGAATGGATTAAGTCAATTTCTCATTCAAAAAATTGACAATTTTGCAAGAGTTTCGCTTGTTTGTGGTCTATCCCCCCTGTGATATTATCAAAAATAGATATTATCCAAACAAGATATTTTTCAAATAGATATTATCCAAATAAACAAAACAAAATGTAAACATCAATATTTATTATCCAAGTTCACTAAGTAAACATATAAAGAGACATCTTAGTATCCCTACACATCTCAACTACACTCTATCGCATTCTTGCTTGGTTTCTTCCACAAATCTGTGATATCAAATGACAACTGCAGGTCCAGGTATACGTTAGACGCTTTAGCAAACAATGAACCCTCCGCGGGTACATCATGATGATGTTGGAAGTCATCCTTCTTCTTGCAATGTCGGATCACCCCCAACCCCTCATTCGTACACCGAAAGATTTCGTGTGGGCTAAAATGCAAAGGGAACAATCAACACATAAGCGGAAAATAATATGAATCTATACAAGGGAAAAGATATACCACTCTTTGTCAGTTGGCGCTATGACGATCAAAATTGCTTCAAGCAGCAATTGCTAGTAAGGGTAGTGAGTATATCACGCTGCTTTGTGTGTGACTGAAATGTAAATCACGTATTAAAATTGTTGAAACATGAATGACAAACTGAAAAAGCGAGAAGGTTACTTACGTGAATCCACCCTATTGTAAGGAGCGATTTTTCCATTTGAACTTGGAAGTATTCTTCTTCGTTCAACGCATAAAATTGTATACAAAGAAAACAAAGTAATGATGAGTACTACAATAAAAGCTTCTGAACTACTTAATGTAACAGAACGTAGTTCTCACTGTGTTTGTCGTTCCTTCTTGTTGCGGGAAGATGATCTTAATGATGTTGTACTCATCCTAGACCAGCTTTCTCAAAAGAATTGCATACGTCTCCAGGTTCTTTTGAGTATTTTCAGCAACATACTTCTTGAAAAGATCCATCAGTTTACTTGGCTGCAAAAAACATTGACAAGAGACTGTCAGACTAATAAGGCATGAATACGTGCAGACACACGTAGATAACCAAATCAAAGAAGTACCACGAGCACAGTTTTAAGTGGTGGAGATTGCGATCTACCCGACACATCTGTCTCCTGCACCTTGGCAAACATGGCAGGAGAAGCAGGTTTGCTTCTTAGGGCAATGATGCTGCAAATTTCAGACACGTTATTACGTCGCATACAAATAAAGTAAATAATGGACTTTACGTAAAAAGTAAATAACTTAGAAGCAGTCTATATCTTCTATTGCTGAAGAGGATGATGGATAGGTCGCTGGAGAGACTGCTAGAGGGGTTGCCCCAGAGGCTGCGGGAGAGGATGGTGGTGTAATGACCTGGTTTTTCATAAATCCTTTAAAATGCGTGAAAATTTGAACTTTTGTGAAACCGTTGAAATCGCCTTTAAAATAGATCAGAGTGCGATACTAGGGGTTGCCCCAGAGGCTGCGGGAGAGGATGGTGGTGTAATGACCTGGTTTTTCATAAATCCTTTAAAATGCGTGAAAATTTGAACTTTTGTGAAACCGTTGAAATCGCCTTTAAAACAGATCAGAGTGCGATACTAAAACTGGACCACTACTAACATTTTTTTAAACTTGTTATAAAAACCAATTAATAAAATGCGGAAGTGTTATAAAATCATTTGTTTAAAGCATTGCGGAAGCGTAACTGATTTAACAATTGAAACTTAATGAAAGAATTAAACAATTAAATACAATTTACAACCATTTTCTCTTCTTGCTTAAGCCTGGCCAGCCACAAGTTCCCGCGCGTGCAAATCCTTCATCCCTGCTTTATTATCTATTCTTCATTTTTACCTACACTGTAAGTAATACGTGAGCCTAATGACCCAATAAGGAAAAAGGATTTATGCAATATGCTTATGACTCTCTTTAGTTCTTTCTGGAGTGGGTACCGCCTCAAACCAGTCTTTTCATTACGTTCGTTGGTTCTTTACTCGTACTTCGAGCTAGAGATTGGAGAAATTCATGGCTGTAGAGTAGATCTTTGTCAACTTCAACCACCTAGAGTAGACAGTCTCGCAGTCCCGACAAGGGAAAGGTAACGTTCTCTTTTAAATCCTATCTACCTAGCTAATCCGTACTTACCCTACCATTCCCCAACTCCCTTTTTCTTCTTTTTCATCATTTTTATCATTTTCTTTGTTTTCTTAATATTTTTCCTCACATAATGCATGTGTGAGTACCACCACCAAGGTGGCACTCCCTATTAGTTTCTATTAACATGATGCATAACCATACATTCTCATCATAACATGATGCATGATGCATTATAATATAACATTATTAGAAATTGAAGTGCGCATATAAGTAATTGAAAGCAACTGTAATTGAAAGCGCATATAAAGAAAGTAAAGCATATAATAGAAGGAAATAACTACGCACAACAGAAAACAAGTACAATATCGAATTGAAACAGCGAATGCATACTAGTAAAAATGTTGATTTTAATTATAGTCTTCGATAGATTTTGCTTCCGCTAGCTTAAACTTTGATATTCCCCATTGATTCTATTCTAATAATTGATTTAGGGGGAGAAATTAAATTTGTTTAATTCAACTTGTATTCCCCAACTATTTGAGTTTGTGCATAATGATAGGGGGAGAAAATTTGTTTTCAAAATTTGAATTCATCAATGAATTCTGTTTTGACAGTTAGTATATGTTTGCTTAAACTTGGATGGTTCATAATTTTTTGGTTGGTTCCCTTTTATATGCTTGGTGAAAATTTTAAAGGGGGAGAAAAAAGTCAATTTGTTTTATTATTGCTCTAAGGGGGAGAGCAAAGTTTTCAAATTGGAATATATCCCCAATTGGTTGTTTTTTTTTTTTTTTTGTGTTTAACATAGGGGAGAGATAATTGAATTGATTTTGATTTTAAACCTTGGTATCCCTCTTAGAAATTTTATTTTCAATTAGTATCATTCTTTTTAAAGAGATATTTGGATTGATAGTTTGAACTTAAATTGATATCTTCTTCTTAGACTCTAACATTTTAGTCCCTCAAATGAGATGGTATGCTTAATGACAAAAGGGGGATAATATTTTTGATTGAATTTGCTTTTGATTGTGGTATATTACTTTGGTATCTTATTTTTCATCACAAATTGGATTCTAATGCTTATTCCCTCCCTTGTTTGCTTTTTGGATAAACTCTTTGAAAAAAGGGGAGGAATTTTTTTTTTAAGAAAAAGTTACTTAATTTGTGAATAATTTTGATGATTTTTTAGTTTGTTTTTAGGACTTCCCTCCTCTAGGATTTCTTTTTGATTATGACAAAAAGGGAGAGATATAAGTTATTATAAATATATAAGGGAGTATGTATGCATGGATTAATTGTTTGACAAATTGCATAACTTAAAAGGGAGAGATTTAATATTCAATATTATATGCACATGCTTAGTTCTTAGGGTAACCAACTTATTGGATTTTGTCATCATAAAAAAGAGGGAGATTGTTAGCCTTTTTGTTAGGCTAAATTTTATTTTGATGATGACTAAAATGGTGTTTAATTTAATAAAATCAATAAGTCGTGTTTTGCATTATTCATATATTATTCTTATGTTTTATAATAATATTTATATTCGTGTCTGTTGGAAATACCCTCAAAATGGGTATTATTAATGTTCTAACATGTTTATCTAAGTCTATGTAGTGTTGCATATCAATATGAGACTTAGAATAATTCAGGGTCTGGTTTGGAGTGCTGTCTGGATATTGTGCGGATAGGGGAGGTCGACGAGCATTTGAATCTGTAAGATTTGGGAGCTTTTTGGACGTCCCTTATGCAGTTTAGGACGTCCATTATATTGTTGTGCCAAAGAAATGGAGCAATGGACGTCCCTCATGTAGGTTTGGGTGCTTGTCGTTAAGCAACAACGTAGAATTGGAGTTTTGGACGTCCCTTGTGAAGGTAGGACGTCCGTCAATGAGCTGTAGTGACGCTGTGAAGAAACGAACGAAGAATTGAGGAATAGATGTCCCATGTCTCCAAAGCTGAAAGAAACGACGTCGTGTTATCGAAGAATTTGAGGAACGGACATCCCTCATGATAAAGCGGACATCCGAAATAGAAGCAGACTTCTCAGATTAATTCTGGATTTATAACGGACGTCCCTCTTGGATTTTGGACGTTCGCTGAAGTTAAGTCTCGCCCAATATTCTTCAATGGCTATATTTTCTCAACGGCTATTTGAAATGGGCGACCAAAAAGTCTTTAGGTCAATCGAAAGTCTGTAGCCTATAAATAAAGAAGCAGTCCAAGTTCAACATAACGAACGAAGAATCGTGGCGAAGCCCTACCAAACTTACTACGCGATTCTAATCTCTATAAGCTTATTGTAAATCCAATTCTCTCCACCCATAAACTTGCGAGTTAATATGGGGAGAATTTAGATTAGTTAGATTTGAGTTTTATATTTTCGATTCTATTATTTGTGCTACATTGTAAAGGGTGATTCCCTAAGAATTCATCACACTAAGGGTGACGCCCTGCAACAGTCATATGCTCGATTGAACGCCTGTAAGTTCAATCAATGGGTGACTCCCCGCAAATAGTCAAACTAAAGAGTGACACCTCGCAATAGTCAAATTAAGGGTGACGCCCCGTAATAGTCAAGGTTGACGAGCCGTAATAGTCAAATGGTGATGCCCTTAGAACTAGTCTTTGTAAACAGTTTAATTGACACTTGTAAGTGAATTAGTTAGTGGATCTCCAAGTGGAACTTGGAGCGCGGACGTATGCGGGTTTTTCGAACCGCGTAAACAAATCGTGTGCATTCTCTTACCCTTTCTCTTTATATTATTGCCTATATGTGTGATTGTTTTATTTAATTATATGCCTTAAATCACTTAAGGTTATTAGAGATTAAATATCGCACAAAAATGCTAGGACGCTATATTCACACCCCCCCGGGCAATCCATAGAGTCATGTCATTTAATACGAAAATATGTCAAAATGCCGTTTTAGTAAAAAACGTATGCTAAACATAAAATAACTCTTACCTCGAATTTGGGTCTACCATTACCAAAACCTAATAGAAAATGTTCACTGAAGCTTAACAACAAACAAGTCCAATACTTCATAAGTCTAGAACCTAATAATAATAGGTTTTTTTCCAAATCAGAATTCAAATCCAAAAATTAAAAAAAAAATGGATTTCTAGGCTAAACATTAACAACTCAAGAATGAGAGGGTCCGAAACCTAATATGGTCTAATATGGCCCCTGATATGACCCAAGAATGATTGGGTTCAAATCTTGTGGTAAAATTAAATTCGACCAAAAAACAGGGTCTGAGTCGAGGTCCAAAACAATATGGGCCACAACCCAAAAAGTCCTGAGCCATAGCTCGAGATAGTTTGATCCGCAGCCCCAGGGACTCTGTCGAGTTGCTGGCTGACAATCTCCCAACAAAAATCCGATCAAATACATTCTGATCGATGGACATGCCTCGCAAATAACTAGAACATCCAAATTGGTGATTTTATACCAACAATTTATAACTGAAACCAATAATCCAATATGAACAGAAAAGCTTCCACAAAAAAAAATTAAAATTTTCCTCTTTACTTTAAAAAGTTCACTTCTTCGTCAAAGCTACCTCGTCGAAAATGACTTCACAACGCTTATTCTCAATACTCAAATCTTTAAGAAACCAATTGGATCCATGATGGGCTTGTGAGCTCAATTAATGGGGTTGACTTGTTAGTTTGGATCAGTCAGAAGAGAGGGTAAATTGTAGTTTTATTTTTTCAGTAAGTGAGAACTAAACTTTAATTAATTACCTATGTAAGAAGAGGAAGAAGTCACGGCGTGTTTTATTTTCTTGACCTAGTTTTGTCCATAAAGGTTGGTGTAGAGAATTGAAATGTCACCCAAGACGACAAAAATAAAGTTTTTATATAACTCCAAAAAGTATAGGTTATAACTATTCATTCAACGTGACTCATTCTATTTATTAATACTTTAATTAACATTAACTACTTTCCACTTCAATTTAATTTAATTACAAAAAAGTTGATGAGGGACTATCTTTTGTTAGGAGTGGGACCTCTTCCGTTGGAACTAATCACCAAAACTTTTAGTTTGATTTGCTCTAATAGAACTGAATAAAGACTACTTAAGTTCTTTTGTAATTTTTGTGGAATTACAAGTCAAAATGGAGCTTTAACCAACTAAAACCAAGCCAAAATGGAAAAACCCAAATCAAATTTTGCAAAATGGGAAAGCTAGGTTCAATTCTAATTCATAAAGTTAGAGACCAAAATCGATTGTTTTCATGTAAATTTGGGAGGAAACAGAATGGAACCGTGCTGTTGCCACCCTTATTCTTGTTTGCTCACTTTTATTAATTCCATTTAAGAAAAGCATAGCTTGATAATTCTTTTGGATCATTATTGTATGCCTTCCCTTTGTCGTTGTATAGAAACATACATTGCTGATGTCATTGGACTCTATTAGTCAATAATCCAAGGGTGGAATCAACGTGTTCATAGACAGTAATCCACGCTTTTATCTGGTTAACGACGACATGATTGCATAATCGATGAAAAACAAGGTAGAAGTCCATTTCGTTTCCATTTATTACCAACAAATTATCGCTAACAAACAATTTGTACAATCTTTTTTCTTCTACTTTCTTAATCAAAGGCTAGGATTCAACAACAATGGCTGGTTGAAGATATTATAATCATTTACATGAAACTTTCCAATATCGTAGAAATTAGGGTTTGAAAATTCATCTTGCTCCAATCCATATCCCAATCCCACCATTGGGTGTTGAAAATCAAAGCTTGAAGGGTATGCATTTTCATATAAAACATGAGAAATTGACTCCATTTTCTCCGTTGAAAAGTTCATCTTTTGATCCTCGCTAAAATCCTTTGATGTTTTCAGCTTCGTTTGAAGAGGTGTTTCTTCCGTAGTTTCCTCCGACATTTTGTCTCCGACTTGCTTCTTTTTATAAATTCGACAGAGCACCCAATCATCTAACTGCACGATAACGTATTTAGTAATATAATCATAAAAAGTTGTTAAGGAGAGTTTAGAGTCTACGATCCAAAAAAGTGGCATTGAAGCGACTTACTCTCATCGAGCGGATGGGCGATTTGGCCGGCTTGTTGGGCTCGACTAAGCGATACTCATGCATAATCCAATCTGTCTTGATGCCCTTTGGTGGCTTTCCTTTGTAGAAAACAAGTGCCTTCTTCACTCCCACGTATTTCGAACCACTAAGGATCGCCTTGTCGGTACCTGTGGCCTTCCAATATCCCGACACAGCAGCTCGATTCGGCCTCACCCCATTCGGGTATTTTCGATCCCGAGGACTGAAGAAATACCATTCTTTTTCGCCGATTTCAGACTTCTCTGTATCATTATACAACAAATAAAAAGAGTTAGTAAACTATTCCATGAGCCAATCTATGATCAAATTGTGATAGTTTATCAGCACAAACCAGGCAACTCCCATGGATCGAACTTGTAAATATCGATTTCGGGTATGATGGAGGCGGGACAGGGCTTCGAAGTGGCTTGGTTTCTAAGGTAATGAAGGATCAACTCTTCATCAGTTGGATGAAACCTAAAACCAGGAGGGAGCTGGGCCTTCATTAAAAGACAAAACACCAACGAAACTGTAGCAGAAAATAAGAGGAAGAACCAAAAAACGAGGTTGGAGAAACGTGAGTGTTTGAAATGTTTGAAAGAAGAGGGCTGCCCCTTTTATCTTTGAAATATCTTGTCGTCTTGCAAAACAAATTGATGGGTTTTGATTGGCTCCTCGTTTGACTTTCTTAATCCGGAGCGCTTAGCGTTGCGGCCTGTTCTGCTTTCTCTATCCCGTCTTTTGGCCGTAATAATCGAAACCTCTTTCACACTCATTCTTCGTTGAATCTGGATTTGCTGCCAAGTTCTACGCATCTTTCTCGGTCAGCCTGGGATCATTGAATGGGATTCCAAAAAGATTCTCGCCCCGCCTTCTCCTTTTGTTTTTTGTCTTTTATTTTATTTTATTTATTTATATGTAGCTCGATTATTAGATATATCAGTTCTGCATATGATAGAGCGGAGTCGATTGTGATTAAACAAATGCATAAACGAATACTAGGAAATAGTTTAGTTTTTAAATTTTATTTGCGATAATATAGGTTGGTTACAAGTATATTAAGGCATAGGATTTTGTAACTTAGATAAATTTGTACATGAAAATGTATAGTTGAGGCTTTGTTTCAATTTAGCTTCAAATTTATAGTGAAAGTTTTTAAGATTTTAATTTTGTTTTCGTCAATAAATTGAACGAAAAAATATCACCTGACTGAAACTTTTATCCAGGCTAACAAAAACATTATATTGAGCTAATTTATTTTTAGAATGGTTTCTATTAAACACATTGAAATGAATATAAATGGAAGGCCATATCAAATATGTTATGACTTTAAAATTATAAAGAAGCAAATGGAAAATTTGAATAATAAAAGTGAAAATATCAAAAGAGAAACTTTGACTTGCTAAGCTTAGCAACCTATATTATATAATTATGTATAGATTGATTGCACGTGTACATATTAACTATTTTATACTATATAATTATTTATTTAATTTAAATCATCAATTAAAAAATGATAGGTAGGATAAGGTATCTATCCAATTCAGAGGGTTTTGGTCCAGTACGGCGCGGAGTATTTAAAAATGGGTTTCTTCTGCGATTTGATTGGGTCAGAATAGGATAAGGAAGGAGGAGTAAAAATTGTAGGCGTGCTTTTACTTTTGATTCTTATCCAACCACGCCACCATCTGGACTCTGATTGGCTGCACGAAAAAACATTCAAATCATCTTCATTCTTTTATTATATATATGTGAACTCCACATGTTATTGGATGCACTCAATAATTGACGTAAATTAGTTTGACTTTGTACGAGGAGAGAATCTTCAATTTTACTTGGATTAAATCCAACTATTCAAGCATATTTAGTCGAAATTCAATGTTAGTTGAAGTTCTTCGCTTACAATATTTTTTATTATCTATTTTTAACATAAACTTTGCTTATTTCCTTCAACTATTCTAATTTTGTTGGGTTGCTATTGAAATTAGCACATTTTTTTAGTCCATTTGCGGTATTCCATTACTTAAAAATCAACGTTCTTTCCAAAGTTAGCTCACCTACTACGACATTTCATTTTCCACACGAGACTCCCAATTTCTCACTCTAAAACTATAATCTAAATTACTTTTCACACTTCTTACTTTTTTTTTATTTTTTACAAACAAACCAGAACTATCTTCCAGATTTTGTTTGAAATGAACTTGGTTCATTATAGTTTTCTTTGATGAATCTAGAGTCTACGTGTGTAATGTAAAGACAAAAAAAAAAAAAAAAAAAAAACTGTCAAGTATTCAATTTGATTTTGTACACTCTAATCTTATATTTGAAAATATTGTTAATTCATGAATAGGATAATGATGATAGATTATATATTAGAAATTATCTCAACGAATCAATGTTATGTCATAACATGAAATTAGAGTGTAAAAAATAAATTTTGAACTATTATATTGAACTATAATACAACACATTTTAATATTGCCTAACAATCATGATATTTATATGTCATTTATTGATGTACATAGTTTATTTTTTAATTATTTATAGCGGAATATAATTATTCAATTATTGGATAAATGACACAGTAGCATAATAATATGATGTAATATTAGAATATAAAATTAGAGTATATATGAAACAATATTATAAAAAAAATACAAATTTATTCTAATGCATATGATCTCGAGTTCCAAAGCCGGAAGAAAAGTTCTAAGTGCTAGTTTCTTCGTGTTGAAATTTGAACAAGAATTGGAAAAGAAAACCAGAAAATAATGGATATCGAGATTTATGTGGAAAACCCAACACATGTAAAAAAACCACTGGCAGAGGAGAGAAATCACTAATAAAATCTGTATAATAAATTTTGCAATTCAAACATATATTTATAGAAAAATTGGAAACTCTAGTCATACTGAGATTCCTAACTTCCGTTGAAACCGACTTGGTTCAAATAGAATTTGTGTCACGTCAAACTCTAATAATTTCAACCTTGACGCAAATTTCACTCTATAAAATATATCTTAAAAACTCCACCAAATCTCCTCTTCCATAAAAGCCCCAAAGGGCAAAACCAGTAGGTAATACCAACCAAGCTCAAACAATGCTTGAACTTGTGTGTGAGAAAAATCTTTGTCATCATATCAGCAGGATTATCATGAATACAGATTTTTTTTATAGCAAAATCACCACCACTTCACAAACAAAATAATAGCGAATATCGATGTGCTTTGTCTTTTCATAAACATAGGATCTTTAGTGAGAAAGCTAGCACTCTGACTATCGCAAAACACTATGGCAATTTGCAAGTCTTTGTTGAGCTCACCAAACAAACATTTTAACTATATAGCTTCTTTACAAGCTTTTGTAATAGCCATATATTTTGTCTCTGTAGTAGACAATACAATGGTATCCTATAAGGTAGCTCTCTAGCTAAAAGCATAACCCCCAGCTGTAAAAACATATCTTGTAAAAGATCTTCTCTTATCAATCTTCCCCACATAATCATAATCAATATATCCAATGACAAGTGTTGGACTGATGCCCACCTAATGAGAGAGGGAGGGGATGGGAGTGAGGTGAATTAAGATAATTAAATTTTTTCGTGCGATATTATAATTTTATTCCTTAAGTGATTTAACACAAATAAGTATGCAAACAATAGCAAATATAAGGAGTAAAGGATAGAGAAATGACACTAAGTTTGTTATTGCGATTCGACAACCCTGCCTACGTCTTCGCTTCAAGGTCCTCTCTTGAAGATCCCTTAACTTAATAACCTCTTTTGTTATTGTTGATTGAACTTCACGGGCATTAATAAAAGCCTTTATAAGACTATTACAAGGCGTCATCCTTTTCCTTTGACTATTCACGAGACATCATCATTTTCTATTGGTTGTTACGGGACATCACTCTTTTATCTCACTCAAGTACTAGTAGGGGTGGGAAGGAACCGATAAGAACCAGAACCGGAGGGTGGGCAGGAACCGATAAGAACCAGAACCGGACCCGGAACCGATCTCGGTTCCGGGTTCGGTTCTGGTTCTCGGTTCCACAAAAGGGTTTTAATCGGGTTCGGTTATGGTCATCGGTTCCAGGTATTGGTTCGCGACCTTAAGCCAATACCCGAGAGAACCGAGAACCGATTACAGGGAGCTCTATCAGACATTAAAGCTTTTTTCTCACAAACAAAAACAAAAAAAAATCATGAAGCTAGCTTTCTGGGAGGATCTATCTCCTCTATCTCACTCTCTCTCATTCCTCCTCTGTCTCTCTCCTCTGCTTAAATCCAAAATATGAGAGCCAACACAAATACCCAAGAATTGAACAAATGGTAAAGATGTGAGAAGGGTGGATGAAAATGGACCTAATCTTTTCAAAAACTTACAGATAAACCAGAGTGATTTTCTTTTTAGAGAGAGGATTCCTGAACCCAGATTCCAGATCTAGAACTTCTCCCCCCTCCCCCACAAACCCAGATCTGTAACTTCCCCACCCCCACCTGTTTTCTGCAACTGCAAGTCTCCATTTTTGCCTGTTGGGTGAGCTTGAGGCTGTGATTCAGCGGGTTTACAACCAACACATCCTGCACCACATGTTCAGAAAACAAACAGTAAGTAATCTTAAGAAGGGAGAAAATTTGGCTGAGCGGAGAAGAAATAGAAATCTATTACCTGGGTTCGATTCTTGTCGGAAGTTTTCAGAGAAGACGACGACCAAGAAGAAAAATGAGCTGTAATCTAAAATTTTTGCAGCAGATTTGAGTCTATGGAGAGGTGAAAAAAGAGCTGTAATTAGAACCGAGAACCGCCGGTTCGGACCCGAAACCGAGGTCGGTTCTGGGTTCGGGTCCCGTGCCCATCGGTTCTGGGTTTGGGTTCAACCTCTCGGAACCGAGAACCGATTATTCGGTTCTGAATGGTCCGGAACCGGACCCGAACCCGAAATGCCCACCCCTAAGTACTAGAATTGAAAATATTACAATGAAAGATCTAAAGCCTAAGCTCTCCAAATGTAACTCTCAAGTTTGAGAATGAGAGAGCTAGACTAAGCACTTAATTTGCTGAGAGAAATCGAGTAAGAAAATCGGTGGCTATTTGATATGATTTCTCTTCATTGATTCTTCCAATGGCAAATGCTTCTATTTATAAAACTTTCTAGCGGTCGACTGCCCAACTCGTCCAGTTGACTGCTTCTCGTCCGTTGCAAATATAGCCGTTATAATTTTTTTGGTTCGGTTACCCACTTCTTTATCTCTGGTCGACTGCTTCTATGCATAGTAGGAAATGTCTTGACTCTATCCAATTTTCGATCGACTAACATTCAACCCGATTGGCCGCTCTCGGTAGAGTACTCTTCTGCACTTCACCACATGTCGAGCAACTTGTAATATTTCTGGTCGACCACTTCCTAGTTCTGCTCTCTGTAGCAATCAGGTCGACCGCCTAGCCAACTTGTACTCCTTGTTTTGCACATTTTCAATCTTTTAAGTTTCAATAATCAACCTATAAGTTACATGGACTTAGAAAAATATATTAGTAAAAATTAATATCCTTGTCAGAGGGTATTTCTAATAAAGATTATATATAATCATAATTATAAACTCATTAAATTCATACAATTCATAAAACAACTTATTAACAACTAAATCACTCATCATCAAAACAAATAAGCCTAAAGTCTCTTAAGCTAACAACTAGATCTTTAGTTCTTTCAAATTGAAGACAGACATCACCAGTTCCACGTAGATACCTAAGAATCAACTGAACAACTTTCCAGTATTCATTTTTTGGATTTGCCATGTACCCACTAACCACACTGACTTAGTAAGATAAATCTGGATGCGTGCAAATCATAACATACATGAAAGGTCACACTGCATTAGAATACAAAACTCGTGACATATAATTTATTTCATCATCAGATTGCAAACATAAGTCAAGTAAAGCTTGAAATGAGCTACTAAAGGATTACCAACTGGTTTAGACTTGTTCATGTTAAACCTGTAGAAAACTTTTTGAATGTACCCTCTTTGACTTAGGTACAATTTCCTAGCTTTTCTATCTCTATGTAACTCCATACCAAGTATCTTCTTGGTGGCTTCCAAATCTTTCATCTTAAATTCTGTACCTAGTTGTGCTTTGACCTTTATGATTTCTTCCATATCTTTAGTTGTCATTAACATGTCATCAACATATAAGAGCAAATAAACCACACACTTATTCTTACTATTCTTTATGTAGACACAACTGTCATAATTGCCCCTTCTGAAATCCTGAGCAAGCATGAATAAATCGAACCTCTTATACCATTGTCTTTGCTTCTACTTCAAACCATAAAGGAACTTCTTTAAAGAACAAACATAGTTCTCTTTTCCCAAAAC
The DNA here is from genome assembly GCA_022433065.1 of Begonia loranthoides. Taxonomy (NCBI): domain Eukaryota; kingdom Viridiplantae; phylum Streptophyta; class Magnoliopsida; order Cucurbitales; family Begoniaceae; genus Begonia; species Begonia loranthoides. The sequence continues at coordinate 11,638,817 of CM039478.1, forward strand.
TACAAAACCTTCAGGTTGTTGCATATAGATGTTCTTCGCATGTTCTTTATGTAAAAATGTAATTTTGACATCTAACTGCTCAAGCTCAAAGTCATGTATAGCCACAACACCCAGAAAAGCTCGAATCGAGTTGTGTTTAACCACTAGAGAAAACACATTAGTGAAATCTACACCTAGAATCTGATTGTACCCCTTAGCAATCAAACGTGCTTTGTACTTGTGTAACATCTTGTATCCTTTTTACCGTATAAAATTTTTTGATCTTTTAAAACACTTGTGAGGGAAAAACCAGAGTCAACAAATAGCAAAAGTTTTAACAGTATAAACCTCAAAATAACTAAAATATAGAAGTTTTTATTTAATAAAACCATATCAAATCATCACTTTAAGTTAAATCCATTTAGAATAAACCAACGTTAATACTTAACAACTACTTGAAACATTACTTAAATATTTGAAGTACTTAATATATTAAAAAACATCATGAGCCATAACCCACCAAGGTCACTATCGCCAATAGCATAAACAGCTCAACACGGCAACACCCCATCAGCTGCATCCTCAACAAGCTTTATCTAATCACAGACTCCTTACCTACATCTATTAGGGTTCAGTGTGACCCAGATTCTAATTGGGCCAAGCCGGTTTGGCCCACATTGAAGGTTTCCTAATTCCTACAGGATTAGGGTTTCTAAATTCCAGTATGACTAGGGTTTCCTTTATTGCTATAAATATATACTTGAGCCGCAAAGCTTGTTGGACCAATTTCTATTAGTGATTTCTCTCCTCTACTCGTGGTTTTTTCCCATTTTGAGTTTTACACGTAAATTCGGTGTCCACTTGTTTTCTCTTTTTCTTTTCCAAATCTCGTTCGTTATTTCAACAATTGGTATCAGAGCTAAGGTTGAGGTTCTCTATACTAATTTTCAACAATTGATATTAGAGCGAAGTTGAAGGTTTCTGAAAATCGAGGTTTTCGATTTATCGAAGGTGGAACGAGTAGTGATTTTAGTTTTGGAAAAAGGAAATTGAAAAAGAAATTTTTTTTTATTTCTATTTTCTCCCTGCCTGGAGCTGCCCACCTACTGCCCTGCCCGAAGGAGCTACCCCGAAGCTTGCCCTAAGCCTGCTCGCGTCTTAGGCTTCTTCTCCAGCAACGAAAGAACTCCTGCCAGCGTCTTCATCATCAGCGACGATCCAGCAGCGAAGAACCGTAACCAAGAGCAGAGTGTCGTCGATCGTCGAAGAATAGGGGAGATCGCTCGCTGTCGGTCGTTCCGAAGCGAAGACGCAAATCCGAGCCCTTGCCGCGCCGTTCATCGATCAGTTCTGAACAGAGGAGCAGAGAATCTCGCCGCCGATCAGTTCGTCCGTCGCCGATCAGTTCGCTAATTTCCAGTGCACAACGGCTATTTCTCCGTTGAACAACCACCTATTGAAAAACCTGGGGAAATTTTGTTTGGTTGATAAATTTTCTGGATTTGGGATTTTTGGAAATTGGGTAAATTATTTCAGAATAATTTTGACTATATTTGGTATATTTTAGGGGCTTTAATTTTGGTGCGAATATTCTGTCAGATTTTTGGGAGAAAATTCTGATTTTTGGGATGTCTTCGATGAAATATGAAATTCTGATGTTGGATCGAAATATGAGGATTCTGATATGTCAGGTAAAGATGCGGAATGTTCTTGTTCAGATAGAATTGGACAATACGTTATTGGGGTTCGATAAAATGCCAGCGTCTTGGACCGAGGAGGAAAAATATCTAAAGGACAGAAAAGCGTTATCTGTGATCCATCTTCATTTATCAAATGCAATTTTGGAAGATGTGTTGAAGGCGAAATCTGCTGCTGAAATATGGACAAAATTGGAAAAATTGTGCATGTATAAAACCCTGACGAGTAAGCTGCATTTGAAGCAGTGGTTATATTTTCATCATATGGGAGAATGAACTTTGATTGAAGAACACTTGGTTGCATTTAAAGAAATTGTTTCAGATTTTGAAACAATGGAATGCAAGTATGAGAAGGAAGATTTGGGTTTGATTTTGTTATGTTCATTGTCTGCATCGTACAATATTTTCTGGGATACTATTTTGTACAGTCGTGACACGTTGACTCTGAAAGAGGTCTATGATGCTTTGCTTTCAAAAGAAAGGATGAAGCATCTTGTAGTTGGATCTAGAACTCAAGGAGAGAGATTGATTACCCGGGGTAGAACATCAGAGAGGTCCGATAAAGGGAACAGTAACAGAAAGAATTCGAAAAGCAGATCAAAGTCCAGGAACAGAAACAAAGTTTGTTTTTTTTGTCAGAAAAGGGGTATATTAAATCTGAGTGTTACAAATTGCAGAATAAAAGAAAAGAGGAAGCTGATCAGAAGGGAAAACAGCCAATGAAGTCTGGTGAAGCAGTTTTCGCAGAAGAAAATGATTGTGAATCAGGAGGAAATCTTCTAGTAGTGTCTGACGGAAACTCAAAGCCATAAGAGGTGTGGATTTTGGATTCGGCCTGTACGTTTTATATGTGTCTCAATAAAGATTGGTTTTCGACATATGAGCATGTGTTAAAAGGTACAGTATTGATGGGAAATAATTCATCGTGCAAGATAGCAGAGATTGGTTCAATCAGAATTAAGATGTATGATGGAGTTGTCAGAACACTTAGTGACGTGCGACATGTTCCCGTCTTAAAGAGAAATTTGATCTCGTTGAGTACTCTTGATCTGAAAGGGTATAGGTACACCAGTGAAGGTGGAGTTTTGAAGATCAGTCATGGTTCTCTTACTATGATGAAAGGGCAAAGAAAATCTAAAAATTTATATGTTCTGCAGGGATCTACAGTTGTTGGAGATGCTGTAGTTAGTACTTTATTGTCAGATGAAGATCTTACCAGATTATGGCATATGCGTCTGGGGCATATGAGTGAAAATGGGATGAATGAGCTTAGCAGAAGAGGACTTTTGAATGGTCAGAGCACAAGTAAATTACAGTTTTGCGAGCATTGTATTTTTGAGAAACGAAAGAAAGTTACATTCACTACAGCCACTCACACTATAAAAGAAATCCTAGATTATATCCACTCAGATCTTTAGGGTCCAACACTGGTGCCTTCCAAGGAAGGGGCACATTATATGCTGACCATGATTGATGATTTTTCTAGAAAGCTTTGGGTGTTCTTTCTAAAGAAGAAAAGTGATGTATTCGTTATGTTTAAGGAGTGGAAAATTTTAATTGAAAAGCAGATAGGAAAGCATGTAAAATATCTACGCATCGATAATGGGTTAGAGTTTTGTTTGGGAGAGTTCAACTCTTTCTGCAGGTCAAAAGGTATTATGAGGCATCTAACAGTCTTGGGTGCTCCACAGCAAAATGGAGTGGCAGAGCGAATGAATAGAACTTTAATGGAAAAGGTTCGATGTATGATTTCAGATTTTGGTTTACCTAAGTCATTTTGGGCTGAAGCTGCTGCTACTGCTTGTTATATTGTGGATCGTTCTCCGTCAAATGCTCTTGATAAGAAAGCTGCTGAAGAAGTTTGGTTTGGTAATCCTGTTGATTATTAAGGTTTAAGAGTATTTAGTTGTCCCGCGTATGCTCATGTTGATAATGGCAAATTAGAGCCCAGATCATTGAAATGTATATTTCTTGGATATCAGCCTGGTGTCAAGGGATATAAGTTATGGTGTCCTGAATCCAAGAAAGTCATATTAAGTAGAAATGTGGTATTTGATGAAGCTGCTATGCCTGGTAATTCATCTTCAAAGGGTTTGACATATAAGACTAATCATCTATCTAGTAGCGCGGTTGAGCTTGAAGTTGAATCAGGGTCGACATCAGGATCTTTGGGTTAGACCAGCTTAGATAATCAGGGTGACACCGTTTCCGTACAATCACCAGTATCAGCTTTGCCAGAATATTCCATCGCTAAGAATAGACCAAGAAGAGAGATTAAACCTCCATAGAAATATGGTGAAGCAGATTTAGTTGCTTATGCTTTGAATGTAGCTAAAAGCATTGATTCCAGTGAAGAACCGTCTACTTATACAGAGGTTGTGAGTTCAGAAAATTCAGGGAAATGGATGATCGCCATGCAGGAGGAGATGGAGTCTCTTCAGAAGAACGACACATGAGACTTAGTTAAATTGCCAAAACAAAAGAGAGTGGTTCATTGCAAATGGGTGTTTAAGAAAAAGGAAGGTACACTGGGTGTTGAAGAAGACAGGTACAAAGCACATTTGGTTACTAAGGGGTATAGTCAGGTTCCAGGTGTAGACCTCACTGATGTTTTTTCTCTAGTGTTTAAGCACAGTTCGATTCGAGCTTTACTGGGTGTTGTGGCTATGCACAACTTTGAGCTTGAATAGTTGGATGTGAAAACTGCATTTTTACACGGAAAACTTGAGGAGGACATCTATATGCAGCAACCTGAAGGTTTTATAGTCTCTGGAAAAGAAGACTATGTTTGTTCTTTAAAGAAGTTCTTTTATGGTCTGAAGCAGTCGCTTAGATAGTGGTATAAGAGGTTTGATTCATTCATGCTTGCTCAAGATTTCAGAAGGAGCAATTATGACAGTTGTGTCTACATAAAGAACAGTCAGAATGGGTCAGTGATTTATCCTCTCTTATACGTCGTTGATATGTTAATCGCAGCTAAATATATTGAAGAAATCAGAAGGGTCAAAGCACAGCTGAGTAAAGAGTTTGAGATAAAAGATTTGGGAGCAGCGAAAAAGATACTTGGTATGAAGATATATAGAGATAGAAAATTTGGGAAATTGTACCTAAGTCAAAGGGGGTACATTCAGAAAGTTCTCTGCAGGTTTAACATGAATAAGTCAAAACCTGTTGGTACTCCTTTAGCAGCTCATTTCAGGCTTTCATCTGACTTATGTCCGCATTCAGATGATGAAATTAATTATATGTCACGAGTTTCGTATTCTAGTGCAGTGGGATCTCTCATGTATGCTATGGTTTGCACGCGTTCAGATTTATCTTACGCAGTTAGTGCGGTTGGTAGGTACATGGCAAATCCAAGAAATGAACACTGGAGAGCTGTTAAGTGGATTCTTAGGTATCTGTGTGGAACTATTGATGTGTGTCTTCAATTTGGAAGAACTTAAGATCCTGTCATTGGATATGTAGATTCTGATTATGCGGGGGATATTGATAAGAGGAGATCTCTTACCAGATATATTTTTACAGTTGGGGGTTGCGCTATCAGTTGGAGAGCTACCTTACAGGATACCGTTGCGTTGTCTATTGCAGAGGCAGAATATATGGCTATTACAGAGGCTTGTAAAGAAGCTATATGGTTAAGAGGTTTGTTTGGTGAACTCAGCAAAGACTTGCAGATTGCCACAGTGTTTTGCAAGAGTCAGAGTGCAATCTTTCTCACTAAAGATCAGATGTTTCATGAGAGGACGAGGCACATCGATATTTGTTATCATTTTGTTCGTGAAGTGGTTGCTCGTGGTGATTTTGCAGTTAGTAAAATTAGTACTTATGATAATCCTGCTGATATGATGACAAAGACTTTGCCCACACCCAAGTTCAAACATTGTTTGAGCTTGGTTGGTATTAGTTGTTGATTTCGCCTTGAGGGCATTTGTGGAAGATGAGGTTTTCTAGATATATTTATAGAGTGAAATTCGTGTCAAGGTAGAGATTATTAGGGTTCAGTGTGACCCAGATTCTAATTGGGTCAGGCCTATTTGGCCCACATTATAGGTTTCCTAATTCCTGCAGGATTAGGGTTTCCAAATTTCAGTATGACTAGGGTTTCCTTTATTGCTATAAATATATGCTTGAGCCGCAAAGCTCGTTGTACTGATTTCTATTAGTGATTTATCTCCTTTGCTTGTGGTTTTTTCCCGTTTTTGGTTTTCCACGTAAATTCGGTGTCCACTTGTTTTCTCTTTCTCTTTTCTAGATCTCATTCGTTATTTCAACAACATCACATGACCTAACTATGAGCCTAAAGCTTAGTAAGTGATATAAATATAAAAATGATCATGCAATGCTCTTTTAAAACACATACAGTTTTCAATGTTCATTATTCCATTACCAATTCCTTTAACATTACCTTTACTGATGTTGGAGATGTCAACTTGACAAGGTAAAACCCACATCTCACAACACCACTTATGTTTATTCATGTGTGTTTCATTTTCATTTAGTTTCAGTTACCTATCCAACTGTTAGAGATGTCAACTTGACAAGGTAGAGTGGTTTACGCACAAGGCAGCCATCCGGTGGCATACACCTAAACAATTAACTCAAGAACCTACATCTCTATACACCTATTTACGTTTATTCATTTTGTTCAGTTACATGTCAAAATGATGTAGAAAACCATTTTCTGATACTTTAGAAAACAATGATGCATGAATGCAAGCACACAATTATATCTACATGTCCATCTATTGTATCCTCAAAACATGATCTATTCTTAAATAAGGAACTGAACTTAAATCTAATAAACACATAATTAACACCAAGCAATCAACAATACATCATATACATCTAGTAAATGCAAGCATCAAACAAACCCTAATTCCCGTGATGTAGGTCTTTTCGGATAAAAAACATGGAGTACCACTTATCTGGCATCCTTAGCGAGTTTTTGCGTTTAAAGTTGTCCTTCTCAACACCTATTCATAATTAACATATAAGCATCAATAGTAGTTCTCCAGTAAAAAGAGTCACAACTTCTAACTATAAGCAAACCCTTGACTAATACCATCCTACAACCAACTTAACAGCTTTCAATAGTTTCCATCATAGTAGTTTTGCTTAACAATGATATTTCAACTAATAGTTTATTCCAATCAGAAACAATACTTAAGAATAAAACCTAATACTCAGCAGTGACCAAGACAACCATATAATCCAATAATAGAACATACTTATTCCACCACATTCCTTATCATCCATTAAGATAGCAACAAGATAACCTTATCAACCATTAAATTTTATTACTTTAATCCTTTACTAACAGTATATCAACTTCAGAGAGCTATCTTTATCGGGACCTATCTTTAGTTAATTATCATTAATAACTATGAACTTGCTCTTAAAAATCTAAACCCTATCTATCGTTAACAAGCACCAAGAAACAACATAAAATCCAGAATCAGTGCATCAATAATAATCACTCAACAGTGAACTCATATGCATGAATTATCTCAACATGCTGTTAATAATAAAAAAAATCCCAAACCTATCCTCTGTCAACAAACGAGAGCATCCTTAGAACTAACAGTAACTAACTAGCATTCTTATCATCAGACCAATCATTTATATGTATATAAATGAACATAGAACAAAACCCCAACGCCATCAAAGTCATAGACGAAGTTCTACTTACCTGAAAAAAATCTGGGATACTGGAGAACAATTTGCTTCAAAGGACACCTCCGAAATTTCTCCAGAATTTCAGTCTGTCACTGCCCCTTACTCTCTCGGTCCTTTTTGTCTAAGCTTCCTCCAGAATGATGCTCTCCACTGATCGACCGCTAATCAATATTTTTTCAAAACTGCTTGGTCTTGGTCAATTAGTGATCGACCGCTAATTAATAATTTTCACTATTTAGTGAATTATCAGTGGATCAATGATCGACTGGTACAACTAATCTTTGCAACGAAAATGTTTTACAACATTGACAATCGACTGCCAATTTCTAGAAACATTTCTTCGTAAAATTTTCATGAATACCAATTGATAATTCCTTCTCCTCAGAATTGACCGCCACCATTAACTTATTTCTTCCTATAATAATCACCAAATCAACTTATTCCTCCAAATCTTAACAATCAACATCAGCAATTTCTCACTTAATAAAACATAAATCGTTTTTCCAAATTATCCAAACCTCAACTTAGTTTCCTATACTTCGATATATAATCCACATTTCCTCCTTCACTTTATTCTTTACTAAACCTAATATATCCTTGAATATAAACAATCCTATTATTCTCAATCTTACTATATCAAAATATATTTTCTCTTACCAACACCTTAAACTATCTAAGTCAATTCTAACAAATTTTAGATCATCCTCCTAAGCTTAATATGGGCATAATTTGTTGTATCAAAATTCACTTCATCCAAATACATTTCTCTTGAATAACACCTTAATCATCCATTTCAACTCCTAATATCCCCAAAATTATTACCTAAGTCATATGTTTAGCATTACGAAGATCCGAGATATTACAACTTGTCTTCTTCAACACTTGATGTACATTCCTTTCTCTTGAACACTCATTTGCAATGAACAATTTTCTTGTCTTCTAGTAATTTAACTAAGTCCAGAGTCATTCCTTCTGAAGAGATTCCATCTTCTCCTGCATAGCGATCATCCATTTCCCAGAATTTTTTTAAACTCATTGCTCTGAATAGGTAGACAATTCTTCACTAGAATCTATGCTTTCAGCTATACTCAAAGCATAAACAACTAAATCTGTTTCACCATATTTTTGTAGAGATTTAACCTCTCTTCCTAGTCTATTCTTGACAATGAAATACAATAGTGAAGCTAATACTGGTGATTGTACGAAAATGATATCACCTTGATTATCTGAGCTGGCCAAACCTAAAGACTCTGTTGTCGATCTTGATCCAATATCAACTTCAATCTCCCCAATAGAAAAATGGTTAGTCTTATCCGACAAGCTTTTAGGAGGTGAATTAGCAAGCATAGCAGCTTCATCAAATGCAACATCTTTCCTAAATCTGACTTTCTTGGATCTGTACGCCATAACTTATATAATTTGACACCATACTTGTATCCAAGGAATATACACTTCAGTGATTTGGGTTCTAACTTGCCCTTATCAACATGAGCATATGCCATACAACCAAACACTCTCAAAAATAAATAATCAACAGGAGTACCAAACCAAAATTCTTTAGGAATTTTCTTATCAAAAGAATTTGATGGAGAACGATTCACAATGTAATAAATAGTAGTAGCAGTATCAGCCCAAAATAACTTAGGTAAACAATAACCTGAGAACATACATCGAACCTTCTCTATTAAAGTTCTATTCATTCGCCCTGCCATACTGTTTTTCTATGGAGTACCTAGGACTGTCAAATGCCTCATAATTCATTTTGACCCGTAGAAAGAGTTGAACTCTTGCGAACGAAACTCCAACCCATTATCGGTGCGTAGATGTTTTACTTTCTTTCCTGCCTACTTTTCAATTATCGTTTTCCACTCCTTGAAGGTAGAGAATACATCTCTCTTCTTCTTCTTCAGAAAGAACACCCATACTTTTATGAAAAAAATCATCAATCAAAGTCAACATCTAATGTGTCCCTCCCATGGAAGGCACTGGTGCTGGTCCTCATAGATCTTAGTGGATATAATCTAGTGTTCCTTTTGTACTATGAGTGCCCAAAGTGAATATGACTCTCTTCTGTTTCCTGAAACCACAATGTTCACAAAACTACAATTTACTTGTGCTGAAAATTTGAAAGTCCTCTTTTTCTCAGTTTATTTATCCCATTTTTACTCATATCCCCCAGACGCATATGCCATGAGTTGGTAAGATCTTCATCTAATAATGAAGTACTAACTGCTGCATCCAAATAACTGTAGATCATTGCAGAACATATAATTTTCTATACTTTTCTCTTCCCTTTCCTCAGAATAAGAGAATCATGATTGATCTTTAAAATTTCACCTTCACTGGTGTGCCTATACCTTTTCAAATCAAGAGTACTTAGTGAGATCAAATTTCTCTTCAGATCGGTAACATGTTGCACATTACTAAGTGTTTTGATAACTCAATCATACATTTTGATTCTGACTGTACCAATCCCTGCTATTTTGCCTGATGCATTATTTCTATTAATACGACACTTTTTGACATAGGCTCATATGTTGAAAACCAGTCTTGATTGAGACACATACGAAATGTGCAAGTAGAATCTAGAATCTTCTCCTTGGTTGACTTTGAGTTTCCATTAGACACTACGAGAAGATCTTCTTTTGATTCACTATCATTTTCTTCAGCAACAACAGCTTCACCGGACTTTCTCGGTTATTTTCCCTTCTGATCAGCTTCTTCTTTTTCTTTTATTTTGCAGTTTATAACACTTAGATTTTATATGCCTTTTTTTTACAAAAAAAACTAACTTTCTTTTTTTTCCTAGACTTTGATATGAATCTTTTCTGTTACTATTTCCTTTATCAGACTTCTTTGATGTTCTACCCTGAATAACAAGTCCCTCTCATTGAGTTCCAGATCCAACTACAAGGTGCTTCGTCATTTCCTTTGAAAGCAAAGCATCATAGACTTCTTTCTTGCTTAATGTGTCATGACTATATAAATAGTGTCCTTGAAAATATTGTATGAAGTAGACAACGAGCACAATAAAATCAACCATAGATTCTCGTCATCATATTTACATTTCATATTTTTCAAATCTGAAACAATTTCGTTAAATGTAGCCAAGTGTTCTTCAACTGAAATTCCTTCTCCTATATGATAAAAATATAACCGCTGCTTTAGATGCAATTTACTCGTCAGGATTTTATGTATGCACAATTATTCTAGCTTTGACCATATCTTAGCAACAGATTTTTCCATCAACACATTTTCCAAAATAGTATTTGATAAATGAAGATGAATAAGAGATAACACTTTTCTGTCTCTCAGGAGTTTCTCCTCCTCAATCAAAGACACGAACATTTTATCGAATCCCAATAATGTGTTATCTAATTTCATCTAAACGAGCACATCTATCTTCTTTACCTGCCATATCAAAAATCTCATATTCCGATTCAACATCGGAATATCATATCTCATCGAAGCCATCTCACAAAAATTTAGAATATTACCAAAATATCTGATAAAATATCTGAGCACAAAATTTAGACCCCAAATAATTTAGAATATCCAATAAGCCAACCAAAATATTCAGAATCAATAATTCAACCAAATTGTAGAGATTTTTTTTTAGAAAAATCCCCATACTGTAAAGTCAGAATTCTTTAACCTAAAAATTTCTTAGAACCTGCAATAATTTATTGTTTAAACTCCAGAAAATACACAATATACCAAATTGGAAAACATGCAGATCAAAAGTCCAAAATCTGTTGTGGTTGCAGCAGCTGGGCAAATTTTCTTTGGCTTTTATTGACAATGATTCGACAGTGAAAGATCAGTCAGTTGTTTGAGCGTGCGACGATTGGTTTCTTCTCCAAAAGAAACTACAATTCAAAGAGTAGGCAAATGCAGCAACGATCATGGAGTCTAGTGTTCGACGATGATGGAGAAGCTTGGCTCAACAACATAGTAGGTTGCTGATGATTTCTCTTTCAACAGTGACGAATGACGGTGCCCTCTCCTCTTTTTGTCTTCAATCTACAGTGGCATGAAATTTGAGGTTTAAGGGCAACTCCTCTGTTTGTTCATCTTTGCTATTAAAGAAGAGGGTAGTGCAGCGAAAAAGGAAAAAATATTTTCTTTTTTATTATTTTATTATTTTTCAATTTCTTTTTCCAAAATCAAAACACGAATCGTTCGATACTTTTGATAAATTGAAAACCCAATTTTTAGAAACTTTCAACTTCACTCTCATATCAATTGTTGAAATTCGAATGAGAATCGGAAAAGAAAACCAGAAAATAACAGTCACCAAGATTTACGTGGAAAAGTCAAAATGAGTAAAAAACTACGAACAGAGGAGAGAAATCACTAATCAAAATCGGTACAATGAGTTTTGTGAGTTAAACATTTATTTATAGAAAAATTGGAAAGCCTACTCATACTGAGATTCTTAACGTGGGTCAAAACTTACCTACCCTAGATAGAATTCAGGTCATATTGAACTCTAACACTTAGTTTCAAACAAACACCTTTTTAAATTTTAACAACAATTACACTTCACGTGTCTCTTCCTAAAGTCTTTTACCATTACCTTTACTACTATCTCTTGGATTCCCACCATCTCTACAACATTCTCCAACACTGCATCAAAGGCTAGAATATATCTTCCTCATTTTTTCAACAACTTCTTGGAACTATAATTTTCAAATTACACGCTTAGAAGCTCTTATAAAGCATTTTTCTTATTCTTTTACTCTCCATATTTGATAACTCTAAAAACTAAAGTTATTACAATATATTATTTTATGTAAAATTGTTTGGTTTAGAGTTATTATTTAAATAGTTTACATTTTGCTATGAAAATGTTATAGCATTGTGGAAGTTAAACTGACGAAGATAATCTTATGGAATTATTGATATTCTAATTTAATCTTGTATTTTATGTATATCATTATACTCTTATCAGGGAGAGATTTTGCTGTAATCTTTTTGATTTATTTTAATCTTTTTTTTTATGTAAATTTTTAATCTCTTGTGTGTGGTGAAAATAGCAGTGACTAAAGGTTAGTGGTAAATGGATGGCAGGGTGGTCTATCGAGTGATTGATCGAGAATTTTGGATGGCGATCAAGGGAGTGATCGACCGGTCTCACTGCAAATTATAGAAATTGGTTTTTAGCATTATTTTGGTTGAGCTGTGATCAACCGGGGCTCTCAGCTTGCGATCGATCATGTGATCGACCAACTTCACTGATTTCTAGAAACTGTATTTTGAGTGTTGCTCCAGTGAATCGCATGGAAGAAGTTTGATTGTACGACACTAAAGGAAAATGTAAATTCTCGAGGCTATTTCTGGGATTTCTCCACATGTCCTTCCTTTACATATGGCAGTGTAGATGAATGGTTAGGTGAGATATTATGGGGTTATGTTAAGCATATGAGGGAAGTCACAAGGGAGATAAATAGAGAAAGAGAAAGACATGAGTCTTTGGAGAAAGCTTTCTGAAGGAAGTGGGGAAGCAGAGTGTGAGAGAGAAACAAAGAAAGGAATAGAGAAAAGAGAGGAAGGAAAAGAGATAAAGGGTGAGAGCTGATGTGAGTTTAGTGGAAGGTCAGGGTGAGCTCAGAAGGAGAAAGTTCTCTTGCCTTCTTGGGTGTGATTCAGGTAATGCAGAGTTCTTTATGCAGAGTTTCTATTTTTATGGGATTGTGAAAAAAGGTTGTGTTATTCTTGGTTAAGCTCTCTGTTAATGGATAATATTGAAGAAACATTGATTTGTTGATAGCTATGGTCCATTTCATGCTCTGTTAGTTTTATTTGAGTAATCTGTTGGTTGAGTTCTGTTTTTCCTCTTGTTATTGCCCGTTTGAGTCTGTCGGAAGTGCTGCCCTGCTGTAATGGGGGTTTTTTCTTTGATTTGGTTTCTAACGTGAGATGTTTCTAGGAAAATTTTATTTTTCTAGCTTATGTCTGTCCTTTGTCTTGGGTTTTTGCCGATAGTCATAGTTGAGAATTTATGTTCTTCAAATTTAGTTGCAGATTACTTAATAATAATGGATGTTTGTGCTTGGTTAAATAGGTGTTAATGGACACGGTTAAGGAAATATTGCTCCATTGATGTTATGTCTGTTCTTTGGGTTGGTTATCTGTTATTTAGCTTCTGCTTATGGGATGGAAATTGTTATTATAGTCGGTTGATTTGGGTTAGTTCTATGGGGGCAGACTCTGTTGGGAAAATTTGTGTTTATAGTTAGTTAACGACTTGAAGATAATAACTCGTGTTTGGATCTATTCCGCTTAATGTTAGGCAATGAGTAGGAAATATGGTATAGATAAAGGTTTATAAATAGTGCTTTCTTGAGCTGCATTATGTTGACTTTCATTTGATTCTAATAATGCATTTCTACTTTGTTTTGTTTCGGAATCATGCACATTGAAATGGACATATATTTCTCTTCAAGACAATGTGACTCTTTCCTATAATTGTAAATCATTTGTGCATTGTTCAATTAAATTCAGATTTTCACTTTTTGATTATGTGATTATTGGGTTGGTGAAGGTTAAATATTCTTAAGAAAACAATAAGCATTTAATTCACTTTTCCACCTGTGAAGTGTATGGGAAAACAATTGGAAACTTTCTTCCTAAAGATAATCCTCAATTTCGACATATTCAACATTTTTCAAATCTGATTTTTTTTAGTGTATTTTGCTAGGAGGAAGAATTTTGTTTTATTTACTGCTAGATGCTCTAAAGGGCATTAAACAAATTGATGTAATTGACTCTGGTTCGCAGGTGATTTTTTTATTACTTTTCTTGTAATTATAATGTCTCCATTCCTATACTATAATGCTTCCATTTACGACCTCTTTGGTCTAGAAGGAAACATTGTAAATTTGAAAGAAAAAGATTGCTCATTTATATCAAGTAACGTTCAACATTTGTCTAATCGCATGGGAGCTCGAAGTCTCAAACTAAGTTTATTTGATCCTCCTTTATCATCTACTAGAAATCTATATTGTCAAACTCAATTTGTACATTTCGTTTGTGGGTGAACGAGAAATTCATCAAGCAGTGAATGAAACATGAACTCAAAATTTTATATATGGTTAAATGTTATTTCATGGGTTTAGTCAACCATGTTGTATGATGTATCATGATCCCTCTATTGTTGCTAAGGCTGCAAACCTTGGACTCGTTGGTTTAGGGACCCACTCAAACTCAAAATTGTAGGGATTCTATTTGTGTTTGTACTTTGTGCTATCATCACCCTTAGTGCTCGCTTTCGCCATTTTAGATTATATCATTCTTCTTTTTTTTTTTTGTTGCTTTCAGGTACTTTGTGCTAAAAAAAAATTGTTGTGTTAGTTTAGATAGATTTCCTATTTGGGTTGCTTTCAATCACTTGTTGAATTTACACTTACGGGTTCTATTGTTTGATTTGGTTTATTCCTATTGTTTTATTTGATCTATTACTTTTAAAAATCCAAGTTCTGCCCACCATTTCTCTCATGTTTAGGGTACATTCTATTTAGGGTACATTCTATTTAGGGTACATTCCAAGTTCCTATTTAGGGTACATTCTACCCATGGCCATATTCTATGAGCTATTCTTTTAAGTACTTGAATTTTATGCATTACACTACTGTTATGGATTTACTAAAATGGACAGATGGATATGCTCTGGACTGTGAGCTTTCCATAATTCTTTCATGGAAGATAATTGACCTCTTGGAAACTTAAACAAGGTTTCTATTCAACTCATGGTTGTTAACAAAAACTTGTGAACATGTCGGCATACATTCAAAAACCAATTCCAGTTGAAGCTCGTCCTTCATTTTTTCATGCGTTGACTTATAATTCAAAATCATACCCATGTCTTGCTCATGTGATTACTTAGTGTATTTTTATAAGTTTTTTTTTACTTCACATGGTTGCTTTATCTCAATCGCGTTCTCTTTTAGTATAAGTTATCTTAATCTTTTTATTGATAGAATTGTATGAATTTGTTCTTCTTTAATAGTCTTTTGAAGAAAAATGTTCTCTATCATACCGATGAAACAGATCATGGACATCTTTCCTAAAATGAATGAAGATTGGACTATTGAAGTCCATGTCTTAGGAAAGCTTTGGAAAAACTGCTCGCCTTAGCCCAACGAAATGTCAGAAACTACTTCTTGTTGATTATGCGGTAATTTCTTGTCCATTCTTTTGTTTTTCATCTTTCTAATTTTGCCTCAAACATTTCTATTTTTTTCTGCTTCATGGAATGTGAGTTTATGCCACTTTATTCTCTTCCAATATAGAGCTTTTCCAGAATACCCTACAACTCAGAAATAATTATTATATGTCAAATGCCTTGGTCACTGAAAGTAAGCCAGAGTTTCGACTTGGAAATTAGCCTTATGAATGGGTGATCAATTCTTGTACGCTTGTTAAAGACATTCCCATGTTAGAGATGGGGTTTTCTCTAGAAACATTTGCTTTCACTTCTTTCGATCAATTGCAATCCCATGTTGAAACCACTGTTTAGTTGGTAAGAACAATTTTTTATATTATCGGTCTCTTCTGCTGTTTCATTTCCCTTGGTTTTTCCTTAGTGATTTTTTTGTTTGCCTTTTAATTCAATTAGAAATAGTTTGTGTAGCAGTTGCAATGTTTCTCAGGAAAAAGGTCAATATAAAGGGCAACACATTGCAAGTTAGAGTAATTTTGCTTGTTGATTCATGGTATCTTTCTATTTTTTATTTTTCGCCGCTATTTCTTTGTTTTTCTCATATGTTTTTTCTTGTAGTTTGTCTTCTATCAAACTTTTTATATGGGGCCAACTTGTATTAAATGAGTGTAAAACCATTTCTTTAGTAATTGAAAAGTGACCTGTCATCATAGCTACATATTTGATTGTTTCGGCATTTTATGGTATTTTATTTTCAAGTCTTGCATCTACACAATCCTCTTGCGATATATGATATATGTTTTTGTTGTTTATGAGTGTCTCTTTTTACTACAAAAAATACCTCCATCATTATGGAATCTACTCTTCCTGCTTTTGATGCTCTTCAAAAATGGTTTTGTCTTTTACAATTTTTTTTCATTTTTCATTTTTTATCTTTGTTCTCTTATTCTGTCATTTTATACAGGTCTATTCAGCACAAATTGATGATTTCTTACTTATTTCCACTTCTTTTATGTCAAGTTCTGCATCTTTCTCAACATTTTCCTTAAAAGAAGAAATAATCAGCATTGTTAATATTCTAGATAATGTATATATAGTAAGTTATAAAATGTATTTTTTACTCTTTATTTTTCTTTAGTAGTGTTTTCTTATTTTTATCTCTCTAGACTATTGTTATAGACTCATATATTGTTTGAAATAGCTGGGTCGCATATGGATTCGTGCTCTTGTATTGCTTCAAAATATCAAACAACAATTTTTCTATTTTGCATGTGACAAATGCCTCAAATAAACCCGTCGCCGCACAACTGATCTTTTTGTTTGTGATAGTTGTTATGCCGCTAACGCACAAGTAGTTAAACGGTAATTTTTTTTACTGTGTCATCGAATCTTTTTCTCTAATTTGCTTTTCTTTATTTGTTAAATTTGTTAAAATTTCATTGTTTCATAATAGATGTTCTCTTAAAATCAATTTGACCGATAACATTGGTGTCATAAAAAGAATGTTATTCGGTATTCATGCCGAAAAGATATTGTCCATTTACATTGAAACTTTGGTCTCCATGACTCCAGAGGTTAGAGTTGTAGGCTTCTCTATTCTACTTGATCTACTTTTCAACATTTAACTTAGATGTCTTTTTATTGAAAATTTTTCCTTTTACTTTTTTTGAAAAATGAAATTTAGGAAATACTCAGGAACATAGTGGAATCATTTGATGCACACAAGGCTAAAGTTCACTACTTCCAACTGAAAGTTGACAAACAAAGCTTTCTAGACTATAAAAACTCGAGGTTCATGATACTCGATATTGCTGAAGAAGTTGATGATCTTCTTCCTTCATCACCTTTGGTTTCGCTTGTTCCTACCCCATCCTCTTCCTTACTAACAATCAAAGTTGAAAGTTCTAGCTCAACTCGTCCTGTGTTACCTGAAAAGAGACCTCACAACTCTAAGGAGTGACTCCTTTTCCAGTGTCATTTGTGACATTATTTTGATGCTATATTTGTAATATAAATATACATGTTCTACCTATCTCTTGAATAACTTATGTGATCTTTGTTTTTCCTTGTCGTTGCTTCGTTTTTTTTTTGTATATGTTTTTTGTAGTCTAAGCGGATGTTTGTAAATTTCTAACTATTATTTAGTTATCATATTGTTAGATGATTTTTAGCCCAACTTTTATAATTGATCAACATAGAATTATTATTCTTCAAAATTCAATTAGCATTTACAATTTCTATATGTTATTGTAGGTTCAATTGAAGTCATGTCCCGTCCTATTTCTTGGTATTAATCTCAAAGTGATGCAAAAAAAAAAGCATTAATTTGCCAAAAACGGCACGCCCTTTATACAAAAAGAAATTTGGCTACTTAATCCATTGACTGTTCTTTGTTTTTTTTTCCTTCTATTTATCGTACATATTCTTTCCGTTTTCTTCTATTATATTCTATGTTTATGATATATATTTCGTATTTTACTTTCCATATAGTTTTATTATATCTATTTTGCAAATTCTCTAATATTTAAGTGAATCATAAATTTTTCAAGCTCTACATCTAAGACATCTCGCCAAATAGAAAAAAATTATCTTCCGTCTACCTTTGATCTATTTAATATTCCTCTTGTGCCAAATCACATTCGAATTATTTTACCATGTTCTTTTTGTTGAGCAAAGAAATTCCTACATGAAACCCCCTCGTTTTGTTGTTTCTCGGGAGAAGTTCAGTTAGCTTCAAACCTTGCACCTAAAGGTCTATACCATTTGTTCATGGGAAATAGTGATGAATCTGTGCAATTTCATACTTTTGTTTGAACTTATAACAATACTTTTGCATTCACATCTTTCGGTGTGAAAAAAGACAAAACTTATCTTCCCACAACAAAGACATATATACATTCTGTGTTTAAGGAAAAATATATCATTTTATTAATCCAATTATTCTAGAAAATGAGAGTCATTCTCATTTGAAACTATATTTTTATGATATAGACATACAATTGCATCATCGAATGCAGTTAACAGAAAGACTTTCTCCATTAGTTATTTCAAAGTTAGTGCATATTCTGCAACGAAATCCATATGTTGTCTTTTTTCGAACCTTGGCCAATAGATCTGATTTGCCAGATTGTGTAATTTTGATAAAATCACATGTAAATCTTGATCAATGAACTTATAATGCCCATGACGCTTCTCAAGTTGCTGCACTATGGCTTGGTGATGGTTCAACACTTGATACATCCAATTGAGAAATTCTTGTATTTGCACACTAAAATTCAGTATAAAAAGTTCATCATTATTATGGCTAGATCCTTTACAATATCCTTTATTATTTTCTCAAGGAATTCCTCAAACACATAATCGCTTTTGCTCAAGTGAAAAAATTGAGCTTCTTGCCAAAGTTTTACATTTCATATCACCAGAAGAGTTATTACATGAAGAAATTAGTAGTGTGTTTCTCTTCTTTGTACATTACTTAATTGTTAAAGTTACATGGTGTTTGTGTTTAATATACTTCATTCTTTTCATTTATCAAAAGAGGGAAAAAACAAAAAATGGTTTTCTTGTCGAGAATATTATTCATACAAATTGAAAATTAGACATGAAGATTTTTTGTGTTTGTTGGACACAGGGTGGTTGCTACAACAATATGTTGTGCACATGTATGTAAAAATTGAAACAACTCACTTGGATTTCTTTCGTACAAATCAGGCTAACATATGCTCAGAGCTTTATCAATGTTTAGTGGATAGTATTAATTCTGGCAAAACAGTAGCCACAAATGTTGAATGCAAAATCATCTTACTAGCTATGTTTATAGGAGGCCCAAGAGATATGCGGAAATGTTACATGGATGCAATGTCGCTTGTGCAAAGATTTGAAAAGCTAGATATCTTTCTAACAATAACTAGCAATTCAAATTGGCAAGAAATCAAATCCGAGCTATTTTCTTTTGAAGAAGCCAACAATAGACCTGATTTGATTGTGTGTGTCTTCAGAGCAAAGTTAGAAGAATTAAAGATTAGGTTATTTAAAGATCAAATATTTGGCTGCATAGCGGCGTATGTATACGTAATTGAATTCCAAAAGCGTGGGTTGTCTCATGAATACTTTTTATTGATCTTAGAACCCAATTCAAAAATTCTCTCTCCAGACTCATTCAATGAGTATGTTTGTGCTGAATTACCTGAGTAGTTAAAGAATCCCCACTTTTATGCTATGGTTATTAAATACATAATGCATGGTCCTCGTGGTACAACAAATCCTTTAAATGTTTGTATGAGTAAAGAAGGTAAATGCAAAAATAATTATCCAAAATCATTTTGCGCTATTACTCATCATGGAAACAATTCTTACCCTCATTATCATCGTCAAGCAGATAAGCGGTTTGCAACAGTCAGAGGTGTAGTGCTTGATAAGCATTGGGTTATTCCTTACAATCCTTATCTGCTTGCATTGTTTGATTGTCATTTAAAAATTGAAATTTGTTCAACTATTAAAGCTGTGAAATATTTATACAAATACATATATGAAGGACATGATCGTATAGAATTTCAGGTCAATTATGGTCAATCAAGCTCCTCAAATAATGAAATTCAAGACTATCAAACAGTTTGTTGGATTTCCTCAACTGAAACGATGTGGCATATTTACGAATTTTGTTTAAATGAAATCTCCCCTCCTATATGTACTCTACAACTACATCTTGAACATCAACAACCTATCACTTTTTGAGAGTCTTCTTCTCTTAAAAATATAGTCGCATTCGATTTGTTCTCAAAGAGTATGCTTACAAAGTATTTTGACATCAATTGAATCAATCCATTTGCAAGAAACATATTATACAGACAATTTCCAGAATATTATACATGGAATAGATGTGATAAAATATGGGAACTTAAAAAGACAAGAAAATCTATAGGGAGAGTTGTTGTTTCTGTTAGTCCTGTTGAAGGAGAACGCTATTATTTGCATTTACTTTTAAATCATGTTAGAGTTTCAACTACTTTTGAGTCCTTAAAAAACGTGCGCAAAACCTTGGTCAACACCTTTTGTGAATCAACTCTCTTGCGTAGCTTATTACAAGATGATAATTACATAACTTCTTCTATAGAAGAAGCAACAACATTCCAAATGCTTTAGACTATTTACTACACTTCTTGTTTATTGCTAGCCAAATAATCAAAGCAATCTTTTCAACACTTACAAAGAACAGTTATCAGAAGATTACAAATTTTCTAATTTCCCTTCAAATGTGGTCACATCAAAAGTATTGTATCATATTAATAGTATTCTTCAAAGCATGGGCAAATCACTAAAAGATTATCATCTGCTACCTTCAACATCTAACGATGACTTCTTCTACGAAGACAATCGTGAAATAAATGAATAACGGAAGTGCAAGTAAATAAAGTTGATATTGGTGGAATATCATTGCTAAATGATGCTAAAAAAATGCATATGACTCGATTTTGCAAAAAATATTCTGTAATGAATCTGGTGCATTTTTTATTGATGGTCCTGGAGCTAATGGAAACTCATTTTTATATAGGGCATTGCTTACAATGGTTCGGTTAAAAAACCTTATTGCATTAGCAACCGCTTCATGAGTAGTAGTTGGATCAATTCTACTAAGGGGTTGAACAACAGATTCTCACTTCAAGATACCCCTTGAAATTGAGGGCTCGACAACATGCTCTATTAGTAAACAGTCTAATCTTGGTCAATTATTACGAACAGCTAGACTTATAATCTGGGATGAAGCTCCAATGTATCGAAAAGAAATATTTGAAGCTATTAATGCCATGGTCCAAGATATTAATGGAAATACAAATTTATTTAGGGGTACAATATTGGTGTTGGGAGGAGATTTTCAACAAATTTTACCCGTGATTCCAAAATGTACAAGAAATACAATTATTGAAGCTTGTTTAACTCAATCATTTTTATAGGACAAGTTTATGAAGTTCTCCTTAACATAAAATATGTGTGCCTTTGCAGACCCCAAATTCGCAAAATTGTTACTGAGCATTGGCGATGGAACAGAACCTTGTGACAATAATAATTATATTCTCCTACCTCATGATATTATCTTTCCATATACTGATGATTTCAGCTCAGTATCAGCATTGTAAGGTATTGTCTTTCCTCATTTAAGTGGTTTTGCATAAAACTTCAGTGAAATAGTGCACAGAGGAAGATTAACACCCAAGAATGAATATGTCGACATGTTAAACAACATTTTGATTGAGCATTTTCCTAGAGAACTCATTCGCTATTATAGCTTTGATAGTCCTTTAGAAATAACAAATCTAAATGATAACTAAGATTTCATCAATACTTTAATGCCTTTTGGATTTCCTCCTCATGAGTTACTTTTAAAGCAAAACTGTCCGGTCATGTTGCTTCATAATATCAATCCATCAAAAAGGACTTTGCAATGGCAAGCGACTCATATGTCGGCATTTTTAGAAAAATGTTATAGATGCAGAAATATGTACGAGCGATTACAGTGGCAAGAGCGTTTTCTTATTTCGTATTCCGTTTCTTCCTCTTGAAAATAAAAGAACTATTTACCCTTTCAAACACACGTAATTTTTTATACACCTTTTTTTTATGACAATAAATAAAGCGCAAGGTCAAACAATGAATTTCAACGGCGTTTATCTTCCAGAACTTGTTTTCACTCATGGACAACTATATGTTGCTTTATCATGCGCAAAGAACTTGTCATTTGTCTGAGTGCTTATTAGGCCTCCAAAAATACAAACAAGCTTACCAAATTTAGCTAAAAATGTCATCTACAAAGAAATCTTGGATGAAATCAATGGCAAATCCCATTTTGTTGTATGTAGAAATTGGCTTTCTCAGTGTACTCGCTTATAAACAATTTTATAGGTACTTATTAACATTTGTCCTTCTTTTCTTCTTTCTCTGCTTTATTCATCTTTGACTCTATTTTCAAAGTTTAATGTTTTTTGTTTTGTGGCAGATAGTCTCGTTTTGTTTACAATTAATAATGAAATGAATGCTATCTAAAAGATGAATGAACAAGAAGAACTTCTAGATATTTATCGCTTTTTTCCAGACATTACTATATGCAACAACATCGTACAAATCTTTTCTTTCGTATATGCTTATTGTTTTTTTCCCTAGAAATATTTTTGTTTATAAGTAACTCACTTTATTTCAATCTATTCGATTTGTGAGACACAACTAACTTCATATATCCAAAAACTACTCTTAATGTTTTTACTTTAGGTTTACCCTATAATTTTCTCAATCAAATAAATAAAAATTATTCTGTAATTGTCATTTTGACAATAAATTTGATGTAATTGATATATATATGCATATTTAGTCCATCCCCTATATCTCTCTTTTTCTATATTCAACATATAAATAAATAAAACCTTGGACATTATAAACTTTAAAATACTTTAACACTACTCTCTTATACTTTATCTTATATGCAGGGAGTTAGAAAAATTGAATAGTTCAATTTTTCAACATAGGCTATTGCAAATTATGCGTGTATATCAGAGGAACACTTATTGAAAACAGAGGTCAGTTACATTTTTTTTGCTTTAAAATTTAACCACATTAAAGTCACTTTTAAGGTGTCACTTACTCAAAATTATTGCGTGGATTATCAAATTTTGTGTTATTTTTTTATATAAAAATGATCAGTACCAAACAATGTTTTAAAGAAAGAAAGTAAAGTGAAGGAACATAATACATGAGAAACAAGTGGAAACACAAAACCTTTTAATAGTTTGTTCACACATTTTCATGCAGTTAGTGATGGCCCTTACCATAACAAATATTAATACATAGTCTTTCACTACTATTAATTACAAATATAGATAGAAAGATGTGTGTGTTCAAAGTATTCTCTTTGCCCATTTGTTAAGTTACTTTTGCAAATCTTCATCATATTTTTTATCTACCTCAAATCACAAGATAACATTATAGTTGTTTGTTTTTCATGTAAGTTTGTACATTTCTTTATCAAATATAACTCTACTTTATTTTTTTCATATGGTTTTGTTGTTTTTCTTAAAAGGTTGTTGACTAAGCCTGATTTCCTTATGCAAAATCCTGATTATCTTTCTGTACATATTTCTTTTCAGAGAAACTAAGGTACTTGCTTCCATAAAAAAAATCTCATACCTGTCACGACCCAGAGGCACGTCAGACAGAAACGCGGAGCCAAACGACCCAGTCCTCATAGAGGACCCGATCGCCCAGCCCAAAGCTTGTTAAATTATTTTTGCAATCACTATATGGACAGTGGCTGCTCGCTATTCGGTATTGTCAAAGTTGGTGCACTTGTCAATCTACTCTTTAGTTCCTCAAAAGCATTCTGACACTTGTCGTTCCACTCAAATTGTGCCTTTTTCCTATTCAACTGAGTCAACAGTGCGGCTAATGATGAAAAACTCTCGACAAACCGCCGGTAGTATCCAACAAGATTAAGGAAACTACGGATCTCAATCACATTCTTTGGAGGCTGCCACTTCACAACTGCCTTAATTTTTGCTGGATGAACCAAAATCTCTCCACGTGTAACTACGTGTCTTAAAAATTTGACCTCTGACATCCAGAAGTCACACTTGCTCCTCTTAGCGTATAACTGGTGATCTCTGAGAGTCTGCAACACAACTCCGAGATGCTTTTTATTCTCACTCCAAGACCTCAAATACACTAGAATGTCGTCAATGAAAACCACGATGAACTGATCCAAGTACGGCCTGAAGACTCAGTTTATTAAATCCATAAATGCTGCTAGAGCATTGGTCAAACCAAAAGGTAGGACTTGGAACTCAAAATGTCTATACCTCGTTCGGAAAGTTGTTTTTGCGATATCCTCTTCACAAATTCTCATATGTTGATACTCGGACCTCAAGTCAATTTTAGAAAAATACCGTGAACCGCGAAGCTAATCAAACAAGTCATCGATCCTCAACAATGGATACTTGTTCTTCATGGTAACTTGATTCAATCTTCGGTAATCTATACAAAGCCTCAAAGTCTCATCGGCTTTCTTTGCAAATAACATGGGAACACACTCTCCCAGATGAATCCATTTTCTGTCAATTCTTTCAACTATTTCCTTATTTCACTCAACTTCGCTGGAGCCATCCTATATGCTGGAGTTGATACTGGTGTAACGCGTGGAACTAGGTCAATGCGAAAATCAACCTCTCGGTCGGAAGGAAACCCTAGCAACTCATCAGAAAACATGTCTGGAAACTCTTTCACTACCGAGATATCCATGTCCTGCCTAGAGATCTCACCATCACTGTCAACTGATAAGAGATTCCCATACTATTCCAATCTACTGCGCCCACCCAAATAAACTAGCAAGATAGGGTTAGTTGTCAATATCAATACTCGAGTTGATATAACAACATTATAACAATTTTGTAAAAGAAAATCTAAATTTTTTCCTTGATAGTTTTGGAAAGTTTGATACTTAGGAAAAAATTATTCTTCTTGTAGCAAAAATCTTATTATTGGTAAGCATTCGCTTCATGCTTCATTTACAAATTTACTTTGGAAGAAACTAAGATTTTATTGTTTTTCTTAAAAGATTGTTCGGTATATTGCGAGAAAAGATAATGTCAATAAAACTGATTTACGTTGCTAGAATCCTTATGATCTTTCTCTACAAATTTGCTTTTGTAGAAGCTCAGGTACTTGCTTATACTGAAAATTTTCTTCGCAAAGCTAGAGTTAATATAGCAATATTAAAAAAAGTTGCTAATGCAAAATTTTTTTTTCTGTTAGTAGTTTTGAAAAGATTGCTGCTTTTGAAAAAAACATTCTTCTTACAACAAAAATCTTGACGTTGGTAAACATTTCCTTCTTGTTATTGTTTAAAGATATTTAATGATGTATTGTTATTTCTTACTTCTTTTTCATCTATTTGGTTATGTACGCTTTATGTATCATAAATATTTGTATAATCATCAACATCTTTTTTGAACAAATATCAAATGCACATTATAATAAAAACAAATAAAAACAATTCTTTCTTTTTATTTAAATATGCATAGTATACATATGTAAACATGTTGCTGATCTTTTCTATTTGAAAAAGAAATCATAAAAAAGGGCAAATATTAAAAAAGAAAACGATAACACAATAAAATAGTGGCTCCTATTATTGTTTTGATATATTTTTTGGGAACACTGTATCAGGTTTTGTTTCCAGATATCATTCAAAACTCATGTTGTCTTTAAGAATTTGATATCCAATAGATTCATGCAATTTTTTTTACTGTTGATCTTTATATTTCGTATGGAGTAACTAAGGATTGAATTTATATTAGAACAAGAAATTATGAAAAAGTTAGTAAATGGCAAAAAAAAAAAAACAAGAAAATATTAAAGTAGTAACTTCGATATTATCTTTTATGAATTGCACAAAAAAAATATATCCAGCTTAACGCGTACATGCATAGCATGTATCGAAATCTAGTTAGTAACAAAAGAGGAGATTATGGATAAAACATCAGTTAAATTCCATAAATCTAGAAAGATCATAGAGTTGAAAACAAGGATAATCTCGTTTTTACATAACCCATTAAAAACAAGGATATATTAACTTCTTATTCTGTTTTTAGCATAGGAATATGTTAACACATAAAAAAAAGGTAAAAAAAATTGAAGTAAATCATAACATCCTTAACCTAATTTAGATTATAATAAATGTTTATAATATTATAACACACCTTACAGCTTTTTCAGTGTTTTGGGTTAACTATTTTGTGGGACTACATAATTTATTATATGTAAATCCTAAAAAGAGGGAACCTGATTCTCAATCACTTTAAAGACTTTATAAACACATTTAGTTGGCTACCATCTTGAATCTTTTAATTTATTATTTACTTTTGTTCATCTTATTTGATTTAGTCATTAAATTACAAAAAATCATCTATTGTTTACTTATTAAATTCTAGGTAGTTTTCATAAAAAAACAATTTTTATTGATTGTTTTTTGTGGGTTGAATGCTCATTTTTATCACATTATTACTTATCTGGGTAATGTACACTTACCCTTAATTGTCACATATATATTTATCGACAACAATCAATCTTGGCAACAGTCACACGTCATTTTCCGTTGGGACACATAGCACCTATAAGCTTAGTCTTATAATTTTTTCTTGAAACAGAAGCATTTTGAAAGTATTTCTTGAATTGTAATGTGGTTGACCTAATGAGAAGAAACATAAATTACTCATGTAATTTCTCCGTCATTGTCTTTCATTGAAGTTATTTTAAGGGAAAATGACAAATCAACCATCGTATTTTATGATCAATGATAAGTCAACCACTAAAGTATTTTTGTTAACAACTTAACCACTGACTATTGAAAAAAGTCACCGCAAACATTATTGTCATGTTTGCCGTTAAATAAATTGATTTCATTCTGCGGCTAATCGTTGCACTTTTCGCCACCGAACGTTATATTTCGAAATAAAATGATTATAGTTTGTTGTTCTGCGGCAAAATATTACAATTTCTGCCAAGGAAAGACAATTTTCTATCACAGAAAGACATCTTTCCACGGTAGAATGCCATATAGGAAATAGGAAAATTTCCTTATTTCTTTATAGGAAATTTTTTTTTCCTTTCTTCTTTTCGAAGAGAGAAAAAAGAAAAATTTCCTTCTCTTCTTCTGGAGAAAAGAAGGAATTCTCTAGATTTTCCTTATTTCTCTTAGAGAAAAGAATGAAATTAAAAGAAGGAATGAAATTTCCTTCTTTCCACTGGAGAAAAAAAGGAAGGAAAATTTTCTTCTTTTCTCTAGGAGAAAATAAGGAAATTTTAGAAAATTTTCATTCCTTCTTTTAATTTCCTTCATTTCTCTAGGGAAACGAAGGAAAATATGGAGAATTCCTTTTTTTTTTTCTCTTGGAAAAAAGAAAAATTTTTTCCTTTTTTTCCTCTTTGGAAAGAAGAAACGAAAGAAAGAAATTTTCCTATAAGGAAATATCCTATATGGCTTTCTGCAATAAAACAATAAACTATAATAATTTTATTTTGAAATTTAATGTTCCTCTACGGAAAGACAATGTTCCGTAGTGAAACGACAACGCTTTTTAACGAAAAATATAACTGCAATGTTTGCTCTGTCCATTTTCTATAGTTCAGTGGTTAAGTTGTTAGCAAAAATACTTTAATAGTTGACTTGTCATTGATCACAAAGTACGATGGTTGATTTGTTAATTTCCCTTATTTTAATTACTAGAAATTTGATTGAGCTGCCATACTCAATAAAGTAGTCCATGAATTCATCCTTAGTATAAAAAAATCATGGGAAATTGACAGCGCAAACCTTATAGTTTTAGGTCAGCAACACCGTAAACCTTGAAGAAAATTTATGGATAACTAAAACCCTGAACTATGGAAAAAAAGCGACGCCGACCTCGCAACCATATTTTCTATTAAAATACATCGACGTTGATGCCGCGGTTTTGTTAACGTCAAGGACCGTCGAATAGAGACGTCCAAGGTAGCAAAAATGCGTGACCCACAATAACGAGGGGTTGATCCAACTGGCGACGAAGGACATAAATCATTAGGGGAAGTTTGTCCTGCCCGTTGGATCGAGGGACAGACTTCCCTTGATCAGAATATACGGCTAAGATGGATTTAGGCCATCCCCCCAAGGCGCCTGCAGACGATCGTTCATGACCATTGGATTAAGGGGCAGACGTTCCTCGATTGGAATGGACGGCCAGGATGGACTCCAAAGACGTTAACGTTGAAAGGGTCACGTGCAAGACACCTGCTTTTTTAAAAGGCGCAGACTCCCTCCACTTAAGACGGACATCTCACGGTTCACAACAAACATCTCTCGTACCAAATCGGATGACCCTCATCCCAAAATGGATTTCCCTCGTCCGAAACAGACGTCCCTCAACTTGAGACTACGTCATTTTGCCCATAACAGACGTCTCTAGTCTCACAACAGACATTCCTCAACTTAAGACTACGTTGTTTAGGCCATAACAGACGACCATATTTGGTTGAACGACATCCATTTTATTTTTGAGGGATGTCTCTGAATGCTAAACGACATTGTTTCTCGTCTCGAAGGACGTTCCTCATTCGTTGTGTGAACTTGTGACACGAAAGTGGGCAACTTTGGAAAGTCCTTTGATCCATGCAGTCAATCAGTCTCTGAAGAGCGGTCGATCGGAGCTTTCACAAATTCAAACAATGTGAAAAGCTGTCGATCAAGCTTGGAGGAGTGGTCGATCGACTGAATCACAATTTTGAATATTCGTCACCTATGGATGAACGGTGGTCGATCAGTGCAGAGTGAATGATCGACTTGTTGGCTTGGGAAAAAATTGCTAATTTTACAACTTTTCTATTCCTCCAAAGAACTCCTCTTTGATAAATCAAAAAGAGAATTCTCACCAATAAGAAAAGTGAGTTTGATTGCAATTTTTGATCACATTCACGAATCGAAATTGGGTAGAAGGATCGCAAGAAATCGAAAGCTCAAGTAATTCTCATAACACTTGAATTCTAGGTTTTCAATCAATGGATTATCAACAATCCAAGAAAGAGAAATAGGAACGGCCAATAAAGGGGTTTAAATTTATCAAAAACTAAAAACCTTAATTGAGACATGGTGGAGTATAAATAGCCCACCATGAAAGCAAGTATACTAGGAATATGATTGTCTTATAATTATCCCTAACTAATCTCTATCTTCTATTTGAAATTTAAAATAACTTGAATTTAAACTATCTAAGAAAACTTTAAAATAATTTAAAAATCATTTAACTAAAGATTTAAATGAATTTGAACTTCACTCAATTTGAATGAATTCAAATTCGTGGTCCTTCCTCCTCTTTGATGGATTACTCATCGAATTGCCAAGTAAGCACATGTGTTAGCATCTCTTGATCCACTTTATTACGTTTGCATATCAACAATAATAAACCAAACAATAATTTGAAAACTTCTTTGAATTGGATCTTGTAACAAATCCTTATGCCACATCATAGATT
Source organism: Begonia loranthoides (assembly GCA_022433065.1). Lineage (NCBI taxonomy): Eukaryota > Viridiplantae > Streptophyta > Magnoliopsida > Cucurbitales > Begoniaceae > Begonia > Begonia loranthoides. The sequence goes on from CM039478.1 coordinate 11,668,378, forward strand.
GGTATTCATATTGATCTGGGGTTCTAATTTGGGTACGTGAAATTGGGCCTCTTAAACAAAAATGTAACTTTCTGTTCGTGGACCTTTTTGACAAAGCAAACAAACTTCAATTTTAATGAAACACTCAATTATGAAAAGCTTGAAATTTCAGCTACAATCTTTATGAAGAATGCTTTTTGATATAAAGTATTTAAGGTTGTCGAATCTGCCAAATTGTACTTCAAAGTCGGATCAACGATTTTGCATTTTGCCACAAGTCTTCTAAATTAGTGTTTGATCTTCCACTTATACTTCATCTTGAAGAACTCCATAAGATATTTGGAACTTAAATAGTTGTATTTCATATCTTGGATATATTTTCCTCTTCAATCACCTACAAAAGAAACACTAGAATTATCGTTAGAAAATCTTCTTGCTTGATAATGATTGGAGGGGATTCGTGGCACATCAACTTGAACCAATTTAACTCAGCCTATATAATCGCGGAGGACGTCCAATGAGCCCTAGCTATTGCCGAGAGACATTTCAACTTCCTTTGACCAACTCGATTTTCTGAAATCTCTCCTCACATTTCTAGAAGCAGAAAATGGCATCGAAGGATGTTCAAGCAATGACGAAGCATAAAGGGGCTCCCTCCGAGGCCGAAAGTCAATCACAGGATGATTTGACTTGTCCTCGCCTGTCTATAGAGGCACAACCTACACCGGAGTTCAACATGGCATTGTCCAAGGAAAGGTATGACAATGACATTATACACCGTGCTGTAATTATGTAACGCCCTAATTTTCATTAAATCCTTTCATCCGCGTTGCGTAGCGTACGACTTTGTCTTTACTTCAAAACACATTTGTATCACGATGTAATATCTCGACTTTTTATATGAGAATTTAATAAGGATAATTGAAAAGTAATTTAGAGTATTTGGATTAATTGAATAATTATTGGGGTATTACCAATGACGTATTCGTTAGATTATAATTTATAGGAATTTATTGGATGATAATTAGGACTAATTAAATGGAGTATTATATTGGATAATTAAATGGAATTAGAATTTAAAAGGGAGGGAACCAGTTTGGTTTGGCTTGGTTCGAAAACAATTAGGTGGCTCGGTTTTAATTAAAAAGGAAGAAAAGAAATAATGGATTTTGAGATTAAAATGTAAGAGACTAATTAATTGGAGATTAGGTTAATATTAAATAAAGGAAATTAAATGGAGTTTGGAGGAGTGAACCGGTTCAGCAGGAGAACAAGTTCGGGCTGTGGTTGGTCTGGTTTAGGGATTTAAAGGGGAAATTTGAATTGGCCTTCAGCCATTTCGTGCTTAAGAACCCGAGAGAGGGAGAGAAAGATCGAGAGGGAGAAGAGAGTGTGATGGAGATGGAGCAATCGGGAAGGATACCGTGAACTTGAGGGCATGAGAGACGACGATGGAGCCCAGCTCGGGCTTGAGCTCGGGTGGCAACGTCCAGGCGAGCGACTGTGGGCGGTGATGTTGAGCGTTGGGCTTTTGCGGGTAGAAATCGGAGCTCCTGTTAGCTGCGATTCCAGTGTCGGGTCGAGGTAAGTCGGTGGCTTTCCGTTCTTCTCCTTTGCGTTCTGTTGATCGGTCGTTGGCAAGGGTGAGTTGCTAGGAATGGAGTGTCGGCTGTGGTGAAGGGCAGGGGATTTTTTGGACAAGCCACTTCGACGGTCCAACTGTGGTGCATGAACTGATTTGGTGGAGTTGAGCCCGGTTCATTTTGGTTCTTACTGTGAAGAATTCTCCACGTTTCTTCCAGCTAGCACCCACCCAAGTGATTAAGTGAAATGGAGGAAAATGTGGGAGATAGCCTCTCGTGGAGAGGCATGGCTGAGGAAGTCAAGGTATGGCTTTGGGACACCCGTGGGTGTCTGTATGTGCCTCTCTAGCGAAGTAGAAATGCAGAGAAAGGGGATGGCAGTGAAGAGTGTTCTGTGATAACACTCTGGAGAAGTGGACTGAGAGCTTTAAGAGAAAAATAGAAGCCGAGAGAATAGAAGAAGACAAAAGAGGAAGATGAAGGTGAAGGAGGTGCTCTCGGGTCTGCTGGTCTTCTATTAACTCCTTGCTTCCTTCATTATTTTATGGACTTATGCAACTAGTTGTTGGGATGAAACCTGTATTTCATTTTGCTTCTGCCATTAGTCATTGTGAAGAATGTTATTTTGCTGGAAATGTTTGGTTCGTTAGATGGTTTCTACCAAGAGATATATTTGAGGAAATATTGTTCTGTGATTTAGGTGCCACAACCCATTTTAGTTACTATCCATCCTTGTTAATTTTAAGTGTTGTTATGCTATGTTGGATTAATGGATTGTGCTTTGTGTTATCACTGCCTTGTGTTTATCACTGTCTTATTAGAGCTTATCAAGAAATATAAATATGCCCTAATTAATTAAAGCTGATTCCTTGTTTCATTACTGCTATTGTTAGGTGTGGACTATTGCTATTTTGTTAAACATGTTGGATATTGAGGGGTTGTTATTGTGAAGCTGTAAGTAATTGAAGGCATATTGGAACTGTTATGCTTTGTTGATTGAGACAGTCCTCTATTTGATGACAGCTTTGATATGTACGGTTCTCCATTGAATGTTAATATTCTATTGGTTATTGTAAGTGGAATGCATTGTTAAGTTGAATTATGTGAAGAAGTTGTTTTGTTTGTAAACTCTTTGCGATGAGATATGAAGAGTGGAGGCTCCTATGTGCATAATATTGAGATATAGGTCTAGGAATTTGAGTTAAGAGTTATATTAAGTAATGCTTATGGAGTGAGGGTAGTGAAATGGTTAAAGAGAATGAACTATATGAATGAAGTTGATAATCGATGATTTTTAATAATTGTCCATTTAATGTTTTGAAGGTACTAAGAGGAAGGACATAATTGCATTGAAGATCATAGGTAGGTGATATGTGTGTGCTTTGGTCTTTGAGCCCTACATTACAAGAATAAGATATGCATATTTCGTTGTTTATCGGTTTATTAGATTAAGAAGTTATTGAGCATGTCTATTGTTTTAAAAGCATGTCTACAGTTGTTAATAGCACATTTTGTTAATTACTGTTTTTAAAGCAGGTCTACAGTTGTTTATAGCACGTTTCATTGATTACTGTTTTTATAACATGTCTACAGTTTTTATAGCACGTTCTGTGAATCGCACGTTGAGTGTTTATTTATATGTTAGAAATTGTATGCATTCACGAGCATCATGGATCACAATTTTCAAAGATTACAAAAATGGTTTTCGTGCACAATTTTGAAGAGGAAACGAAAATGAAACAAAGTACAAATGAACGATTAAGAAAGATAAAGAAAAAGGTTCTTGTGGACATGTAGTACAAGCTTGGCACATGGACAAAAGACAAAAAAAAATAAAAAATTTTGTGGACTGGTAGGCCAAGCCCAGCACAGGAACAAAAGAAAAGATAAGTAAAGAAAAGAACATAAAAAGAGAAACGGATACAGATACGGAAAAAGAAAAGGAAATGGATACGGAAACTGTATGAGCACAGATACCAAAACGAAAATGTGAACAAAAATAGAAACATAAACGGAAACATAAATGAGTTTCCAGAAATGGAAACGGGTACAAATACAGATATGGATACAGAAATAGACACGGGAACAGATACGGAAACGCTTATGATCACGGATATCGAAATGGATACAGAAACAGGAACGAAAACGGAAACAGAAAGAAAGTGTGTAAACGAGAAAAGATAAAAGAAACAAAATGGAAAAAGAAATTGCATACATTTTAAAATGGCACAGAATGCGCATCTAGCATATTAGGTATTATCACTTACTGAACGTTAGACTCATAGTTTATATCTTGCAATGTAGGTACAGACACGAGAGAAAATGACGAACAGACTAAAGAGCAGTCAATGAAGGATATGCACAGGCAAGTCTTGTGGTTGGCAAGACTAATGGATTAAAGAGAAAAGAGTTTTGTAAAATTAATGTAAACAGTTTATTTATTTAAATGAATCGTTAATTAAAGAACTCTGATGTTGATTTAAAATGTTTTTTGCTATTGTTTTATAAAAGGAAAAGAAAAAGTTTTAACTTTCACATGATTTTTAAGGTAAGAAAAATCGGGTCATTACACATGAAGTTAAAACGTTTCTTGCCACATTGTTAAAACATAGTTTGCAGGGTTACAAAAGAGTCACATAAGATAATTAAGGTCCATTACAAAACAATTACACGAGTGCCAAAATACATATACCAAAACGTGTCATCTCAAAACCTGCCATATGGAGCCATAACCCACTGGTCAGTTTGCTAACAGTACAAAAGGCTCAATATCGCAACACTCCATCAGTTGCTCCCTCCTTTATAACCATCGGTTCCTTACCTACATCACAAGAATTAAACTATGAGCATAGAGCTCAGTAAGTGATATAAAATTATGCGACACTTATGCTATGCAGCTTTATAAATCCGCATGCAGCTTTTTGTTTTCGATTTTCCTTCACCATTTTCTTGACTTGAACTTTAATGTTAACTTAACTTTAGTTTTGCTTACCCATACAGACGTTGGAGATGTCAAACTTGACAAGGTAGAGTCACACCATATGGCTCACGTGGGGAAACCAACTCAAGAACCCACATCTCACAACGCCTATTTACATTTATTTCCATTTCTATTTTCATTTCCATTTTCATTTAGTTCCAGCTACCTATTTTAGTGTTAGAGATGTCAAACTTGACAAGGTAAAGTGGCACCATATGACCCACATGAGGCGATCAACTCAAGAATCCACATCTCGTCACACCTATTTACGTTTATTTACATTTAATATCTGTTTCCGTTTCCCTTTTAAAACTTATGCTTAAAACCATTTTCGTAACATTTTCAAACTATGATGCGTGAAATGTACAGAAATGCATACAATTATATGATATCATCATTACAACCTCATAACATGATCAATATCAAAATCCTTAATTTAAAGAACTTAAAGTTTAATAAACACCACATCAAGTATCAAACAATCACCAAACAGTAAACCTCGAATAACAGCAAGATCAATAACCTAATTATCTATTAAACGTAGTCAACAAATACGTCCTAAACTCTTGTGATGTAGGCCATAAAAGCAAAAAGCATGCGATATTAGATATATGGCATCCTTAGAGAGTGTTAACACTTATAGTTATCCTTCACAATACCTTCAAAACAATGAATAATTATCAATAACTGTTGATAGAATTGCGCCTCCTCAAACATGCACATTAAGACTTTCATCCACTTCCTACTATCCTCAACAATGTTTATTAAAACCGAACCAACATAAGCACCAAAATCCGTATCAACAGATTTTATCCTCCACATAGCCCATAAACAATAACCAAAATTAAGAGTAAAAGTAACTCATGCGACCAGCAGAATCTTCAACAATATCCATAAATAGCAGAGTATATTTAACAAACCTGTAATGACCGAGAACAACCCAAACTCTTCAACATTTCCATCAACTACACAGTTTCTCAAAGTAGTATTTGACAGAGAATACTTCCTTTCATGACCACAATCGATAACAGCAGAGAGACATCTTCCTTAACATAATCAAACTTCTCACAAAATTCCTCAAATGGTAATAATCATAGAGAAAATAACCTCAAGCAGTAGAGCATACATCTACCTTATCCATTAACACCTATTAACAGAGCATACATGATCCACCATGTTTATTTATTTCTTTTAAGATAGTAACCAACATAGAACTTAAAATCCAATTACAAAACCCACTTTTAGCATTATAATATTTTCTCTTAGCATCCAAGAACTAGAAGCGAAATACAGAAAAAAAAAATCAACAACGAAGCATATAACCTTAATGATATTCTTCAGCAAAACACGACAGTGCAAAATACAACAACAAAAACACAACTCAATTGCATGGCAGAGATCCTAAACTTCATATAATAGTGCTAAAATCTAGTAGATAACTTCATTGATCAACCACTTCCATTAATAAATCCAATACATAAAGACCACAATAAGCATTAGAAAAGGAGTACGGTTACTTGGAGAGCTGAGAGGAACCAGAGAGAATGAAAACATAAACCTCTAGAACCTAACTTCTACACTAGAAAACTCCGTCTCAAGCTACACTCCATTCCCCTCTTATAATCCCTAACTTACACATACCCAAGTGCCACTTGGAAGTGGAGGAACATGTGGAGAGGCTCAAGTGAATCAACGGAGCCCCCACCATGTTTTTCATCCAATCAGAGATCGCGTCCCTGCTAATTCCAAGCGACGATTGAACTTCCCAGTCGATCAAGTCCTTTGGGAGATCGACCGCAGAATCTCATTTTGAACAATTTTTGTGGACACCGGTCAATCACCTTCTTCTCTTGATCGACCGCAAAACTTACAATTTCACAATTTTGAGAATTACTGGTCGATCACCAACGTAGTGGATGATCGACCGTTCAACATTTTGCTCATCACTGTTGTTTTCACGGTTGATCACTTTCCTACCCATGATTGACCGATTCCAAAAAGCTTCGCCACTGTAATATTTGCCATGCTTAACCGGTTGATCAATGCCCTTAAATTGATCAACCGCTTCTTCTAAAAAATTTCGTTAACATTATATATTTTACTCCTTCTCAAACACACACTAAACCATATTATTCCAAAATCATCCATAATTATACTCAACTTATTACGATAAAAATTTTGGGGTATTACAAATTATATCTATGAGGGTAGAGTTCAATGCGTCCTCAGACTTTGGAATAGAGGAAATGTTCAAGCGCATTGGACTGACTGGGTTGTGTAACCTGTGGGAACGGTGGGGGGGGGGGTGTTATTATAAGAGGGTGGTCAAGTTATTATACACAAATTTGAAACTGGGTAGCAACTGCCCAACTGAGCTGAGAACTTATCTGTTTGGGCTACAAATTATGCTAACTAAAAAGGAGTTAAATGATCTAATTGGATGCTCCATGGAGGAGTTGACAGAGGAGTATTTTCTTGTATCCAAGGGCCCAAACTTTGTAAAACAAGGAGAATGTCTGACATTGCTAAAGCAGTTGCATTGCAATCCTAAAGTCATTGAATCTTCTACAAGCTCAAATCCAAGGACCTAAATGTCAAAGCCCAGAGTAACCCATCACGTGATCACCGACACCGTTTTACCACGTGATGGACATAGAGTCCATGTTAGCTGCATGGATCTCTATGTGATGGAGAAGCTCTACAATGGGAAGAGATTCAATGTTGCATACATGATTATTAATCTCATAAAGGCAATCCTGAAAAGTACAAGGAAGAACCTCCCGTATAACTAGCTCATCCAGAAGATTGTTGAAAGTAGCGGGTTGACTGTCCCTCATAAGGAACAAAGAACCAATGAAAAGGCATTTGACGTCTACAATCAAGTGACATTGACACGGATGAGGCTGAACAAAGTAGGAGGGGATTGGGTATTCAAGGGCGAGGACACTTCCTCCGTGTTGGTTGCACATCCTCCTTCCACAATAGCTACACAACCTCAATCAAAGTCAGCTACACAGACTCCTTTGACATTGACTGCACTAATTCCTTGGACATCAGATGCACAACCATCAGATCACATGAAGGTGGGGGATGATACTATTCATCCCCCTCTTCAGTCCTTGCCTTATGTAATGATCACTAAGGAGAGGTGGAAGTGACTTGTCGTCAAGTTGGATTGACAAGATAGGCAAATTGATGATATTCAAGCTACTTTACTACAGATGAAAGATGAGATGATGATGATTGAAACACCTCCTCAAGCCCCTCCAACAACCCAACCAACAGCTCCTCCATTAGTCCCACTAGCAGTTCTCTATCAGCCTCACCAGCAGCTCCTCTTGCATCTTTTATTGCCAGACCAGACAAATACTAGTATGTATTATAACATAGATGGCAAGCTGCTTTTTGGTCTTAGGATACAATAGGTCTATCGACTCTACCATTTTGTCATGTTTCATAATGATCCTATACATGATGCTCGTTCTAATCATCTCAAACATAGTGGGGATCAGCTTGTCCCAGGCTTGTAAGAGGCAGGCATTGTAAGAATCACTAAAATTATTGAGACTTATGTCACACTTTGGGATGGATCTGAAAGCATGCTTTGACCAAAAACTAAGGTTGATGTTTTGCAGTTATGCGTGTGTTGTCTCGTCAACCACAAATAATTTATTAATCTCTTTCTCAAATTGTGATGATGTTATGGCCCTAGCTACCTTCCACATGATATCCTTGTACAAATTGTCTGGAAATTGTTTTTTAAAATTGACATACAAGTGTCTGAGGTAGAAAAAGATGCTCAACTGCTGGTGCATATTGTTCGATAGCAGGTACTAACCCCTTCTGTTGATCAAAAATAAATGTCTATCCCCTACCTATATCATTGTCTACGTTTAAAAGGAAGCAACTTAAAAACTAGGACCAAGAGTCTCTGCATTTTGATTCAATGATTGCCACAAAAACTAGATAAATTCCATCATTGTCGTCAAAGCTAACGACTATAAGCAACTATCCTGGGCATGACCCCTTTAGGTGACAGCCATCCAGGCAAATGACAGGTCTACCAAACTCCCTTAGAGCTCTCTTGCACGCATCCAAACACATGTACATCATTTTAAATATTGGACTTGGACGGGGTGTAAGATCAATCCTATCTACCATCATCAACAATGTGATCCTAGGATTGGATCTTAGAATCTCTTTTCTGAATGACCAGTTGCTTATATTGTTTGTCCCCATCCCATTCATTATGGTTCTGGGCTATATTCCTAGCCTTTCTAGGAAGACCCAGGGTAATTTTGACATTAAAATCCTTCTTCACTGTCTCAATCATAAAAGGAATGTCCCACATGGGCTGACTTTTGAAGCTATCTAAATATTGGTTTGTCACCCATTTGGCAGAAGCGTGTCGGCTTTCCATCTATCGTGTACAGGTGTGCACTTCATTATAAGTCTTAATTTGAAATGTAAGTTCACCTTTCATTTCGAAGCATAAAGCCGCCAACTTCATCCATCCTTGCACATGGTAGTCAACCAATGACATTTGCTTTTGACGAACTTTATCAGGTGTCCATTCTTCAAAGCATTATCAACCACTTCTTCTCTAATTTCGTTCAATGAACTATACTTCTTCCCCATATAGAGCTCCAACGACAAACATTCTAGTTGAGGATGTATACTCTCTACCCAATCATCATCTTCTAAGTCCCCTATTAAACAAAGCTTCGAGTCTAGAGATGTCAAGATTGAATGCACCTTTATACTAGCTTTGCGATAGATAGAATGCACATTGCTCATTGGCATCGACTATCGAAATAGGATCCACCTCCATTCCGCAGTTAATGGATTCTTCAATAATGGATGGTGCAATACTCCTCGACACCATTTGATGCGCAACACTTAAAAACTTCGTTGTTTGATTGTGTTAAGGGATTTAGGGTTGCTTGTGCTCCCATAAGATGTTCTTTGCGAATATGTAAGTAGAGTTGAATTGGTTCAAGTTCATGCAATGAATGAGGGACATCCTTTGAGATGAGAAACTATGTCGTTTAGCGTTCAGAGACGTCCCTCAACCAAAGATGGACGTCTGTTGTGGTTTAAACAACGTAATCTTAAGTCGAAGGATGTCCGTTGTGAGACTAGGGAAATCCGTTATACGCAAAATGATGTAGTCTCAAGTTGAGGGGTGTCAGTTTCAGGATAAGGGAGATCTGATCTGGGACACGGGAGGTCTGTTTTGGGAGGAGGGTTGTTCGATTTGGGACGAGGGATGTCTGTTGTGGACTGAGGGACATCAATCTTAACTAGAAGAGATAGCTCATTTTAAAAAATTGGGTACCTTGCACGTGACCCCCTTCCACATTAACGCCTTTGGAGTCCATCCTGGCTGTCCAATCCAATGGCCATGAACCATCGTCTGTGCGTGCCTTTGGGGGATGGCTTAAATTCATCCTGGCCATCCATTCCGATCGAGGGATGTCCGTCCCTCTATCCAACGGGCAGAATGAACGTCCCTCAATGATTTATGTCCTTTTTCACCAGTTAGATCAACCCCTCGTCATTGCGGGTCGTGTGTTGTTGCTGCCTTGGACGTCTCCATTTGATATTCCTTGACGTTAACAAAATTGCGGCGTTAACGTCGACGTATTTTTATGGGAAACATGACTGCGAGGTCGACGTCATTCTTTTTCCATAGTTCAGGGTTTTAGTTGCCTGTAAATTTTCTTTAAAGTTTGCGGTGTTGGTGACCCCAAACTATAGGGTTTATTTTATTAATTTCACAAAAATGATTCTAACTTTTGGCTCTTTTCATCTTTAACAACCATTTTGTTGTTGAACGGCCCATGTCTATATCATTTTATTAGAGTTCAGTGTGACCCAAATTTTAGTTTGGCCGGATCGGGCCTGTTTCCAGTATTAGGGTTTCTATGTAATTTATATATTGATATTTGAGTTATAAAAGTCATTGTACATTGATTTTCTAATAGTAAATTTCTACTACACCTGTGGTTTTTTCCCATAAGGGTTTTCCAAGTAAATCTTGGTGTTTTTGTTTCTGTTTCTATAGTTTTATCTTTTTCCGTTTTCTCGTTCGATTATTTACAATTGGTATCATGGTGAGATTAATAGTTATAGTACTCAGATCGAACAAAGTTCGAGATTTGCAATTTTGTGAAAAAGAAAAAAAACAAAAAAAGGAAAAATCTTTAATCTTTTAGTCACCCGCTCTGCCTTCTTCAACAAAGGAAGGAGAGAAGAAGAAGCCTGCCACTTGTTGTTTGTCTCCGATGAGAGAGCAACTGCTATTGAATAATAGCATGACCGTCGACAGAGTCAGCCACCATTCGAGAAATTGAAGACCTCCTCTGTTGGGTCATTATCTGCTATGCCACTCAGAGTTCGCACGCCACCGATCTACTCCTCCGTCGTCCGATTAAACAAAAAAAATTCGACGTCCAAGTAGAACATTGATACCTGTAACGTTTCAAAGCGTTAAAACTCTCATTCTTGCTAATACATTTTTTAAATACACCTTACATAAAATCGTACCTTTAAAATCATACACAGCGAAAGTCTTTAAAATAAATTCTTTTTTAAATTCAATGTAGTAAAAACCCATAATAAAATAAATCTAAATATTTATTTCTGAAATTCAACTAATAAAACATAATTAAATATAAATTCTTTATTTTTCTTCTGTTTTCTTCAAATTCTCACCCACAGATTAACTATGCTTTGACTTCGCCCATGAGAATTCCGTTTCAACTATGCTATTCATTAATTCTATCATCAACATGTTTCTTAGTGAATTCATCAATATTTGCATCACAAAGTTCAAACTATGAGCCTAATACTAAGTAAGAGATGTATAACATAAAACATGACTATGCAATGCAGTTTCGTAAAAACATGTCTTTTTTTTTTTTCTTTTCTTTTAACTACTTGACAACCTTTGTCGAGATTCTTAAGGGAAGAGTAGACACAACTATGGGAAACACATCTCTGAGTCTCGTGAACTTCAACAAAATAGTGATGGACTACGGGTTCATTCTTTCATTGATCAATATTCCAACAAAATCATGTAAGTATTCAAGGTCAAGCACAAGTGAAAGTTCAATTTCAAACATAGAATATTTGATGGACTTTCCACAACTATCTATTTTCTGATCTTTGACAAGTGTTTGATAATTTTGGCATTTGAAACGATGTCATATCAAAAAGAGTACTTCATAAAGATTGTAGCTGACTTTCTAAGCTTTCTAGAATATGCTAGATCGTTAAATTTGGAGTTTGTTTGCTATGTCACAAGCTCACGGAATAGAGAACAAATATTATGGAAAGTCCAAGTTTCCAAGCTTGGAGATCAAGGAAGTCTATACATGGAAACCATTCAAGTGGCCGAGCACCAAAAAGGAATAGCTACCAAAATACCTCTAGACTTGGAGAAGAAGAAAGGAAGAAGTTAATTAAATATTCTTTTAGTTAATTTACCTAGTTTCCATTTAGTAGAAAATTAGACAAACTTATACTTTGAGCCGATTAGTGATACTATGCTTATTTAGTTTACTATTATTTTATAGTTTGTAATTGGCTATTTAAAGCCACCTCATGTAATTATTTAGGGAGTTGAAATTGAATATAAAAACCTTTTGCTTAATTATCGAAATTGGAGTGATTCTCTTTTCAACCCTTTGGCTTGTCACAACCAAAGTTCCCCTTGTGTGTGTTATATCACAAGATTGGGCTCACTTGTAACTAGTGTGAGTTCTCTTATTAGTATTCACATTCTTCACCCTTAGAGGGAGAGTGTGTGCAGTGTTGTCCAAATTTCCAAAGGGGCTTCATCGACAAACCATCCATACAGGAGCATTCGTCACAACTACTTTCTATTTCCAACCACTGGAGTTCTTGCTTTCATATTTCCTAATCCTTAAAGGTTCTTTCCAAAGTTCTTGAAGGAGTTCTTTCCTTATTTATCCAAAAAGGCGTGGTTCAAATTTCAGCTCAAGAGCTTTTAAAACGTGGGAGTTATTGGCTTTCAAAGTCAGACTTTATGTGTTGAGTTTTGCAGAAAACTTAAGGAAACTTGAAGATTCGGTCGATCGCCTTCACCATTGCTGATCAAACGGCGTAGAAAACGCTCGCCACTGCCTTATTTCTAGACATTGCTGATTAACCGCCACTTCACTTCAAATTAGCAACAAATCGTCCCGGTTAATCTCTATCGGCCTATGATCGACTGCCTTGCCTGAAAGTTGCCGCATTTGGTTGATCAAACCTTCGACCATCTTCAACACTCAAGCATCCATTGCTCTACATATTTCTTCAACATATTTTACAAGTTATTTATTTACTCCTTCCGCTGGTGCAACAGATAGTCTCTCTTACTAGGACCTTTGTTAGTGTTGTGCACTCAATGCATGACTACTTGGTGAACTTCGACCAGTTCCTACTCCAACCGGGCTAATGGGCTTATCCCCTATAGGACCATCCTTTGGGATAATCTTTCTTCAATCCTTTGTGTCCTAAATTGTGTTTCTATCTTTCTTATGTGGAAAACTTATGCATGTAAACATTTTTCATTCTTTTCTTGAAAAACATGATGCATGGAACATATATGATGCATGATAAAAATTAACATGCATGATCATAACTGTACACATATCCATGAGTTAAAGAAGCATAACATACTATGAAAATAATGTTGGGAGTAATGTGCCCAACAAGCAAATGTAATAGAACAATTTTATAATATATGAATAAATTTATATTGATTAATATTATGTTAATATTTTATACTATGTTTTATAAAATTCATAGAAAATTCCTTGGTTATTTATGCTAACTTTATATTAATATATATATTGTATATATGTGTGATAAAATATAAAGAGTAATAACCAAAATATATCCATGACTTATATTTGAAGTATGGAATCTTTAAATAGTTCATAGTCATAAACATAGTTTATCTCATTAGGAATGTATAGTCATATCCCGACTAAATATGTAGTGACATAAGATAAATATGTTTTATATAATATGATTATATAGAACTGGACCAGATAAAATTATATTGTTCTGATAATTTTCGTTAAATATAGAACAATTAATTTTATCATAATGATGGTCATATATGCATTATCTTAATTCCTTGTATTTAATAAACTCCTATTTTATTTTAATTTATTCTTTGATTTACTCGGTAAAGTTTTGTACGAGTTACAATTCGTATACCTTGTATATTGGGAGTAAATTAAAATGAATAGAGATCCAACTTTAATGAGGAATTTGTAGTGTTTTTCTCTAAATACCATAATGGTCATTATGGAGCAATAACACTATAAATAGAGGTCCAACCTCATTGGAAAAAGGTTGGAGAAAAATCTGAAGTTGAGGTTGAAATCTTTGAGATTAAGGAATCCATTTTGAGAGCAAAATTTGTGTCTTCCGTGTTGGCTTTAGAGAAGTGTTTTCTATATTCAAACAGATTGTCTCATGTGTTGAGAATACGATCTATCATAAATTGAGTGTGATCTTGTTTGGTTCATCACGCCCACACGTGCTTATTCGAGGTGAGGAGGAGTGGCGGAGAAGATCGAAGGTTGATTTTGTACCTATATGAAGTAAGCTACAAAGGTAATATTCTTCATATTTTAGCTTAAATCTAAATAAAGATTTTAAATACATATTATTATTAATATATTATAACAACGATCTATTTTATGTTTATGTTGAAATTGTTTTTCATGATACATAGGTTACGCACGTTACCGTTGTTATGAACATCGGTAATTCCGCCGTGCGAAGGAACCTAAAAACCAACAAATAGTTCAATCATCATCACGTACCACAAACAAATAATTATATTAGCATAAAAACAGTCAAGTCATCATCACATATCTCAAACAAATAATCATATTAGCATGGAAACAAATCAAGTCATCATTTCATATGTCAAACAAGGAATCATATTATCATCGAAGTAGTCAAATTATCGTTAAATATCTCAAACCAAGAATCATGAAAAGAGTCAAGTCATCATATATCTAAAACACAAAACCATGTTAACAATCTATAAAAACCCACCTTTGATCACAGTCTATAAGCAACATAGGAAAAACAATGATCATAATATAAGATACCTTAGTGTCTTTGTGATGTAGGCCAAAGGCTAAACACATACAATGCCACTTATCTAGATTTCTTATGAAGGTTGGATTGTTCACTATCTTCAGCATACGGGTTTCCTTAACATAAACCAAGACTAAATTAAAAAAAGAATAACTTTTAACAACAAGTAGTCTAAGAAAATAGTATCGAAGCCTTACAGTTACAACCTACCTTCAAAAACTGTTAGAAGACAATTCACCCAAGAGCTAGAGAGAGAAGCTTCTATGCCTTGGGGTTCATGGGTGATAAGAGTATCGACCCAAACACTAATATTTAGAGGGTTAAAAGAAGAAAGTTTTGTGGGATAAAATCCCAAAAAATCGCATCTAAACTTTATCTTTTCCTAAACAGTCTAAGGGTTGAATTGTGTCTCGCAAGTTTTTGGAAAACTACCTAATTTAAACTTGCCCAAGTTTCAGTGGATGCATGAACAACCGTAGCAGATGTCCGCAATAACCCACTTGACCAATGGCCACTAGACACGTCATCCATAAAACTCATATTTGCAATCGCCAAAGCAACTGCGAATGCACACACTTCGCAGAAGCGCAAAGGCTCACCATCTGCCACGTGTACTATTCTATCGCTAAAACCCATTTGCGAACACTAACAATCCCATAACCATGAACTTAATAAGTCTAGCGATGATGTTTCTAACACATAAAACGCTACTGCAGACATGAATACGGCCGTAGAAACACACTATAGCCTAAAATGACGATGTTTCTAACTTAATGCTCCCGAACAACATTTTCCCTTCCATGGAAGAATCTTTTTCTAATCCAATGACTCACATTTCTTCCGCTAAACTTGATCTAACAACCCAACATTATTTCACGCCCGAGCGACACCAAACGCTCTCGTGGAAGAATCTTTCTTAAATCTAAGGATCCTCATTTATTTTGCTAATCTAATCTGATGGTATAGAACTCTCTTGCACTCAAATGACAACATGCTCCCTTGAAAACCTCTTTTTCTTAAATCCAACAATCCACGTTCCTTCCGCTAAAACCGATCTAACGCTCTAACACCCTCCCGCATCAAATACTTTTGTGAAGCATCTTTCTCCATCCTAAATGATTTCAGCCGTCCCTAATCCTCATACAATGGCTCCTAAAACATCCGGTTATCCTACACAATATTTCCTAAATTTTCAGAATATAAATTATTAAACTATCAATTAAATCTTTTCCTTAACTGTGATTATTATACAATATTTTTTTACTAATTCTACTATATTCGGTTTTCCTAATTCCTTCATATTTTCTATTTTATTTTATTACCTATATTTAATCTTTCCTAATTCCTTAATAATTCTTATTTTATTTTATTACTTATAAAATAAAATTATTCAATTAATCTTACCAAATTCCTCAATAATTCCAATAATTCTACTATTTTAATCTCTCCATTAAAATTCTTCAATTAACAGTAATTAATTTATTAAATTCTGAATTGTCATATTACTTAATTAAAACTATTTATGAAAATTATGGGTATTACAAAACCCGCATAGAAGACTCCAGCCAATAGAAACTGTCGGGTTTGAGGTTCTCAATCCAATGCTCAGATTTGCATTGCCTCCATCCTTCCATTCACAACAATTCAGCTCCTTCTGCCACAAGTAGAGCCATGTCAATGTTTGAACGATTCAGCAACTCCAAGCACGGTCACCAACCAAGCATCCATCTGTTGCTCCGTGAGTGAACAAAGAAATTTTTTTTTTGAATCTTTTTTTGAAGATTCGTTTATTTGGTCCAACTGTGTTTTGGAATTTTTGGTGGAATTCTAGTTTGCATTTGTGATTATTTGGACAGATTTATTCTAATTGTAGAAGCTGAATTTTGGGTTGGGGATATTAGTATTATTAGGCTTAAAATATTTGGGTGGAATATTCTGTTGAAGCTGTTATTTTTGTTTTGGAATTCTAGTCCAGATACTGAATAGAAATTTCTAGAATTATTTAGGGATCAAATTTTTGGGCAGATATGTTGGTTTTAGATATTTTGGGTGAAATTCTAAAATTGGTGTGATGAGTTCGTGGAAGTTGATATTCCGTTGTTGAATCAAAATACGAGGTTTCAGTTATAGTAGATGAAGATGCGAGATGTACTCACATAGAAGGATTGAGACGACACGTTGTTAAAGCTTGATAAAATGCCCATGTCTTTGAGAGAAGAGGAGAAACTTCAAAAGGATCGAAAATCCCTATCTTGATACGTCTACATTTGTCAAATCAGATTTTGAACGAGAAATTTGCTACAGAATTATAGATAAAATTAGAGTAGTTATGTATGAAGAAAACCCTGACTAGCAAGTTCCATTCGAAGCAACAAATTTATTCTCATCAGTTAATGGTAAGAGCTTCTATTACAGAACATTTGACCTCATTCAATGAGTTAGTTTTAGATTTGGAGACTATGGGATACAAGTATGATGAGAAGGATTTAAGGTTGATTCTACTATGCTCGTTGCCTGCTTCATATGGTGCTTTTAGAGATTACGATCTTATGCAGTAGGAAAAGTCTAACTCTACAAGAGGTTTATGGTACCTTGTTATCAAAAGAAAAGATGAAGCAGATTATTTTGGATCCGAGTATCGAGGTGAGAGATTCGTCATTCAAGGAAGAACAAGAGAGTCAAACAAAAAAGGCAGTGATAATGAACAAGGTTCGAAGAGCAGATCAAAGTCAAGGAACTATAATAGAACTAATTACTTTTGTCAGAAGAAGGGACACATTAAATCTTAGTGTCGTAAATTGCAGAATGAAATAAAGAGCTACTGAGAAAGAAAAACAATTTATGAATTATGGTGAAGTTGTTGTCGCAGAAGAAGAAAACTATAGTGATGGAGATCTTCTTGTTGTGTCAGAGGGAAACTCAAAGCCAAACAATGATTGAATACTGAATTCAGCTTGTTCATTTCATATGTGTTACAATTGAGAGTGGTTTCTAACATATGAGATCATTTCAGAAGGTGTTGTCTTAATGGGTAATAACATACCTTGCAATATAGCTAGTATTGGTATTGTTAGAATCAGAATGTTTGATGGAGTTGTCAGGACATTGGGTAATGTGACATGTTCTCTATTTAAAGAAGAATCTGATCTCATTGAGTACTCTAGATTGAAAAGGGTACAAGTTCACCGTTGTAGGTGGAGCTATGAAGATCAGTAAGGGTGCTCTCATTATGTTAAAGGAACGCAGAAGATCTACAAATTTGTATTTGTTAGTGGGTCCTACAGTGATGCGTAATAAGGCTAGAAAGTTTTTGAATTTACATTCTAAAGGTTTTTTGGAGAAGACTCGGAAGAAGTCAAGTTCTCAGTGAAGTTCAAGTTGGGATCTGAATCTACATTAGAGTCGATATGTCATCTTATTACATATATTTAAGGTGATGCAGTCACAACATCGTCAAACACATTATCATTATCATTATAATTATCCATTAGCTAGATTTAAGTTGATCTTATCATTATCCATTACTGACCTGTATAGTTGCAGCCTTGCAAGCTTCGACCGAACCACAAACTTCAGAACAAATGGTCTGAAATTAAGCAGAAACCCAAAATCGAGAACTTGCTAGACCTGTAAAAAGAAATCACAAACATTTTAATCAAATATGCAAACTTAAGCAAAAGTCAGAACTGCTAATGGTGTAACACCCCGACTTTTTAAGTTAAACAATTATCGGGGTATTACCAAGGCATGTCCGGAACATTGAGTTGTGGGAGAATTTCTAATAAGGTTTTCCCCGTATACATGATGTAATCAAGTGTTGGGAGTATGAGAATATTACATCGTGTATTTTTACACGTTATTTGTGACGTGTAAATATGGGGAAGATGTTATGGGATAAGGGTTAAGTGTGAAAGAATGGAGAAAAGTGGGAATTATGGAGTTGTGGACGACGTACAGATGAAGAAATGTCGTCCGCATGTGTATAACGTGGCTGACTTGTAGATTGGGATGAAGTGAGGATGAGAAGATGAGTCCTAATGTGGACTTTCGGACGCATGCGGACGAGAAGTGTCGTCCGCAAGTGCTTAGCCACATCACCCTTAAGCGTAGGATGACTCAGAACGCGGTGTTTTGTCATGACTTCATTGTGCTGTGAAGTTTCGGACGAGGTCCCGGACGATGCGAACGAGGAAGGCTGCGTCAGCATTGAATCTGTATAACTCTAGGGACTTTCGGACGAGTCCAGACTACTGCAAACGTGGAGTAGCCTCGTCCGTTTTGCTTCTATCCATTTTCTGGGCATTTTCAGACGCCTGCGGATGATACTTTCGGATGCCATGTCTCTTCCGAAGCCACGATTTAGCCTTGAGATTAAACCTTGCGGACGAATGTAAACGAGACCATCACGTCCTCACCCGTCCAAATCATTGTAGATCTGCGACAGAACTGATTTAAAATCGGAAGAAGAATGACCCTTAACCAATTAGAACATGACCCCCGACAGCAAATCCCCCTCCAAACCACGCGTAGCCGACCTCCCTGCCCCCTACAAGTATGATTTGTCTCCTCCAGGTACAAATGGCCTCTTCCTTCGGGTATAAGTCATTCTCCCCTTCCCATTGTGTTTTCCTTCCTACGAGAGAAGTTCCAGAGAGAGTTTAGCGTGAGATGAGAGTTTCTGAGAGGGAGAGCTGAGCTAGTGTATGAACATGAAGTGAGGGAGCTAGCAAGTTGAGGTTGTGAGCTAAGTAGAGAGCTGTTGGAGCTGGAACCGTGAGTTGCTGGACTTACTGAGGAGTGGCTTTTCCTGCTTTTGATCATCAAATTGGTAAGGAAATAGGGGTGTCTTGGCCATTTGGAGGCCCTACACCTCAAGTATGGGTGTGTGAGTTTTATGTTAGTTTCCTGAATGTTTGCTGTAGATAATGTTAGCTGATTTTAGATGATGATTCCTTGAACTGTTGTGTAGAATGTGAGTAGATTAGTATACTACTCTATGTTATTCTGTAGTTAAAATGCCTTGAACTGTTGATGCTCTGTAGGTTTCCTTGTTGTTGGTTGGTTACTTCCTATAATCTTTTCCTTGTCGATTCCTTGTTGTAAGTTACTATGAGCTTTGTGATATTTCCTTTCGTTGTTTAGATTTGTTTATTGTCTGTTATGTGATACAAATGCCTTGTTTGATAAAGAGATGATGAATGTGAGAAGGGTGATGAACGTTGAAAGTGTGAATGACAAATGAATATGTGAAGTCTGGAAATAAGCTAGGAGTTCTATTTTTGATACTGAATGCTTACTTGCTATCTAGTTTTCAACCATAATGCTGTTAGTTTCTTGTTATTGTCCTGCCATTAATTGTTCGTTTTATTTCCTTAATCTAGTATGCTTACTTGTCAACCAATTTAGTTAAATGTTAATCAATAAATATTAATCCATTGAGTACGTTAAGCACTTCAGTTAAACAATAATCGATTGAGCATGTTAACCCAATTAGTAGTCCAAGCATGTAAACAATTGGATTTAATCTAAGCATGTAAGCAATTTGATTAGTATAAACACGTGAACTAGCTAACTGTCTAATTAACTAATTGGTTATAATTAGTTAGAATATGCTTAGGTAAGTGTTGTTATCCCTTGAGCATGTAAATTGACTAACAAGTAATTACTAGCATATTTCATTGATCAACTAGTACGTTTAAACTAACTAACTAGCATATTCAATTAGCTAACTAGCATGTTTAATTAGTATGTTTAAATCAATTGACAGCATGTTAAATTGTCTAGAGTAATTAACGAGATTCGAACACGCTAACTAGTTGTTTAATTAATAACTAATCCTTGAGTATGTTTATAATGACCTGGATTTTTGTATTTCCTTTAAAATGCGTGAAAATCTAAAATTTTTCTTTTTAAAACAAAAGTATCAGAGTGCGTCTAACCGGATCGCTAGTGACTCTTTCTTTAAAATCGTTGAAAAACCAATTACAAAGTGCGGAAGCGTAAATAATAAAATGAAACCATCTATTTAAAATCTTGCGGAAGCGTTATAAAATAATTCCATATAAAACGTGACGGAAGCGTAAATCGTTTAAAGAGGAGACTAAACAATTGATACAAATTAATAAAACTTAGCATATATACAATTGTTTCTATTAGCCTGGCCAGCTCGAGTCTTGCCCGTATGAAATTATCCATCCCTGCTTCATTATGTGTTTATCATCTACTTATTATCTGTTCTTCGTTTGTACCTACACCACAAGTAAGGACGTGAGCTTTCGCCCAGTAAGAAAATGGGGGAAAACAATTATGCATATCTCTCTCTTTAATTCTTCTTGGAATGGGGGCCACCCAAACCAATTCTTTCGTTACGTTTTTTAATTCTTGGTTCTTTACCTGTACTTCGAGCTGGAGATTGGAGGTTGTCCTTTGAGATGACCTAGTTTGATCGGTTTCTAACCTCCTGTGTGCATACTAGTCCCTTTCCCGACTTGGTGAGAGTGTATCCTAGATGCCAGGCTAGATCCAAACTACCCATCTACCCCAACTCCCTATTAGTCCCCTTTTCCGGCGTGTCTCGCCTTCTGGGGATTCTTTCCGGCGTATCTCTCCTTTAGAGTTCTTCCTCTTTCCAGCGTATCCCGCCTTTAGAGTTTCTTTCCTTCCGGCGTATCCCACCGTCAGGGTTTCTTCGGTGGCGGGTGTTTCCCGCCCGTCCCGAACATTATTGTTCTTAGTGTTTTCCTCACTCATGCATGTGGGTACCACCCCGAGGGGGTACCCCCTACTTGGTTTTTATTAACGTGAACTCAACCTAACTTCTTCATAATAAATAACGCACATATGGGAAGTAATGACAACGTTTTAGGGGATCCATAGTAACAATAAATGAAACGAACATTAGCACATGCTTCACATAACGTAAGTAACTACGGCATTTAACTAACCATACTATTAACGTTCACTAAAACAAATAGAATAGGCTTTGTAAGCTTAAGAAGAACAACAGTGAACACATGATGAACTTAAGATGACAAAACATGCTTTCAATCTACTATGCAGCAGAAAATACGGGCATCGAAACGTGTTTCTAATCGACTATTCAGCATAAGTACGTTCAACCAATCATGCTTTTAATCGAACTTAATAGCAGAAAAACCAACTACTAGACATGCTCTTTAATGGACAATATATAGCAAAGAAATATCGATAATAGGACAACGGAACGTGCTTATAAATCGGTTAACGTACGACAGAAAAATCATATAGCGAAACATGCTTTAACTATCTAAATACAGCAGTGAATCATATCAAATTATAATAGCAAAGCCTACGTTGAATGACTACATGATGAATACTAAACAGTAGGAGGATACGATCATACAAGCATTGCTTTTAATCGACTACATTGCGGGACTAAACATGCTTTTAAGCAGCCAAAATAACAGCAAATTACAACATCTAGTATGCTTTTAGATCAACTATACAAGAGAAACTAACATGCTTTTAATGACTAAATGAGACAGTGGAACATGTATATAGCTACACATACTTCATACAGCTAACATGTTCCTAATTGCTCATGACAGTGGAAAAGAACATACTTGGCTAACATGCTTTCTATACTGTAATAGCAGCAGTGAGAATGAACTATGTAGAACAACAATAACATGCTTCTCATATGCTATTCAAGGCAGTGAGGATTTATAAAAAGAAACGTAACAACGTAACGACTTGTTTAACAATTATAGATAGTAGTAACAATGAAATACATGCTTGCACTAAAGATGAAATAATCTGGATCTGATAACAATAAAGCATACAATAACAGGGACCATATCACTAGGGGATCTCATGATTTCTACAGCCATTCATCCCTTCTTACAAAGTAAAAGAACATTGAAATAAGGTCATAACATCAGTCATTCATTCCTTTCATCTTTCTTTCACATTTCAGCCATGGTTCTTATTCCCATTCATGCTTTCTTTAGAAGTGTTTAGGTCTCATTCTTTGTTTCTTGTCATTTACTTGTTAAACATTAGCAATGTAAAGGAAATGACAAAGGAACATCTACAAAGTGTAAAGTAAAGACAGTAGCGAATATTTCAGGAAAACAACGGATCTCATCAAGAAATTTCTACATATTCTGACAACTATAACAAGTAAACTATCAAGCATACACACACACACATTTACTTGGGTGTAGGGCTTCCTCAAGCCAAGAACACACCCATATCCTTACCTTACTGATGAAACAGCTTCTCCCCCTTAGCTCCACAACTCCAGCAGCAACACTCCAGGAAGAACAATGAAGAACAACCCAGGAGAAGAAGGTGAGAGCTGAAGAAATAGGGTCTCCAGGGGGCAAATCGTACTGGAGGCAGGAGGAGCAGGGAACAAATCCCTGTTGGTCGGCCATAACCATACGATTTTGTGTCAAGAAGCCGCGTTTCTATTGGTTAGCGTCGTTTTCATTCTGTTTTAAATCTCTTCTGTCGCTGATCTGCTGCGATTCGGACTGGTGCGGATGACTTAATCCTGTCTGCAGTCATCCGTAAGACCAAAATCCATAGGCTAAAATTCTGACTTCTGACAGAAATCGGCATCCTCACCTTTGTCTGTACCGTCCGCAGTTAGGGTTTGGATGCCATTTGGCGTCCGCATGTATCGTCTGCATCGTCCGAAAGTGTCCATAAAATGGACATATTCAATGCGGACGCATCCTATATTCGTCTGCATGTATCGTCCGAATGTGTCCAAAAATTAAACAGATTCAAATCTGGCACCTCTCCATCTCGTCCGCAGTCGTCCTAAGGTCTCCAGACTTAAATAGATTCAATGCGGATGCATCCTGTCTCATCCGCATCGTCCGCGTCCTGCGTCCGAAACTCCTCAGCACAGTGAGGTTAGGACGCTGGATGGCGTCCCGAGTCTCCCAAAGTCTGGACGACATCCAAGTGTTTTGCGGACGACACCTCTCGTTCGCAACGTCTTCCTCAAGCGTCCGCAACGCTATAATCCCCACTTTTCTCTATGTTTTCACACTTAACTCTTATCTCACAATATTTCCCCCATAAATACACGTCACAAAATGACATATAGATACGCGATGTAATATCCTTAATTCCAACACTTTGATTACGTCACGTATACAGGAAAAATGTAACGGAAATGTTCATTGACTTAATGCTCCGAATGTCCTCTGTAATACCCCGATAATTATCCAACTTAAAAAAATATCGGGGTGTTACAATGTTAATCAATTAACTAATTGAAGTATGTTGATTAACTAGTTGTTTAATTAATAACTAATCCTTGAGCATGTTAATCAATTAACTAATTGAAGTATGTTGATTAACTAGTTGTTTAATTAATAACTAACCCTTGAGCATGTTAATCAACTAACTAGAACAAAAGTATGTTTAATCACTTAGGATAATAACTGAGATTCTTTCTTGAGCATGCAATGAACTAGGGTAATAATAATAATATGTTGTTTTTCCTTGTTAATATTCTGTGCATTTCTCTTTTCCGTAATTTCCTTTAATATGGTTATATTGTCTCTCGCTGCAATTTCCTTTACCATGCTTTACCTTATTTAAAAATAATAGAGATGCTTTACCTTGTTAGAAAAGAATGGAATGATGAAAGAAGAATGAATGAAACGTAAACGAATTAAGGGTTTCATCGACTATGTGAACAATTGTTTTTACATTACCTTGTTATTGTCTTCTTGGTGCTGCCTATAATCTTGTTATAAATTACTTTTCCTTCGCATGTTACTTTTTACTAAACCCGAGCATGATTAGTTGACTAAGATAAAAACATGTAATTAATTAGGATAATCAACTAGACCATTAATTATAGCATATTAATTAATTAGAATAAAAGCATGCGTAATTAACTAGAATAAGAGTTACCAATTTACAGGCATGTTTCCGTTATTTGTTGACTATGCATGTCTCTATTTCTAATTGCCTAAGCATGTTAGTTTAAATAAATTATTTGCATGTTTACCGTACTATCCCTTTTTCTCTATACCTAAAACCATGTAAGCATTCGCTGTTCCAATTTAATATTTTACTTGTTTTCTGTTGTGCGCAGTTATTTCCTTCTATTATATGCTTTACTTTCTTTATATGCATTTTCGATTACAGTTTGCTTTCAATTAGTTTTTATGCGCAATTCAATTATTATTAATGTTATGTTATATGTATCATCCATCATGTTAGGATGAGAATGTATGGTCATGCATCATGCTAATAGAAATCAATAGGGAGTGCCACCTTGGTGGTGGTACTCACACATGCATTATGTGAGGTAAAAGGTTAAGAAAATGAAGGAAATGGGGAGTTGGGGGCGGATGGGTAGTCGGGTCTATTCTGCAATCTAGTTGGAGCCCCTCCCTTGTCAGGTACGGGAGTTCTAGATTGCAAGTAAAAGGTTAGGCCTGTCCAACTATACCATTCCATACATGTCCTCCAATCTCCCGCTCGATGTACGAGTAACAAACGAATGAAGTAAAGGAAAGTAATGAAACAAATGAATGACATAATGAAAGGATTGGTTTAGGTGGCCCCCATTCCAAAAAAGGCTAAAGAGAGGCATGTCATGAATGCATTAAACTCTTTTTTTTTTACTGGGCCATTAGACTCACGTATTACTTGTAGTGTAGGTACAAACGACGAACACATAATAATGCAGAGATGAAGAGTTTGCACGAGCAAGATTGTAGTTGGCCAGGCTAGAGAGAGAAGAGGGTACGGTTGTAATGAAAGTGTATTTAATTCTTTGTTTTCATTTCTCTTAAGTGTATTTAATTATTTTGTTCTTTCATTAAGTTTCTTTATTAATGATTTACGCTTCCGCAACGTTTTAAACAAATGATTTTTGTAATGCTTCCGCACTTTATTAATTGGATTCTTATAATGAGTTTAACACAAGGTTAGTAGCGGTCCAGTTGAGCATCGCAGTCTGATATGTTATGTTTTTAAATGAAATTTCAAATTTTTTTTACGCACTTTAAAGGATTTACGAAAAATCGGGTCGTTACAAATGGAGCATCGAATTATTTCACAAACATTAACCAAGAATTATTTCAAACCTGTGAGATTGCGAATTTCGAATGGAGCAGCGATTCTATGAAGACAGAAGACAAAGACGCAGCCTAAGATGATGATGGGAGTCAAGAGCTGAGTCAGGAGGCTAGACTGGAGCGTTCGCCGTTTAGGAAATGAACCGAAGACAAAGAAGCAGAAGAACTGAACACGCAGACGAACAAGAGCTGAGTTGGGAGGCTGGACTGGAGCATTTGCCATTCGGGATTGGAATTGAATCAGGACTCGAGAGTCTCTGGAATCTGGACTGCAACTGAAGCAAAGTGCTGAACTAGAGAGTGGAGAACAAAGAACACAAACACGGAACACCTGATGCCCTAATTAGTACAGCGCATGGTTCGGTTCCAGTTTTCTGGTTATGATAAGTTGGAACCGAAAACCGGAATGAAATTTTTAGTTTTGCATAAATAGAACCAAAATTTGGTTATTTAGTGGGCAAATTCAAATCGAACAGTCCCTAAACTATCGGTTCTAGTTCGGTTCTTTGGTTCCGGTTTGGTTTGCGCACCACTAGTTACAAAGATCACTATCATTATATAATATATATATATATATATATACTACTCTTAAAAGGGAGAGATTTTATTTTAATCTTTTTGTTTTAATTAATTGGTAGATTTTCTTTTAATCTTTTGTTTTAAATAATTTCTGTTGTTTTAAGTAATTTTAAGTAATTGGTACAAATGCAGTGACTCGTTTGTCCGGTAGGGTTTTTCGCACAGTGGATTTTATTGTGTTCTTTATGGGGAAGGAAAATCTACCCTCTAACAGGGAAGAGATTTCTTCTGGATCTTCTAGACAGGGAAGAAATTTCTTCTACATGGGAAGAGAGTACTTTGTATTCTCTGTAGATCGCCCGTGAGAGATTTTTGTTCTCTCTATTTTCTCTCCGTCTCCATCCACTGTTGCTCATTCGCTCCTGCTTTCTAGTGACTCCTTTGTCTGATATCCACTGCTACTCCTTCGCTCGTGTTTCCTAGTGACTGCTTTGTTGGACAGGGTTTTTCAGTGAATTTTTTTGTGTTATTTAATGGGGATACATTGTTTTCTCTATAGATCGCTTGCGGGAGATTTGTGTTCTCTCTATTTTCTCTGCGTCTCCATTTACTGTTGGTCAATAACATCCCGTAACCTTTTTCCATATAAAAATTTTCTTTTTCTTTTAAAACCATTGTCAAATCATTGCGTAATAAAACTAGAGTCATAAATATACAACAGAAGTCTAAATCATATAAAACATATAGCGGAAGTCTTTTTCAATTAAATACCACAAACTCATTGTTTAACTAAACATTTAAATAAACACAATAACTTAAAACATTTATTTAAAGTCATAAAATGCTTAAAAGTATTTTAAAACATTTAATCCATTTTGTGAGTCATAACCACAAGTCAATGTCGCCAACAGTACAAACGTCTACACAACAATACTCCATCAGCTACCTCCATCAACAACTTTATCCATCTATTGGCTGTTTACCTACATCAACAAGACTTAACTATGAGCCTAACGCTCAGTACATGATATAAATGTAAAACATAGAATTCACATACAATTTCTATAATATTGCTTAATGTTTTCTATTTCGTTTCTCTTTTATTGTTCAAGTCTTATATCGTTATTTTATTGCTTATATGCCGGGCATATCAAACCAGACCATATAAACATCCGTTTACTGTTTATATGTCGGGCGTATCAAACCGGACCATGTAAACATCTGTGCTGGGCGTATCCAACCAGACCACAGATGACTTTCGTGCCGAGCATATCAAACCAGTCCAAAGTCGTTTACTTGATATCTGTGCCAGGCATATCTAATCGGTCCACAGTTATTTACTTGATATCTGTGTCAGGCATATCTAACCGGACCACAGTTGTTATCTTTGGTTTCTATGTCGGGTGTAACTAACCAGTCCATAGAATAACTTAATTACGTATCTTATTATTTTCATTTTGTTGTCTTGTAATCTTTCAGTCTTTTACTGTTTATGTGTCGAGCACATCCAATCGGACCACATAAACATCTGTGATGGGCGTGTCAAACCGGACCACAGTTGTTATATTTGGTTTCTATGCTGGGCGTAACTAACAGGTCCACAGAAACAACTATTTACGTTTATTAGTATATCGAGTCTTAACATTGTTGTGCACATACAATTCTATTTAACGTGTTCCTTAATCGTATCATTAAAACGTGATTTGTCCTATCTAAGGAACTGAACTTAAATCTAATAAATATACAATCACAAAACCCTAATTTCACGAGATGTAGGTCCTTTCGGACAAAGCACATGCAATAGCATGTACCTGAAGTCTTTGGCTTTAATAAGTTAACGCTTTAAGATTCTTTCACGAAACCTATAATTATTAGCACATAAAACTATTAATAATTAATTTCCAATAACAAGATCCTCTAACTTCCCTAACTTCAACTATCATGCTCGTACACCCATAATAAATAGTTTCCCATTATATCTAAACTATCACTTTATCCAATAATTACAACCCTTAATCCAATATTTATTCCAACCTTATCCATGCCAATAAACTTCACATGCTATTACTAACAACCTAAACCAATAATAATCTATCAATTAATAAAGCTCATATCACCAAATAATAATCACTTAGTCCAATCAACAATGATAAACATTAATCCAATAACTTATTATTTCGTCTATTGTTAAAAAACCTATTTAATTCCTAACCCTAGTATTATTTCCCAAATAATACTCGAATACCCATTTATCATTTATTTTCCAAACAATATTTTTATTCCAATAATCCAATAATTTCTCACTCACTTATTCCAATAATCCAATAATTTCTCAATATCTTAGGAGAAAACCTTCATACCTGAAGTATTTAAACCCAGTGAATAACTCTCCAATTGAACCTCATAGACCACGGAATTTACCAGCTTTCCTTCACAGCCGTTTCACTACTGTCTCATCACGTTTCTTCAACTCAGATTACCCTAACTCACAGTTCACTCACTCTCCAAAGAATACCTTCACTGCTTCGCAAAACACCTCACAGACTTATTTCCCAAACAACCAAGCAGTTTCTCCACTTCACAAAAAACTACAGAACACTCACGATTTTTCTCATGGAACAACCCTCTTCTTTCTTCTATTCTGATAAATATCTAAAGCAAAACTCCTCACTCATGCTTTCTCTCAAATTTGACAGAGTAATGCCACATATATCTTCTTTCCAACCTCTCGACCACTACCCTTTATATATAGGCCGCTAATGAAGACTGTCCATTAACTGCATGAAGATGGAAGGCCACAAGTAGCCATTAACATCCAGACGTTTAGACAATCCCTCATTCATTCCCAAGCGTTGAATACCATCAATAGACGCCCATCTTAAATCTCCAAACCCCAAACCCTCAAACTTCAGATGCATTCAACACCATTAACAGGCAACCTTAGATGTCCCAACATCTAAAACGCCAAACTTCTCAGTTTCTCATGCATTTAACCATGTCTCCATTGTTGCCCAGACGTTCCAGACAACGGCGAACAATTCGTTTCATCACCAGATGTTTAAAAACTATCCAGATTACGCTTCATAAATTGGCGGCTGATCAGCATTTCATGAAGGATGATCGACCGTCCCTCCAGCCAGCGTCCGCCAAACTTTGCTTCAAATATGCGGTTGATCTCACGGGATGATCTCCCTTTGTCGATCATCCACCATCAACGACCGCAGATCACCTTCTTCAAAAAATGGTTTCACGTTATTCATGTATAATATATCATTATTTCTTCTTTCTTAAAATAGAAGTTGATTTGACATGATCAACCACACTTTAACCATGATCAACCGCACTTTTCCATGATCAACCGCACTTTTCCAATGATCAACCACACTTTTCCATGATCAACCACACTTTAAAAACCCATTAACCGTAAATCCAATACCCATTTCAAATCTAATACCCATTAAATATACTTCCAAACAATATATATATATATATATATATATATATATATATATATATGTATGTATGTATGTATACTTCATTAACCTATGTACATATACATACATATATATATATATATATATATATATATATATATATATATATATACTACCTCCACTGACGAATAATCCAATTGATATCACCCAATATAACTTTAAGTATCTCTAATTGACTTCAATCCTTCTCATAATCTAATTATGAACCTAACGGGGTACTATAATTCACTTATTCCAAATGCATTTCTCTTGACCAATATCTTTACTTGTCCAACTTAGCTCCTAATATCCTCAAATTAACACTTAAGCTATGCCTTCAACTCAATGAAGATTTGGAATATTACATGTTCCTTCACTCTTCTCTATGTCTCCATCTGCTGCCCCTCCTTCGCTCCTGTTTTCCAGTGACTCCTCTATCCGATAGGGTTTTTTAGCCTGTGGTTTTTTTTGTGTTCTTTTATGATGAACAAAAATCTGCCCTCTGACAGGGAAGAGATTTCTTCTGTATCTTTTAGATAGGAATAAATTTCTTCTACATGGTGAAGAGAGTACTTTGAATTCTCTACAGATCGCTCGCGGGAGATTTCTGTTCTCTCTGTTTTCTTTATGTCTCCATCCGATGTTGCTCCTTCACTTGTCTCTGCATCTCCATCCACTGCTGCTCCTTCTCTCCGACCCAGAAATCAAGTTGTTTTAAAAAATCTTCTTCTCTCTATTTTCTCTGCATGTCAGTCCACCTCTGCTCGTTTGCTCCAACTCAGAAATCAAGTTGTCCCTCCTTTTTCCTTTGTGTTTTTGTTTTATTTCATTGGATTGGTTGCAAGCTTTCTTTGGTCATTTTTTGGGCTCATGTTTGGAAATTGTGAAAAGCATTCATTTTCTTTAAGTAAAGTAAAAGCTTTTAATTGATTTGTTATGCATAATGCTATTTTTTACAGTATGGACGATAAATCTTGCGGTGTTCTGCACTCCGACAGACTATAATACTAGCTTGTTGGACACAAAATACTTTTTGATTTGTGATCTGCACTCCAGCGGACTATAATACTCGCCCGCTAGACACAAAATACAGAAATTTCATGATGCGCTTTCAGTGGTGTGTTTTAATTTCATCGCTCTCTATTTCTCTTGAAGATTTAAGATAACATGACTCTTTCCTATGATTGTAAATTTTTTGTGCATTGTTCAAGTAAATTCGTATTTTAACTTTTTAATTATGTGATTATTGGGTTGGTGAAGGTTAAATGTGACTTTTTCCTGCGATTGTAAATCATTTGTGCATTATTTAATTAATTTCAGATTTTCACTTTTTGATTATGTGATTATTGGGTTGGTGAAGGTTAATTACTCTTCAGAAAACAACAAGCGTCTCATTCTTTTTTCTGCCTGTGAAGTGTATAGGAAAACAATTGGAATCTTTCTTCCTAAAGATAGTCCTCAAAGTGTCACATATTCAACCTTTTGTGAAGTCTAGTTTTTTTAGTGTATTCTGCGAGAAGGAAGACATTTGTTCCATTTGCTACATATGCTCTAAAGGATATTAAACAAATTGGTCTAATTGGTTGGGGTTTACAAGTGATTTTCTATTACTTTTCTTATACTATAATGCCTTCATTCCTGTACTATAATGCCTTCGTTTACAACCTCTTTGCTCTAGAAGGAAACATTGTAAATTTGAAACAAACAGATTGCTCATTTATATCAAGTAGCATTCAACATTTGTCTATTCCCAGGTTTTCTTGAAGTCTAGAACTAAGTTTGTCTGATCCTCCTTCATCATCGGGTAGATATCTATATTGTCGAACTCAATCTGTACATTTCATTTGTGGGTGAAGAAGAAATTCATCAAACATTAAATGAAACATGAATTGAAAGTGCATATGTGGTTAAATGTTATTCCATGGGTTTAGTCAATCGTATTAAATGATGTATCTTAATCCCTCTGTTGTTGCCAGGGCTGCTAACCTTACACTCTTTTATTTCGGGACCCGTCAAGCTCAAAACCATAGGGATTCTCTTGTGGAGGCAAAGTCAAATATTGTTGTGAAGGTATTGTTGTTTCTAAGTTTTGATCCTTCAGGTTAATTTTTTTACTACTTTTTAAGTTTTCATCCTTTAGGTTAAGTTTTGCTATTTTCACATGTTTCCTTGTTTAACATTTTATATCATATCATATGATCATCATACTACTCTTACAAGGGAGGAATTTTCTTTTAATGTTTTTGTTTTAATTTAATTGCTACAAATACAATTACTCCTTTTGTTCGGGGGAGTTTTTTTTCCACTAGATTTTTTCATGTTCTTCTTTTATGGGGAAGGAAAATCTCCCCTCTACTCTCTAATGATTTCTTTTGCATGGGGAAAAGAATACCTTTGTATTCTCAACCATCTTCTTCTCTGTATTTTCTCTGCGTCTCCATCCCCTTCTGCTCCTTTGCTCTAACCCATAAATGAAGTTGTCCCAAAATAACTGGGACTCATAGTATTGGCTATACCTCTTCGTCATCTTCCTTAAAAGCTTTGAAGTCTTTTACAGCTGCTAGCGATGGAGGTAGACAGGGTGGCTTGGTTCTTGGAGCGAGCATGGTATTGGCTCTCACGCTAAAGCTCCTAACTTCTCTCGATTTTGAGACTTTTGTATTAAAAAAAAAAAAAGAAGAGCAACCTAGCTGGACACGATGAGGTTTTTCAATGTTGTTTCTTTATTGTTGGCTAAACCACCCTCAAAGTGTCACTTATTCAACGTTTTTGAAGTCTGATTTTGTTTTTTAGTGTCTTTTGTGTGGAGGAAGAGATTTTTTACATTTGCTACCAGATGCTCTAAAGGGGATTAAATAAATTGGTGTAATTAGCTCGGGTTCCCAGGTGATTTCTCATTACTTTTGTTGTATTTTAATGTCTTCATTTATTACCTCTTTGGTCCGGAAGGAAACATTGTAAATTTGAAAGAAAAAGATTACTCATTTATATCAAGTAGCGTTCATCATTTATCTAATCCCATCTTCTCTGGAAGTCTAGAGCTAAGTTTGCCAGTTTCCTGTCCGAGCCCGGCCAGTTACCTCGACGGACGTCGGATGGAAAGCTCCCCTCGGATGGGAGCTCCCCTCGGCTCCCAGCCTCTTCTTCATCCAGGACAGAGCTCACTGACTAGACAGACGGACAGGTCATCTCCCAAAGGCGAACTCCCGAAGCTCCATGAAGCTAACTGGACAGAGCTCGCCAACCTCTGCATTCCAGTCGCCGACAGGACAAGTCATCTCCTGTCCAGGACAGAGCTCACGTGAAGGCGAACTCCCGAATCTCCGTCTCGCATCATCGCCAGCAGACGGGAGATGACCTGTCCTTCCGTCCTGCACCATCTCGCGAAGCTCCATCTCGTATCGTTGCGAACTCCCAAAGCTTTGTCTCGCATTGTCGCCTTGTTCCGAGCCCTGTTGCTAGAACAGATAGCCTCAAATTAGAGGCAGCCTTGCCTCGGTCTCTCATCTGAGACTCAGTCTCTGAGGCTGAGACTTGAGAGAGTCTAAGCCTCAGATCTGAGGCTCAGTCGTTGAGTGAGTCTGAGCCTCAGAGTCTCAGACTCATCACTCAAACAACGGTCTGAAGACCATTGCCTGAGGATCCATGCGGCATGTAGTGCAACGGTCTTCAGACCGTTGCTTGGCTCCATGCGGCGTGCAGTGCAACGGTCTGAAGACCGTTGCCTCCCCCCCCCACGCACCCGGAGAGCAACCAACAAGACCCACGGATGGAAGGCTCCC